>VXBU01012025.1:153642-221626 GCA_013400315.1 Bombycilla garrulus | reverse complement strand
GTTGCCTGAGCCGCCAGCCCCATCACCGGGCAAGGGGCGCCGGCTCCGCGGGCCTGCGTGTGCGGCCCACGGCCCCGAGTGCCCGCCGAGCCGGCCCGCCGAGCCCCGCGGGAGGCGGGAGCCGAGCGTGTCCCTGCGGAGCCCCCTCGGAGCGGCTGGAGCGCGGCGCGCCCCCGGAGCTGTCCCTTCAGCACCCCGGGAGCCTCGGCACGGTGCTTGCCTAACTGGCCTCGGCAGAAAGAGACAAACCAGGGAGGACTTCGTTTCAGTGTGACCCCAGTTCCAATATCACATCACCAAGTGATGTGATCCAAGTTCCCAAAACCAAGGACAGGAGGAGTGGAGAGTGTGCTCCCCTCTGGTGTTTGCCGCTTCAGAAAGTTCATCTTCAAGTCCTGCCTTACAGTCATCCTGAGATTTAGTGTCTGAGGTAATTTACAAGTCCTTGGACACTCCTCTCCTGCACATGCAGCCTATCTCTGGCTAATGTCACAGGCTTTGACCACGCCACTAGTTACATAAGGGATATCTTCTGTTGCTCTGAAAAAAATGTAACAAACTGGTCTGAAATTGATTATGTGACTAAGCAAATTTGAAGCAGTGAATCAATCACAAGGCCTGTTTACTGCTCATGTACAATGTGCTCTTTGAATACAAACCCACAACACTGCATTGTTGTCTTTGGTCCACAGGCATACCTGGTGGTTCCAGCACGAGAAAAATTGCAAGTTACTAATTGCATATCAGGAAAAGTGGGAGGTTAAAGAGAGAGATCCCTGAGATTTCATCAGAAATTAATCCAGATAACCATCTTTCTCCTTAACAACTACCCATGGACCCAAACCATGTGAAAAAGCAGTGATGTGACATACCTGAGCAATGCCAAAATACATTCAAGAAAAATATCTTTCTTTTCTGCATTTATGCAGTGGGATCTGCTGTCCTAAATGCTTTGTGTGCATTCAACACTATGGGTGTTGATCACATGAGGGGAGTTAGTAAGATAGTCAAAATTTCATTTATTAAAGGTTATCAGTACACTGATTTTAGTCACCTGACATTTCTGAGCATATATTGCTCAGGATTCCACAGCTCACTTAATAAACTGTATTTCCACATTAACACATTCATATCATATGGAGGTTTCACCAGTGCATGTGAAAAAAAAATAAGTATAGCTTGTAGGACATTGCTTCATTGCTTCCTTAAAGTCTTCTTCTCTTATGTGGGCAAATATTGATTTTTTTTTTTTCTGATGGTAACACTGGGATTTATTGATCATGTTGAGGGAAAAGATAGTCAATTTTTTCCTCCACAGGCCACCAAACCCTGTCAGTTAGTGAAATATGTAGGTGGTACATGGAGTGCGATGTGTGACCCACCTATCTTTGCAAGTACTGGAAAAATATTATTTTATGAGTTATTTCTTTGCAATCAAGAGATTAATTTGAATTTCCAGAATAAAAACTTATGAATGTCTCATAGTAGGTCCAATACATTGCATAGTGCATACATCTGCTAAATGAAGAGCATCTTTTATTTATCATCCATAAAGCTAAGAAAGATGGACTCTGTTTACACTTGGGATCTAGTTAGATAACACTGTTTAGGTTTCCAGAGCACTCAGGGTTTTTTAAATTAAAAAAAGAATAATGCTGTTTTTAAAGTATTAAACCAGGAGATTCATATAAATTCTGATACATAAGGAGATCACAAGACTCAGAGAATATGTCAGATCAATGCTTTAGAAAACAGCATTACACTTTCTAGAAATAAGCATAAAATATCAGAGTCTGTCTTTGCTTTTAATTTTTTTTTTCATACCATAGCTCTTAGTTTACTAAAAACTATTCTCAGTCACCAGATGCATTCAGTAAGAGCTAAAATTGCAGTTTTAGGTGCTACAGAAGCAGACCCAATTGTATCCTAACACCCTGGCATCCTCTGAGTTTGCCTAAAAGCAAGTATGCAACTTTGGAGACATATATTGCTTTGGTATATTCTCTTGCAGACAGTGCATCTCACCCTGTTTTGACATTGCTTGCTGAAAAGAGGACTGAACTTGATTGAAAGTGCACCCTCTTCCTATAGGACCTTTATTCCAAATAGACTAGGTGAGTGGTAGCAGAAAACCTAGGGACGCAGTTGCTTCACACAACAAAACCTACAACATCTTGCTGGACAAAAGCCCAACAAGAAGGGTGTCACATACCTGCTTGGCCTCGGTTGTAGCTGAGCACTCCTTCCGACAGTGTGAGCATCATGAGCTGGAACAGGGCTTCCCTGGTGCAGGTCCTTAGAGAATGTGAAATGTACATTTTGCACCTATATTTTGCTATCGTGCATTTTACAACAGAATCATCAGACCAAAAAAGGCACAAACGGTCCAAAGGGAATGCATGTGAGAGACACGAGTTCTTCTTCCAGAGGAGTGGCTGGAGTTGCCAAGTCACTGAGTCAGTCTCCCTGTCTGCTCTGTGGGACTGCTGTACCTCTGCCAGCAGTGCCCTCCTCCCCCCACAAAACCCCATTCCACAAACTGGTGATTTCAACTGTCTCCTGACATTCAGGAACTGTGGGGATGGCTCAGGTTACCCACTCCATGAGCACTGACATACCCATAGTACTCTGCCAACTCGTATTAATTCCACTAACGCAGCAGAAGCTGAATGGCAGCTCCTCCACCAAGAGGAGCAAGAGTAAGAGTAATCAGGTGTAACAATTTCATTACCCAGTTAAAAGATCAGTTGACCCCTTCCTCAAAAGTGAGACTTCCTGAGTTTCTATTCATGGATACAGTTGTATATAAAACTGTATTTCAGAAGCTCTGTCACCGTTTTAAAGTTAAAATAAAAAAATTACAATGTTTTTAATTTAAAATATGCATACATTTAATATACAAAATTATACAAATTATACATTTAGCTAACATAGAAAAATACATCTTGTTAACAAGATAAAATGTCAACATATCTTACATAATTTGTGAGAGTTACAAATCTGTGATCATCAAGTAGACTTTGTGACTTCATTACAATTCTGTATCCTCCTAGTTACACTGAATATTAATACATATGTACAGCTGATATCAATGGCAAATGTCTTAGAGTGAAAAATCTTTGCTGAAGAGTTATCCAGAAGGTTTTAATGAAACAGTTAAAATATGAGTGGCCTCTTTTATACTACTGAAGCTTCTCACATAGCCGAAACTAATGTGACACCCAGTGACAGGGTGGTCATAGGTCAGAGTTTAAACATTTTGCAGTTATTTACAAACACCCCTCCCTCCCCAGTCTAACTGCTACACCTGCTTAATAAGTATCATACCATAAATCCCAGCTTTTTTGTGCATTCTTTGGTACCTCTTCAAATGGATCCAAATTTGTGGCCCTAACAACTGCTCTTCATGACTTCTGGTTACCACTCCTCTGTTGGCTGTGCAGAAGCATTAAATAGCTGTACAGCACTAGAACTCAAAAGGCAAGATCTCCGTACATTATTCATCCCAGATTACTCAAAAATACCTCAGGAGGTGGGGAAATATTTTTGTTTCAGTCAACAAATGTGTGCAGTAGGTCTTTACTCCTTATTTAATTTACATGGTTTCCTTTTCCAAGTTCCAAACAAAAGATATAAGCATTAATTTATAAATAAGCTATAAAAATCTGTTCCATGCTGGGCCTTGTCTTACATACTGTGAGCCACATAATGATTTTATTTTAACTATTTACAAAATCTTTAAAACTTGCTTGTCATCACAGAGAGCAAAACAGAAGACCACCAGTCTGATTTTCAGGCCTTCATATTTTTTTTTTTAATTTAGCTCTGTATCAACAATTTTTTCTTAATTCCTAGAAAATAAAATTCACTCATGAGTTAAAAGCTTATTCAGCTTTTCCTAAGAGCTGCTAGGACCATCAGTGAGTGATATACGAATTGCCTCACGCTTTTTTGGTGCTGGAGTGGTTTTCATCTGTTGGTTACATTTTCCCTCTTTTTGAAAAAGACCACAGTTCAGAGAGTAGAGAAATGTAGTTGTTTGGCATCGGTTAGTGCACACTGCACAGTAACCTCTCACATTGGAATTTACATTTGCATATTCATATTCCCAAAGCAAGAGTCTATGTTACACAGAGAAACAATAGTGAACAGAGATTTATACCACAAGATCCCAGCAACTCCAAATCAAGGCAGGTCTCCAAAACTACTAATCTCTCTTTTCCTCTCCCACAACATTAAAGGGAACATGATGCCCACATATCTACCACATGTGAGAATTTTCTTGAGCCAAGTAGAAGCAAGCATGAACTCTTGGTCCCAAGAAAGCCCGTGGAAATTTGCCAGTCACTTCAATGATACAACCATTTAATCTAGTATATTTCAACTTTCACCTTTTTTTTTTTTTTTTTCTGTCTTGAACTGCAACTTTCAGATTTCCTAGTATGCATGGATCCCAATGGTAGAATCTAAGTTAGCTATATTTTTAGATTATATACTATACAAGAAATAGTATACTCTCTTTCCTAACATTGCTACATGGGCAAAAAATTCCTGTCCATAATCCTATGGCTACTGATTTCTAACGCAAATATATTTAGAGCCAAAGGCACAATATATTTTAAAGGAATTCTTCTAAAGCAGGAAAGAGGTTTGATCAAGTTTCTGTAATCCTAGGGCCTGTTACCCCTCTGCCTCCTTAAGGCACTAAAGGATTTCCAAAGGATTAGTGGCAAAACCCAGCATGCACATGTCCCTCCTTCCACCCCACAACCACAGTAAATTCAAATATTAAAAACCTTCATCTGCAAGTGAGAAATACAGGTAGATTTATGAAACACAAAAATCAGAGTTTCCACTTTTCCAAAGGCCACAAGGACAAACATCAGCCATGCTTTAGCAGCAGTTTATCCTGGGAACTCTGCTGTGTATGTGACACATTTCCCAGCAGCTGCATTATTCTGTATATAACGTGATTATCACGCCAGAGTCAATCATTGTACTTGCAGCATTTGCCAACCATAGTGGTGTGAAGAAAAGAATTTGGGATTTAAAGGTCACTTAAGGAGCAACCTGTAAGCTTTATTTCAATATCCTCCAGTGCTCTATACAGTGAAGTATACATAAACTGCCAAAGAAACCATATTTTCCATGTAACACTGCCTGTCTCGTCTATTTGGGGTGATAGAAGGAGATTGCATTTTGCATTTACTTACAGAATTTATCAGCATCTTAATTTTGAATTAAGAATTAAAGAATTTGGCCAAAACAATGTTGTGCATATAAAGCAATCAGAACAAAGCACCCCATTTTTCATTCTCTGAAGGTTTACTATGAAATGACAATACATGTAAAGCATGTCCTGGCAACTTTACCACAGATAGCACATTAAACAAGTTAACTTCTGCTTCGTGAAAGAAACTCAGACTCTCTAACAAAGAGACAACACTTTTCACCGTAAGGCAACTAGAAAATAATAGCTCGGCTCTCTGTCTTAGCTAGCAATCTCACATAAAAGTCTACTGTTTTCTTCCAGTGATTTGAGGCAAAGTTGGGGTTTTACTTCCCAGTCCTCAGCCGCATGAAACACATCCACAGGTCTATCAATGTAATTTATAAGCAGACTTTCCCAATTCTGGTTGGACAATTTTCATATGAGGAGCGAGTAGAATTTCAAGGAGATTGATGTGGTACAAACCACAAAGAATGAAGAGTGCTCTATATCCTTTACACTAATTGTTCTAAAATGAAACAAAAGGCAGAAAGCTTAAGATGTTACAAAATGGACAGCTTCATTATCAACATTTACAATTTATGGTGGGAGATTTTGCATAAATACTAGGAAAGAGGCCTGATATTTTACTTCAACACTTAATTCAGAAGAAAAAAGTAGGGTTTAATTGCCTGAGTGTTGTAGAAATTATGTATGTTTTCATGTGGATAGTATGCAAATGGATAGAAACCTACACATATGTCATTGCTTTATTTTAGGAACTTGTAGTTAAGCTTCCCATGTTACCATGGCAACATGTCATCCTGTTACTAATTGTAATCTAGAAATGCACATTACATTAAACTGATTTGGGATTCCATGAGTTATTCTTCTTCTGCTTCCTTTCAAAGATATCTGTAATTACTGGGCAACTACGCATCGCAAAGACAGCACATCCTAGCAGCTAGCTCAATGTTAAAAAAGAAAGAAGGGAAATACAAGTCATAAAACAGTTATCAAAACTGAAAGTGCATCACAATATAAGAGTTTGAGAGCAGCTGCTGCCATTCAGGTCAGCACGAGTATTGCTACTAACTCAACAGTGCTCTGTGCCTTTAGTCACAGGATGGATGGAGGCACCCACAGGACTCCTTATGAACAGGTCTGGTGCCTGCATTCACATCTCCCTGCCTTCCCAAACGGTACTCAGAGGTGAACAGTAAGGGCTGTGCTGTGCAATCTGTATTGTGCAGCATGGCTGCAAAATGTGTCTGCATCACATGTGCTGCTACCAACCCAAGTGCACAAATGTGCCTATTTCAGGAGAAGCATGTGTGCCTGCAAGTGATTTATCTGAAAGTTAAATTCAGTGTGGCCTATTCATGTGGTTGAAACACTCAGAGTATTAGCACAGAGCACTTTGATGTTCCAAGTGCCTCTCAGCACACATGAAGATCATTCTCAATTCCAACTTACCCTTGGAAAAAGGCCATTCTGTCTCATTTGATAAACAGTTTGTACCCTCAAGTATCACATCCTCAGATATACTAAACATCCCAACTCAGATCAAAGGCTCTTTCAGGAATGCTCAAAGCCACACAAGGCTGAAGATATCACATACCCACATAAGCAGACCCATGAAGATGGAGATTGTGCATCACTTGGTAATTGCTTTAAAATGCAAATGCTGCAATCCCAAGAAAACAAAACAAAACAAAACTCAGACTCAAACCACACATTTGGTTGGCTTGCATGGCCAGCTTCCACTACAGCAGGTGGCCAAAATGGCGCAGATGGTAACTTAGGGCAACTTCTCACTTTTTTCCCATAATGGAGCAGCTGCAGTCACCTTCAGGCCAAACCAAATTTCATCCATCCTTCAGAGATCTACTGCTTCTTCTGTGCGACTGGTACATTCTTCTCTGGACAAGGGGAAGGAGGAGTTAAAAAAAGGAAGGAAAAAAAGGACAAAAGCATAAGATAAGTATCTGGATTTTCACAATTTAAAGAATTGTGTGTTACTCATTCAAGGTCAAAATAAAGCATTTGGGAAGCAGTGTGCCCAGGTGCTTCCATACAAACATAGCACAATGGCAGCACATTGTAGAAACTGCACTGTCCAAAACATGTTGAGACATTCTCCCATCATTTACTGATTCAGGTGAAAAGCACATTCCATGCTTTTCCCTTTTGCTAGTCCTTCTTGTACACAAGACAAACTTCCATTCATCAATATCAAATAAACATTCCCTGCCATCTTCCCATTCCATAACCCACCTGGCAGGGATTTACAGAAGTCTCATGGATAAAGTTCAACTCATGGGATGACAGCCATTAGAAATCCAACTTTGCAAGTAAGTCCTATTTCTCTGACTCTTCTCAGAGAAATACTCACCATTTGTGTCCTTCCTCAGATGTTAAATTTCAAAGCCTGAAAAATGTTTTGTCAGGCTTTACAATTTCCAGTGAGGCTGTCGTTATTACTGTTAAACATCACCAGTGATGCATGCCTGCATTCTTAACTCTGGCTAAAACTTGGTATCTACTGGAAAAACACATATCTAGTATATCAGGAGTACAGGGAATTATAATAGAGCATAGAAAATTAAAAAAAATTATATTGCAATTATTATTATAATAAATGGCTGGGGCCAGTAATTAACTGTCATTACTAAAATGTGTCCCAGTCAGCAACATGCCCCTCAAAAGAGAAAAATTAAACACTGGGAAAGATGGGAGCCTTTATGGCTTGTACTTCAGGATGGAAAGATTCTTCCAAGCCTGAAGAACAGAACTGAAGAAAAATCTTGCACAGCAAGACAAAGTAATAAAGGAGAGGTCATTATTTTTGGAGAAGCAGCTAGATGGATTATTGTATGACACAAAACCAGTGAGATATGCAAGAGTCAGTCACTGATCCAGAAGATTGTCAGCTGGGCAGGAGGACATCAAGGATTCCTAGTGATGAGAGGCATTTAGAGCCCTTGCATACTCCCAAGTTTAGCTCTCCATCTTGGATCAGAAACTAGTAAATGTTCAGTCTTGCTTTTCATCAAAACAACACCAGAAGCCTTCTGCAGCCTTCATAAGACATTATACATTAATTCTGCTTCTGCTGTAGGTACAGAATCCAAAGGAAACTAGTTTTGGAATTCCATCTCTTTGCATCATCTAGTAAAGCCCAGGCTGTACTGCAAACAAAGAAATTCCATTGCAGTTCATTCTTATCTCTGGACAAAGAAAGGGAACACTACTAGAGTCTCCATAGATCATCTTTTTGATTAATGTCTTTGTAGCCTAAGTGCAATCAAAGCAACACCCAACAGAACACACTTTCAGCCTTTGTTATCCATACCTTCCAAGGAGTTTTCAGGACATAAGGTACTTTTTCATTTGTAATTAATATTACAAAGAGAAGTATGGCTTAGTACCAGCAGAGCTGGCCTTGGATTTTGGGATAGTCTGAAACATGTTCCTGTCTCTCCTCTTCTTGTAGCACATGAAGTCTCTTTTCTGTGATCCCACTGCAGTGCATAAGCTCTGGGGAAGATCAGGAGGGTGAGTCTCTAGATCCTCCTAAAATTTACCTTTATTTTAGAAGGCAGAGAGCTTGCAATTTTAGTTCCTCAACTGGTTGCAGAGGAGCTACCTACTCTTAGCACTTGTCAGTTTATTGACTTGTTCAAAAGGAAAAATGTCCCTGAAGTATCAGGGATATTTATCATGGAAAACTATGCTTGAAAAAACTATCACTGAAAATTGGTGTGGCCAGAATAATGGAAATCTGATTCAAACTTCATTAATTCAATGAACTTACATTTTTTGCACCTTAGTGATCACATCTTTTTTTATCCATCAATTTAATTCTAATTTTCCAAATAAGATGTTCTCTAATTTTCCAAAATTTGGGTTAAAGAATGTTTGTCAAACATGCACTGCTAGACTAAGAGCATTTACAAATGTAAACCTCATTATTTGCATATTTCCTTCAACTTTTATTATATTTTTCTTGAAACATTAGCTGCCAATTATTGTCTCATTTTGTCAGACTCTTCACTTTCTCTCTTACATTCTTGTCATCCTCTTTGTCTGTCCTTGCTCCTTCTTTTGTGATGTATTCACCCCCTCCTTTCATTGTCCACCTGAAGTCTTTATGAAACATTATGCTCCTTGCAGTTTTATTTCCCTGACAAATTTGTCCTCCACCCTTCTCTTATTCTTTTTCTTCATACCACTTATCTAACTGAGAAGTGTGGAACATAAACCACTACTGAATTGTTTTGTAATTACTGTGGTCAGGGAGGAATTGTCTCTTGTGAAATGCTTGAGGAAAATAAGAAAGGTCTTCGGGATGTTACTTTACCAAAGAAAAATATCGACCAAGCATTTCCAGGGCTCAAGCACAGTGGTGCAGTTTCCAACCATGCATCACAGAGATTAAAAACCAGCTGAGTCTTTATAAACACTGTACCTAATAGTTCCAGCATGGGAATTTCTGATGCTCAGATATTTGCTGGCCTCCCATTCTTTGGAAGGATTAAAACACATGGTTGAGCAACGATGTAGAGGCTTGTGCTCTTTCACATCACAAGCAAAATCAATTTCAGTCATCAACACAAAAAACTGCTAAGGTAGAAGGTCATTAAACAAAACTGATTTCTCTGTGACATTGGAACCTCAAAGGAAACCTTGAAACATAAAAGTGATGACTGTGCACTGCTCTCTAAGCCAGGACCAAATAATTTCCAGCATAACAAAGATCAGTGATCCATATTCATGCATTCACTTGGTGTTTTCCAATCTTTTACCACCTATAGGAACCACCAGCATCTATTTGTTCTAGCTGTTCCCAGTCCATCACAGCTGTACTTGTTCATCCTGTGCTAAGTATCAGGAAATTTTAAGACCACAGGAAAGAACCTCAGAGTATCAATTAGATCTGCTCTACTCAGAGCACAGTCAGTTCCCAAGTCAGAGCAGTTTGCTCAGGGTTTACCTAACTGAATCTTGAAAAACTCCTGGGATGGAGAATACACAGCCTTCCTGGGCAGCCTGTCCCACTGCTGGGGTGTCCTCATGAGGGAAATGCTTTTCTTATATCCAGTCTGAACTTCTCTTGTTTCATCTTAGGCCCACCGTGCCTCATCCTCTCACTGTGGATCACTGTGAAGGGCCTGGTTCTCTCTGCTCTGTGGGTCTGTGGTTTTCAGTTTCTCAGTCTCCTCAGTTTCAGGAAGGTTGTTATGAGGTGCCTCCAAAGCCAGCTCTTATCCAGGGTGAACCAGCCTAGACCCCTTGGCCTCTTCTCACAGGACAAGTGGTCTGCTCCCTCAAGTATCTAAACTACCATTTTTAAGGAAGCTCAGAGGGCTCATACTGGTGGAAAAAAAAAACTAGTGCTGACTAACTCCTAAAGCCAGCTGTCCTGCTGGACTCCTCCACTCCAATCAGCTCCCTGGAGAGCAGAGCTCTGTGCCCACTGCTAGGGTCCATTTTCCAGGGGTCTCCATCCCCTGCAGAACACAAGGTGGATGGAAGTCATCTTCCTCCCATTAAGAAGGTACAGAGTAAAAGCTTTCAAAACTTTCAGAGTGTGCACCAAAGTCAGAAAGGAATGAGTCAATACAGAGATTTTAAAGAAAAACAACATCAGGAAGGAAGAAAACTAAGAGCTGCAGGACTGTACACACAATCCTAAAATCTCTATGGCATCTTCAGAGAGTGCCTGTGCTCATCTAGATTGGAAAAGACTTTTCTGATCATTGAGCCCACCTCTAATGAATGCACACAAGGATTTGAAGTTAAATAGTTCCTTCCATTTAGAAGATAAGGATAGTAAAAAGAGTCACCTGAAACATGGTGAGACCACTGTAAAAACATGTTTAAATAATGCCTGATATCTGAAGTGGGTTTGGGTGGTGGACTATGAGGCACTTCCAACTGCTCAAGTGTGACTTCAGAATGTTAGTCAATTCATACTGGGGACATTTCCCCAGTGTGTAACCCAGCATCAAAGATCTCAAGTCAGCAGTACACAGTGGCTGCTCAGTACCTCAGCCCTGATTTGCAGGGCCAGAAACACCATATTTCCATTGTTTTGTAGCACCAGAGGTATTTAAAGTGGAGAAATTGCAAAATTCAAGGAATTAATAAAATTTCTTTATATCCAGCCAATAAATGTATATTTTTGCTATTGAAAAAATGTTTGAAAAAGATTCTTTTCAACACCGTAAAACAGTTTTTGCTGTAAATATAAAAGAAGTACTTTGCTGTGCCTCTGCCCTCATCAAGGTTCACAAATTATCCTTTCTTTAGAACCACTGAAGCACCACTGGTTTCTATCAGGAGGAGCTACAGTAGCACAAATGAGAGAAAATACCAGGCAAGAGGGCTAGCGCTATTCTTTAATATTTTATAATGAAATTACAGATATTTTACTTGGTCTAACTTATATAATCATGAGCATCTAGTCATTTCATCATTTCTATTAACTACAGAAAATCAATGCGTTTGTGGCAAGCACACACTTTAATAGAAAATTATCTGCCATAAATTGTTTAATATGTGTTTTATAGTACGTTGTTTTAAAATATAAAAATCTTCATTTAGAAAAATTTTGATTACTTCCAAATAGAAAAATTGGAAAAAAAGAATGTGATTACAAGAATGGAAAGGTTGCAAAGCTGCATTCTGCCATAATACACATGGGATCCCTCAGCTGTTTGGTAAATAAATGCTTATATAACTAAGAGCATGACCTTTGCAAAAACATTTGATTCCTGTGCTTGGTAAAAAAAAAAAAGATCAAATAGTATTCAATGTAGTCTCATTCACAAACTGCTGCTTCTAAAATGCGTTTCCACTTGATGGATTTACTTTACAGCTCAAGAGGTGTGAATCTCATTAAACTCTCAATGAAGACATATCGATCCCAATTATAACCAATGGCCAATAGAGCTTGCCTATATCTCAGAGGAAAGGAATTGCATCCGAGGGGAAAAAACCCAACAATCAACCAACTAACCATGAATGCTGAAAACCATAAATAAATTATGTTCTCTTCTGTTAGAAAATTATATTATGCATTTCTACATTCTTGTGCTTAATAAAGGTATTAAATACTAGAAAAGGTTACATATATAGATCTCATTCAACATAATTTCTCTGGATTTATGTCAGTTTCTTTCTTATGAAACTAATGGTGTAATTCTGGAAAAATGAATTAATGAATGATAAATAAGCCTTGTCTTACTCAACTCTACAGAAAATACATTATTTTCATTAACAGTAGAATATGGGCAAAATACACAACAATACAAGCAGTGCTGCTATTTAATTCTACACACACAGAGAGTAATTTTCACATTTAGGAGTCTGAATTAAGGTTGGGTAACTATAGTGAAGAGGATTTGCAAATGTGAATCTTAGAAATGTGCATGGGCAGTTGAACTCACTGTTGTGCTTAATGGCACTCAGAGAGTTAATTTGTTCTCCTGTTAATGGCCTATCAACGTATATATAATACATTTCCTTTCAAAAAAGTCTCCTAGAATGATATCCCTGAGATCCTTTGCACCTCTGAGATGCAAATGCTTACAAGAAGATCCCTGATGTCTGTCCCTCTCATCAAATATTCCACAATTTGCAGGCAGGCAGGCAGTAACATACACACACACTTCTGAGATCAACTGCTAACCCAAAATCTCCGACGTGCAGCCAAGGACAGCTAGCTTGCCAAGAGGCTTAGGGTGAAACATGCTGATATGAAGCAGTTCAGCAATTTAAAATGACAAACTAGGAAACCTTGAAGACTGATCACAGATTGTTGGAACACACACATAAAAAAGCAAAAACCAGCTGGATTTTCTTTTTTTTAAGATAGTGTTCACCCAGTGCTAGTCCTTATTATAAAATGGCCCTATTCCAATTTAAAATAAGGAACAATTAAAACACCTTTGTATTCAAAGAACTTCCACAGGACTCCATTTACTTTGCTGGTTTGATTTTCCTGTAATGGCACTGCCTCATTTAGACAGCTCCAAGCCTTTATTAGCCTTGAAAACCTAACAGCATTTATTAAACACAGGTGCTTTTTTTGTGGTAAATTATGCGCATGAACTTAATGTTATTTACATTTCTCCCATTAAGACAATCATAACAGATTGAAAGGCTAATGTAAATGAGTTAACATCATACTATAGAGAGAGTATCAGCATGACATGTCCAAATGCAATGGCAGAGTGGTACCTTCTATGTATCAAGGCTCATTGCTTTTGAGAAGCATCTCACAACAGTAATGCAACCCAGTACAATGAGAAAGCAGATTCCAGAAGGATTACCTTGTCAAGTCAGAAATCGAGAAAACCTCCATCATGTGCATGTTTTGCTGAGGTTAAAGAAGTGAGCATTATCAAGAAATTACCTACAGTAACAGACAGTAGGAACAACCCACAACAAATACTTCATAGCTAATATAATTCACTGTATGCTTTAGTACTATAATGCATCCAGTTACAACTGGGACACAAGTGTTCCTTCCAGTGCTGAAAATGCAATAGACAGATTGACCCAGAAGAGTCTCACAGCTTTCCTCCCCTGCAAAAAAAAATGCAATAAAAGTGTGTTCAACTTGGTTGATTTCACACCCTTTTCCTTTCAGTTTCTCAGGGAGGCATAGAAATTTCTTGGATGGATTTCTTAACATAGAAATCATCATGATTAGGTTTTACTGGCAGTGTGTAATATTATGCTTACAGAGCAGCTGTAGAACACCACTGGAACAGATATACTTGCAATAGGTAGCAGCCATGAACCTTTTAAGTACAGCCATGATAATATGAAAGACTTGCTGGGATTGAGGAGCATGAATTGTGAGCAGGACAAAAGAAGGCCCTTGGAAGTGGAGGCTGTTTGAGCCCTTCAGTCTCTGGAATATGCTATCCCCTTCCCAGATGAACCTCCCAGGCAGTTCTATTAACATTTGCATGGTAACAGCTGCACACAAGACCGAGGGTTGTATTCATCTAAGGCACAGCACCCTTTGGGCCAGAGGGGCTTTGTCCTGGGGACACCAGTGATGCTGGCAAATGCAGACCTGCCCATTGTCCTTCAGGAATTTTAATTATATGAAAAGCACTGCAAATATCTTACAGAAAACTATTAATTTAAATTATTTGACTTAGGGGAAGTCACAGGCTTTTTTTTTTTTTAAGTCAAGGTCATTAAGAATAGCTCACTCGATATGAGACAAGATTTTATGACTCACAAGAGACTGAAAAAATCAGCAGCAACACTGCATATTTAGAATATAATGTTTAGTCATCAAAGACACTTGCAGAGTTATTGCCTCCTCCTTAGACACATTTTTTTAATTGCTACAACAGGGCTGCAGCAGTAACAAAGAAATATCTTCTCCTAAAATGCACAGTCATAGGAGTAACTGATCGGCAGGTCTGCCTTGCTGCTATCGGCCTAAGAAAAACAGGCAAGTGAATTCACATTTCAGCAAAGCATTTTTTTCTCTCACAGCCTCTCCAGTCATGCAGGGAATAATGATGTATATGCATCCAGAGAAGATTAAGAGCATCTGAATTAGAGGATTTCTAGATGCTCTGCACTCCAAAGCAAAACCTTAGGAAGACACAAATATTTGAATGTTAATGTTTTGCTTTGTTTTCCATGCCTAATCTTTATGAAGTCCTGACAAATGACACAACAACTGCTAGAGTAGGCCAGATTTTATTTTTTTTTAAGTAGTAATCAAAGTAGTATCATTACAAGTCTCTGAGCAAATTGTAGGCTTTCTGTTCCCACTGCAGGTTCGTGAATCAGCCTGCACAGCCCTGTCAGATATAGAGGATGCACAGCTGTGGTTCAAGGATCAGAAGGGTGATGGTGCTTTTGAACAACCCATGGCAGAGCCAGACACACCACTTGTCACCTCCAAAGCCTCCAGACCAACAGCGAATCTTGCCCAGACACAGAAATCTAGAATGCAGAGCTTAATAATTGCAACACATTGCAGTAAAGTTGCAGTTACTGTGACATATTTTAATGTACCACCAACAGCAAAAGCCTAGATGGTTTTATCACAAGTCCAACTCCTTGAAAATTATTCAGTAAAAGAAAAACATCTGCTACTCCCATTGATATTTACAGAGGTAAATCAAGTTTTCCTGGTCCAGCTTTATCCCTGTGATGGAGGATTCAGCATGCAGCATATGACCTACATAGCAGGAATTCAAACTTTGTTATAATCCTGTCCCCCTGAGCACTGAAAAATTTGGAAATCAGACAAGATGAACACAGTGGCCCAGATTCTCTCTGTCATTTGGGCAATTTTGCATTGCATCATTAGTCCTAATTCACCCTGCAGGGGCCACAGTCATGACAGTGAGCCACAGGGCCCAGCTCTATGTCTAGGAAAAGCAAGAGGATGCTCACCTTCCAGGGCTCCCCAGCTGCTAAAATATCACTCTGTAGCTATAGATTATAAATATAAATTACAGCAACCTTTAGGATGCTATAACTCACACTGACAATAACTACTGAATTTTGAGTACATCCTTGAGGCCCATATGTGCCCAGAAAGTTCTCCTGTGCACACTGTTTGGACCAGTATCTCTACTCAGGCACAGACCTCAGGGTCAATCCTAAAGCAAGCATAGGAAGAAGGGAAAAAATACAGGGTACCAACATGTATTTCATCTACTTTTCCAGCACCACCATTCTGGTCACTATGTCAGTCAAGAGCCTTCCCGGAATAATCACATCTTCCAATACCTTGAGGACAACTGGTGTTTGTAGGCCATCTGACTGCAGGCAGGCTAGTGCTGTGTGAAGAGCTGCAGGTGACCCACATCCCAACTTCAAAGACACATGAATGGTGTAAATATTTCTTTGTCTTCTCTTCTGCCTCATTGAGCTTTGTACCCACAACATCCACAGCAAAGGGATGCAGGACCTCCAGGATCAGGTGCTGACACTTTAGGATTTCAGCTTGGGGTTACTAAAACGGTCAGAAACATTTTTAATGGCACAGTGCGCTTTGATGACACTGCAGAAATCACACCCAATTTCCTGCCAGGTCCTCTTCCCTGTTCTTCAAGTGTATTTCTGACAAGTTAACAGAGAGTGGGAGTTAGAAAGAAGTTATTGCTCCAGGATTATCTCAGAGATTGCAGAGCTCCTAAGCTGCTGGCTCTACTGAAGATCTCATTAGGCAGGATGCCAAGAAACTCAGAGCAGAGTATCTCTGCCCATAAACTCCAAGGCTGCCAGCTCTCTGTCAGCTCACCAGGCAGAAAGAAAAGAAGCAAGAGCCTGGAAGCTGCAAGCCTGTTGCAATTCCTTGGCACCCTAGGCAGCCGGAGGATCCAGACAGAATTCCTCAAGCTGGGGATCCCAGAGCCTGATGTCTCTAGTTCCAGATATCATTACCTTAAGAACAGATGATTGTTGTAGGTCCCTTCCAACTGAAAATATTCTATTTTATTCACTAAGAATGGAAAAAAATAACAATTTTCATTTCAAATCAGAATACGGTCAAATTAAAGAAAGGCATCAAAATCCTCTGCAATTGGCATGAACTTTTTTCATGCTGCACCACTTGCTTAATAGACTGTAATGGCTTATGTACAGAACATCTTGTGGTGCCATTCCCCAAAGATACAGACTGAAGCATTAGTCAGCAGATTGACCTTGCATCACATTAACTGCCTCCTCTCCCATCCTCTTTGTCCCAAGTATGTGAGCCCTCCTGATTTAAATTTGAAAACCAAGCCCCTTAGGGAATAACGTTTTGTGGAGTTTCCCATTGTAAACATACCTGAATTTTCTATCTTCATGTAAGCTAAATTGAACAGGATTTATTTTTCTGGAACTCCTACTACCACAAAGCCCTATATGCAGGTCAGCAGGCTTATGTAACACTGATGCATCTGGCTCTCTGTCCCACATAAGTAAGACAGAATATGCTGTGACTGCTACCTAACCTTGTGTGCTGTTCATATCCATCTCTTTTCTTGTTAAGGGAGACCCACTGAAACCTCAGTCTTCCAAAGACCAAATTTTCCAAAGATCTGTAATTGTTACATGTCCCCCACAAGGTTCTACAGACACACTAGATCATTTTCATGTTTTCATGAGGTCTTTTTTTTTTTTTTTTTTTAATTCACTAGTGCTCATCCATTTGCGTTAGTTTTGTTTCTGGAAAGAAGGTATTTTGATTTAATTCATAATAGTTGCATTTTATTATAATATTTTGAAGTTAGTTGTTATCTTGTGAGTTTACTCCAGCATATTCTTGCAGCTGCTTCATGCTCTGCATTTTCCTTTGACCTTTTCCATTTTGTCACAGATCCACCAGTCACCCCAGTGAAATGCTCATGGCAGTGGTCAGGGATTCATCCATGTATGTCCACAGGGCACAGTATGGAATAGTCTATCCAGTCTCAGATGTTGTAAAAATCTTCTCTCCATTAAAACTAGCTCAAGGTATCTTGCAGAGAACAGAACACAAGTCAACAGCAAGTGCCCAGCTCTCGTGCTGAAAGGAAGCATGCACAGATACACGACACACTCATACATACTTGAGAACAGCAAATCTGGCCTACTGCAGCAGGCACAGTGATGTGTTTTATTCAGCTATCAAATACATGTAGACATCTATGCATGTCCCAATTCTAGAACAAGCACACAACTCTAAATTGTAAATCTAGCCGCCAGCTAGTGCGGAAATGAAATCACTGACTTTTATAAAGATGCAAATTTGGTTAAAATGCAAGGTGATCTACCAGCAACAAGGAGTGCAGTCCAAGCCTGCAGAATGGTGGATGTGTCCAGAATGGCCCTAAAGAAGGAACAGAGGCTGTTCTAACTCACAAGTCAGCACATCTAACAAGCACAAACCAGAAAGACCAAACAGGACTTGCCATGTACACCTCGGGGCTGATTGATACCTCCCAGGGGTACCGGTGCTGAGGAGCACATGTGAAGGAGGATTTTCCTCCCATCACTCCAAAGTCTGAGACTTTTCAGAATAAATGGTCTATTCTGCAGATATGACTTCACTTTTTTTTTCTTTTTTTTTTTTCTTTTTTTTAATTTTTTTTTTGTGTGTGTGTGTGTGTCTAATTCCATTTTTACAAATAAAATATTGACACTAGGCCAGGACAATAATACCAAGTTCACCAAAAGCAGTGATTTTCTCTGCAGAAGTTTAACTCCGAAACTCTGCAGAAGTATAACTCTTGAAATCCACATCTGTAATAACATCCAGACCATGGCCTATTTAGTTCATGCACAGAGCAGCCTGATCCACTGAGCAATTTGATGCTTAGTTAATATATGCAGTACTATACTAAGCCCAGTTAATCAACACTATCTATTCTAAAAGCAGAAAAAAAATTGTATGTCTATCACACTCCATCAGCTTTCCCCACTCACTTTAAGCAATTAGTTTCAAAGACTTCCTGACTAAATTTACATAAAATGCACCCTTCTCTCCTACACTTTGTTAAAGCATTAGGCTGTAATTTTATAAGGTGTTCTTGGAGATCAACAGTAACAGACAGTACCAGAGATAACACTATGCCTCAAGCATAGACACAGGAATTTATGAGAGCAGCAATTTCCTGGATCACCTCACCACCTTCAATTGACTTAAATGCTTGTGGAGCGAGAATGTTATTTATTGTCTGAGACTTTCTGGGTCTGTCTGTAGAGAGATTGCTGTGGTTGCAGATGGAATAGGCAGAAGAGAACAGCTATCAGTGGACATAGAGCTGCAGTTGAAAGGTCAGCAAGATTCTTTGGAAAATTTCTGAAAGAACGAACTTCAGTAATTTGCAAGGGAAGAGGGTGGAATGACCTATCTGGGGTTGAGGTCCAGGCTTCTGATGGTCAAAATGTTTGGTTACCAGGGTTTTGGGTTTTTTTAGCCAGGACTCCAGCTGGCATAACTTCATGAGCTAGCTCAGTTCTAGACTGACGAATTAAGCAGGTGGTGATGTATTTGTGGCTTTTAGTTAACAACTTGGTCTTGCAAAACCTCCTCATACGGATCTGTTCAAAGTGTTGTAATGGGAACAGCATATTCAGGAGACTTAGAAGATGAAGCCCAAAGTACTAGGACACAACAGTTGTGTTGGCAACAAGCTACTGCAAACAGTTGCATAAGCTGAAGAGAAGCAAGAGCAATAGTTCCAAGCGTCTGCTTTAAGCATTATATTTACAGCTTCTCCCTGACTGTGCATATATTAAGCAGATTGCAAACTTGTAGTGAGTGGAAGGAACAATCTGGGTATTTAGAAGGCAGTTAACCTTTGGCAATGACCTTTGTATTAACATTAAACAGGTCTGCTTCACTTTCAGAGGACCAGCGTTTTCATCATTTGGAAAAATGAGACAATATCTCATAGCTACCTGTGAGGATAGCCAGAAAGATTTTATCTTTGCACTGTGAAAGACCTGGCTGGTACCACACATGAAGTCAGTGCAAACCTGGGACAGCAATGAAGCACGGACATCGGCAGACAGCAGCAACTCCAGAACACATGCCAGGCTGAGGGAGACTTTTCACTACGTAATATTCCCATTGACCCTTCTTCTCATCAAAAGAAACATGCCACCTATCTTTGTTCAGAAGCCATCTGCCTGTATCAACTATCAGCTGGATTCCTCAGCCATATAACTTATCTATTATGATGGAACCAAAGAAACCAAAACAACAATGGTTAGTGTGACACATTTTTCTGACCTAACTTCAGTGTTTTCTTGTTTCTAGGGCAACTCACAAAACCCATGTAAGAAAATCCCTGTCATGATGGGAAAATAAGAATTTATTTTTAGGTCTGGTAAACCCATCCATTAAGAAAAGGAAGCAAAATGAAATTGAGAGCTGCAGTAACACTGCCACAGGATAAACACAATGTTGTCATTGACTACATCTGTGGAAACAATTAACTGAAAGTACAACACACTGCTGTTTACAGAGGTCCAGGGCTGATTTACTTGAGTTATTTCCAGCTTAGCAAGCAATTTCATAAAAATATTTCAAATATACAGTGCATATTATACTCTTGAGATGCATACTTTAATTTTATTGGCTAATTCAAAAATTTTCTTTCTGATAAAAGGACCACAGACCCCAGAATCTGCCTTCCACTCATATTCAAATACACAAAACCAGCAAAGCAACTTTCGGTTTTCTCCAGGGAGAACTTATGATGGTCCCTAATTGCATGTTAATACCATGAATTATTCAAAACCACAGCAGGTAACAACAAACATTCTGTTAAGTGTAATGATACAGCTAAACATGAAAAACCATAGAAGGAGTATAATTAACAACTAGAAAAGCAGAGTTCAATTAAATAGCAAATCTCACTGTTGCTTATCCACTTCATTGGTGCACGGTTAATGCCACTAACTTCAGAAGTGCCAAGCTGCTGTAGCCTCACGAGACACAAGGCTTCAAAGATTCCCTCTTGCTCCATGGGAAGACAGACCAGGCGGTTTGCAAGGACACCCATTACAACCAGCCCCACTTCAATTCAGCAAGAGAGAGGTCTCAATCTGCTTTCAGTCTGCTGTTCTCATTGGAATATTTGGAGGGGAATTTGAGGCAGGCCATATTCCTCTCCCTCCAGCACATTTGTCCAGTAAATCTTGCCCTAGATGATCAGAATTCACTACATTGTTACCATTGGTAATTCCATCCCTGTTTTCTAAATGTTAAAAATGAGGCTCAAGTTTAAGAAACATGCCCTCTGCCATTTGGCAAAGCACAAGAGGTACTTCATGGGACCAGTTATTACCTCTTCTACACTTGTCTGAGTCAGTGTAATTTGAGGTGAATTGTAATGATGTATCTAGAAGAAAATAAAAAAATAAATTCCAATCCAGGAACACAAAAATGAGGCTTAATATTTTCATGGTTTGAATTGTTCAGATACAAATTGTACTAAGTGAGACTTTTCAGAAAAGAAAGCAAAGAGAAAAATCTCACATTTCCAGAAAACTGGTGAAGATCAGTCATTCAGCAAAGTACAGATCCTCTGCATCCTCTGTCTCATAAACTACAACAAAAGAATGTAATTTAGGCAATCTAAGAAGTCATGGCACGTGCTTCCTCAGAAGAGTGTTGCAGTGGTTATGAGGAGAAAATTCAACTCATAAAAGAGGAAAATTTAAAATATAAGAACCTGCTGCAGTGCTCTTTAATGATTACAAATGATCTTCTCTTTTGAATGAAGGTCTCGGGTTGGAGATAATGCATCTAACATATTACCTCATTCATTTTCAATTTACATTTCCTATCTCCCCAAGCAATCATTATTTAGTGATACAGAAAAGACAATTCAAATCTTCCTTACACCCAGAAGTCATTTTATTCTAAGTGATATGAATTAAGGGATGTTGGCAAGCTCACAGGGAAAACCAGACCTTCGCTGAAAGCACAAACTAATTTTTAAATAAAATGGTTTGTTCACACTTTATTTCTTCCCACCCTTCCTCACTCCATTATAAATAGATTTTTATGTGATGTCTTTTGAAGATTCAGCAGCAGCCTTGGCATGAACTAGTCCAACTGGTATGTTCCTCTGATGGAAAGCAGCTCCCCAGACCACAGCTGCTTCAATTTCTCACATCTGTGCACAGGCTGCAATGAGGAACAGAATGACTGTGGTTTCCCTCCAGTCATCCCCAAGCCAGCATTTAACTTGCAGTTTTGGACTCCAGCTTCAAAGGTCAGCTCTCTCAGCCGTTTTTAGCCAAAAAGCCAGAAGTAGATGGTCTCAGCTAACTATGCAGACATTCTGGATCCCACACCTTTGCTTGAACATACCAAATCATTGGGATTATGTGGCTGATTATCCTGCAAATTCCATAGGCCTGAGACTGAGAAAGGGCACCAAGCCCATAAAGAATGACATTGGACAACTTCTAGGTACCCTCACTGCAGTAGCATTTCTTATGGAGGCATTAACACATTCTGTCTTCACTTCAAAATATGTAAACCACCCTCTTTTGCAGCAGCCAAAGGAAATACACAAATTCCTTCCAGCTTTCTCTATCATTGCCCAAGGGATTTAAACAGAGAGCTGGACATTCAGTTACCCATCTGATTTAGTGCCCAACTGCCTTGGATATAGGGGCCATATCTATCCTCTTATTGTTGGAGCCTAAACCCTGAAATGTGCTCAGCAGTGCTTTGTGCAAGGCTACATTTTCATAAGACTACTACACAAAAAACTCCCTAATCTCTGACAGGAAGAAAAACAATGTGGATACTTCCCTGATCCTGCAAATCCTTGGTTACACAAGAAACAAGCAACACAGATAAGATCTTCTCAGGGGCAGAACATATTTTATCAGCAGAGATTGATATTCTATACACTGTGTGAGTGTACACCAGCAGGAACTATTGGGAGAATTTTTATTTCTATGAGTCTAACATTATTCAGTCTGCTGAGGTAATGCCCACCTTGAGAAGCCTAATTGGTGTCAGCTGCAAGGAAAGTGTTTTTCTTCTCTTCCACTTTAGGCAGAACCAATACTCTGAATTGAAACAAATACCAATGTGAGCAGATTACAAATACCCAAATATGCCCTGTGTCCCACCAAGAAGGAGGAAGTACTATTTTTTCCAAGTTTTCTCCTATCTAATTACATCATAGAATAAGAATAGAATATTCCAACTTATTAAATTACTTCTTCAAGGATTCAAACCAGCAACTGCTGTCTAATGAGCTGCCCTGCAGCTGTGTGAAGTAGCACAACAACCAGCTAATGCAATAGCCATCTCTAGCCCATGACGTGGAGGAGGGAGTGGGTACAAGTTTGTGTCTGAAGCTGTATGCTACATGTTCCACCCCTTCCCCTTTCTCCAGAGAGCTCATTTCACAGCCAAACTTTTTAGTTGGTTCTTGAGCACAAACAAAACTACTTTTGTGCTGGGAAGGAGGCAAGGAAAGCAATACAAGTGGAATTTCTGATGCAGAATCTTTCTTTCCCTTGTTCCCCCTGCAGAAAGCTGCCAAGCCAGCAGCAGCCTCTCGGCAGGAACAGGCTGACAGTCTCAATAAAGCAAGTAGCAAAACTGATCTAGCTTTTCAGGGCCAGACAAAAAGGAAAAGAGTTGGGACCCTTCTAAAGCAATGAGAGGTTTCCTTTGTAGGACTGAAGGTTGAACAAAGGCTCACAGGAGACTAGAATTTTAACTCTTCCCTTATTTCACTGGTTTAGGCTCAAATGGTATTTCACAGGCTTAGCCAGCAAATTCAAATGGTAGCACAGATGAGTAGTGGCTACAGAAGTAATTTTAGGTTTGGTTTCCAATGAAAATGGAGTAATCATCATTACTCCATGATGTCTACACTCACTATTACCTTTATTTATCTGCATTCCTGAATTACTTTTGAACCCAGTGGCCATACTTAACTAAAACAAGCGAACAAAAAAAGCCTCAAACTTCCTACAAGAATTTCCTACAAGAAGGAAGTACCTACTGAAAACTCAGAAGCATGGTAGAAGCAAACAACTCCCAGAGGAAGCTTCCTCACTGTACAAAAAGAGTTAGGATTTTCCTGCCTGTAGAGTTCACATGGATCCTCTGCATACCAAAATATTGCAAAGCTTCTTCGGGGGCTCAAGCCCATCAAGCAACTACCAGAAATATTCAACTCACAGGCAAATCTGATTCAGAATTTTGTTGCTTCTCACTTGAAAATTCTCATTCCTTTGTCATCAAGACAGGTCCCCATGAGAGACCAGCATCAGCATTTAATGATGCCTGTAAAAAGACACTCTGTAATCGGGTTATTTCTCCTGTAAGACAAAGTGTCTGATCCCCACTAGCACTGGGCTGTGTCTTCAACAACTGCATTCAACAACATGGGCTTACCTCAGCTGCACAGAAAACACCTTTTCTTGGTTTTCAAAATATCGAAACAACATCTGCGTCTAGAGAGCATGTTCCACACGTGGGATCCATAGCAGTCTGTCCTTTGACAATGTGACTGACAACTGGAACAAATGAACATCATCTGTGATACAAATCGTGGGCCTTCCCAGTGAAGAGCACCTCTCTAATGACTAACCTGTTTCACAGGAAATTGGCTTCAAGTGCCACCCTTTCTCATACTCCTCAAGTCAAGGCCCCAATCCACGCAGGACTAAGTGCTTATTCAATGGATCTAAGCATTACATTAAGCAGAATACTGTTGCAAGCACCCCTCAATTATTTTATTTATCTAGATAGCCAGATCCTTCACTGTCTTTGCATTGGTAATGCAAGGTTACTATAGCAACATCTGTGACCTGCATGATCAAGATAGCAGAGAAGAGCTGATGCCTGGATTAATGTATTTGTAGGCTTAAATAGGAACTCTAAAAATTAAAGATTAATAGTCTATGAAATTCATATGTACTCTACTCATGATGTTACATTTATCCCATTTCCCCTCCTTTTCCAAAAACACTTATCTCTAAACACTAGAGTATGTGATGCAATATATTACAACAACACTATTGAAACTTGCTGTTTATTTCCTGTTTTCAGTGGAGCACACAATTAAACTCCTTCATGAGGTCCTAAGACTAATGTCTATGTTACACTAAGGTTGGCCAATTTATTAACATCTTGTAGAACCTAGAGTTCTTGGGCCAGATTTGCAGATTATTTAGATCTCCACAATATTTCAAAAAGAAGAACATTCAGAACAAGTTATCTAGCTAATGCAACATTAAACACAGAGACATCTTATATTTGCTTTTTATTTTCCTGCACTTAATAGGTTCTTTTTAAGAATCAATTACTTCCATTCAACCGGAGACTTGCTTGCCAGCAGTCTGCCTCAAGTTCATAACATATCAACACACATTTATATATTTCCTTAACAGCTCTTCTGTAGACAAGAGAAGACATTGCTCCTGAATCCAAGGCTGGATGAAAGCCTTGTTGTCACACAACCAGGATGGTGACATGGAGGAGGTTAGACATGGAGGGAGGTACTGCGGAACTTTAGTAATTTTTTTTTTCTTTTTATGGTTTGTAATTAAAGTACAAGCTTAGCTACTGTATGAATATCAGGCAGAACTCTGTTTCCTCCATTACTACTGCACAAACTGCATGAGTGGGCACACATGATCATAGATCAGAAAAACATCAGTAGTTCTATCCAGTTATAAGTGCTTCAGGTGCAGAACAGGCAAGGAATTCTCATTCTAAGTAATCATTCATGCAAAAGAGACAAAACAGTGGGCCTTCAAGTGAGATTTCAGCAGTGTATGTCATATGGTGATCTTCCATGGAGTCACAATATGTCTCCATGAGACCACAAATGAGTGTTCATTGCTCTCTCTCAAGCAAGCCTCTTTTTTTTTTTTAATATATATATTTCATGCTAATTTAAATTTTCTCTGAGCCAACTTCTTCTCCCAAAGGCAGCAGGATTACTTCTCTATTTGCTGAAAAGAGGGAACTTAGCTTCAAAGTACAGTACCTCAAAGCCATGACTATAAAACCCTCCACCAGTATCAGTGGAACAACTGATGGGTATGAACTAAATCCACTCGAAGAATATTCTATCACTGCAGTCTGGACACAAAATGCAGACTCTGTTTTGGCCTTGAGTCTCATAGAGCAGTCGGTCTAAGGGATTCTTGGACTGAAAAGCTCTATCATCATATGGTCAGTTGCATTTGGGTTTTTTTGTTGCTTTGTTTTTTTATCTTGATTTCTTACTGTTGGTGATTTAGCTAACAAAGAGCTTTTGTATCTCCTGCATTTGGCCTTTTCTTTCTCATTGTTTCAATTGCAGTCTGTAGACAGAATAGGAAAGATAGGCCCTCACAAGCCCAGTAAAAAATTTTGTTAGTCCACAGCCATTTTCCAACAACACCACTTATTTTCAAGACATCCAGTTGAGACTGCAGAGGGAAGAAACTGATTACATTGGGTCCATCCACCTGGTTTCCCAGTATTGTTAGAGTTTTACTTAATTCCAATCAACCTGCATAATTGACACCAACCCAAAAATCATTGCACCATATGTCAACTTCACACTTCTAACTTTTAGACTTACTTCCCTTTGATATTTTAACACTTTGGCTAAGATTTTTAAAATTCACCTTCCCTAACCTCCCAGCTATAATTAAATGGCCTGGTTTTATAAAAGTGCTGAGTGTGTCACACCATCACAGAGGCTTGAATGGTACTAAGTGTTTCTTGGTCTCAGTCTCACACGTCACAAGTTAATCTTCAGAAAGCTTTACTGCATTTTCTTGCAATATTCACATCAACCACCAAGGAGAAATCTTCTTATGCTCCCAGCATAACAGGAAGATGAGAGATTTTTTTTGTCCTGTCATCATTGCATTCCCTTGTGTCTTTGCAAATGAATATTACACCTCTCCAACTAAAATGACCATACATCATTTCTTCTCACCTCTTTGCCCCCTCCTGTGTTCTAAGCCTTTTATTTTAATTGACTTAAGAAAAGGTTTTATCAAAGAGGACAGCACACTGGCTAGCAATTAAAATCTATCAGCATCATTTCTGCAACCTCCCTTAAAATCCTAGCTTGTCTTTCTCATCTTTTGCAGAAAAGGGTCAAATAGTCTCTAAAAACAACATGAAGACAAGAAAAAAAAATATATAGATGTATCAAAGGGATGGCTGAAACTTTTAAAATTTATTTTTGTGTTAAAAGTTTCCCTCACTTTCATTGATAAAACTAGCCTTATCCAAAACATCTGTCTAAAAAGGTGCCTAGTAAAAGCCCCTAGTGGTACAAAGACTGGATTTTTTTCCCCATTCTACCAGGATTTGCACCAACAAATAGCAATGTTGACATCATCTGCATTTTAAAGTGATTTTGTAGGTCACTCTTGAGTGTGGTCTAGGGTCTAAAGCACAAGAAAATTTGGTTCAGCTTCTTTCTTATCCCCAGACTTCTTGGAAACTGTTGGAGAAATCGCTCAGGCTCTCTGTCTTGACTGCCTCCTTGTAAAAACAATGATGTAACAACTACTCCAATGTTTAAACACCTGCCTAACCCCTCAGTTTATCTACACCTTTAGTGAATTGTCTTCTGCTATTGATGTTCATGAAATTTCCCTGAACATACACTTAAGTAGTTTTGCTGATATGGCACTGTAGCGTACAGAGCATTCCTGTCGCTATGGTGATATTAAAAATATCTGAAGCTGTATAATAATGTATATTTTATACTCGTGAACCAAGCCAATATTTTCTTTCTTAAATCCCAGGAAGTCATGTTTTTCTTTTGTTAGAGAATCCAAGTGGCTCTGTGTGTCCAAATTGAAGCCCCTAATCTCCCCTGTTTGTAACCTCCAGATTAAACTAGTTTTGCAATCCGAGACAGTGCAGTGTGCTCCTGATGCTGGAACCAAGCTCTCTCTTAGGAGCCTCTACAACTCTACAAAGGATGAAAATTGAATTTTTTATGAAGAGCATCACAAGAAGGAAATTGTGTCTTCCTTCAAGTTTTGATCCTGCGTAACTGAACTGCATTTCACTATTGACTTTAACAGGAGCTATTTTGTGCGGTAAAAGCATGCAAGTATTTAATATACTGCTAGCATCAAAAACTTATTTGTCTTAAGTTACATTAGCTTTTTCAAGACCGTATCACAAAGACTATATGTCTAAAAAACATCTGATTATGAAATTCTGGTGGTTGGTTGGGGTTTTTTTTGTTTGGTTGGCTGGTTTTTGTTTGTTTGTTTTTGTTTTGTTTTGTTTTTGTTCTGGTTTGGTTTTTTCTTTTTTATTTTTTTTTTCCTTTTTTTAATCAAAGGTCTGCTTTTAAAGGCATTTCCTATTTTGTGAAAAATATTTGGGAAAAAGGAATTTTTTTTCTTTGGCAATTTTAAAATATTTTGGTTGAGAGCATTGAAAACAAGCTTGTCATCATATAGCCTGACTTACTGAGGTGTTTGCAGTTACCTTTAGTAACTACAGAAACAGCTAAAACACAGTAAAAATGTAAAATTATTATCATTAATATGTTGTGCTTTGTCTAGCTTAGCAATAATGAAGAGCATTAGGACAACAGAGAACAGAAAGCTGGTATTAAGGACTCAGTAGACGTACTGGACAAGTTTTGGGTCTTGATTTTGGAATAGCTTTAGTCTGATCTGATGAAGTGAAAACCATCAGCATCTGGAGAGCATTTTTCAGTACAGAGTCACTTAGAAGAAATTAGTTTTGCCTACTGCACTATTTTATCTATACTGCAGCAGAGGGAATGAGCAAGGGATTAATTTCAAAAGTGTAAACTAAACACTCAGGCCAACACATGCAATCAGAGTGCAATTTAGGGATTAGTATGTGAGTCAAACACTTATTAAAAAAAAAAAGGAAGTAGTGTCCATCAGCACTCACAGAATTTTTGATTTTACCCAAGACTACTTTTCTTCATCATTAGCTTTCTCTCCTATTTGCTACAGTATGGTATTTGCCAAGGCAGTTTTCCATTTCACCTGAGGTAGATCAAAATATACCTCTGTTAGAAAAGCTAGGCTGTTAAACAATATTAAAGATGTTCTAAAAGTATTAAATCTGTTTGAATAAGCTATTCATTCAATATAATCATAGACTAAAAATTTTGTGTAAAAATTTTCAATTTAAGCTTCACACATATTATTTAAAAATAAACCAGCAAACATGCAGAATCTACTGTATGGCAATAAACGTAAGAATCACTCCTTTGTCATTTAGATGAGTAAAAATATTTTGCCTTGACTAACATACAGCACAAGCAAGGAAGACAGTCTTTCTTAGTAGTCTGGGTCAAGATTATTTCCTTTTACTTTTTCATATCTGTCATCAAGACTAATCCTTCTAGAAATTGTGTGAAATGAAATTTTTTCCAAGTTTTATTTCAAAGGTTAAAAAAAAAAAAATTCCAAATCAAACAAAATTCTGTCTCAAATGAGTAAATTTGTGTTGTGTTTGTCATCCAACAGGCTGAATGACCGCACTTTTGTGGCACTGGACAGCACTTCCCTCCCTTAGACATGTACTGTGCAGGGACACTTGATGTGGGAGGCATATCCTGGAATAATAAATTGGTGGATCTCCACCCTGGAGACACAACAGCAAAAAGGGAACATTACCAAGCATTTTCACACATGAACATTTGTCACTCTGATCTGGGTAAAAAAGTCACCGTTAGACCCAAGTACTTATGTTACAGTATCATATTTATTATTTTAAGATGAGGGACTTGCCACAGCTCCTGTGCCGAAGGGCTTGGCTTGGTAGTCTGTCAAAACCACTACAAAGCATTTCCAAAACAGAGCCAGTAACAGCCTTTAAACAACTATCATTTCTTACTGAGGTCAGCCTGTGCATGCAGGGGCTTGTAACAGCAGGAATTTATTATTTCCATTTGCCTTCTAGGACATGTATAACACAGAACTGCTCACGTCAGGGA
The DNA here is from genome assembly GCA_013400315.1 of Bombycilla garrulus. NCBI lineage: Eukaryota > Metazoa > Chordata > Aves > Passeriformes > Bombycillidae > Bombycilla > Bombycilla garrulus. Next base: position 191,950 of record VXBU01012025.1, on the reverse strand, counting down.
AATCTCTGGGTAGCCAGCACTGTATAATGCCTTGCCCAGCCAAAACCAAACTCAGCTGTCACACCTTGCACAACAGGCACTCTTGGTAAGAAACTCTTTTCCTCCATGCAATGCAGGAACCTGCCTTTTAAAGTCATTTAGATTACTACAGAAAAACATAATTCAAGTCTTTTTATCAGAGATCCTCTCTACCAGGCCAGCAATTTTCTTCACTCTTCACCAAGACATGTCTGCCTCTTACTTTCTTCAGAAAGAGAAATTGTAACTTTCTTAATCAAGCTTCAGAAGGTCCCCCAGATTTTAGAACTCTCTGTATTTCTAACCCATAAGTCCTCACATACTAGTTTTATTAAATCCTCAAAGCAAACTTTGCCATAGTCTTTCACTGTGTGCTTACTAACACTTTTTCATGTTACAGTGAATAAAATCAGGTCCTAATCAGGTGATCTGAGGTTGCTCTTTACCTCCCAGCTACAGTAAATACTTTATCAATCTCTATCAAATCCAAGTATCTCAGCGTTAACTAGGGCAGGAAGTTTCATTATTAAAACTGAAACAAAACACCCTCACCTCTCACTTTCCTTAACAATTTATTCCAGCTCCTACTCCATCTGCTGTCACTTGGAATTTGTATTTAATGAGTCACAGAAACTGTTCTATTCTGATACATGATATCTACTCAGGAATCACAAACAGACGCTTCAGTTAAAAAAAAAAAAACAAAAAAAAACCCCTCCACTAAACTACTTTGTGTATTTGTGCTGAATAACAATAAATTAATTTTGTACTGACCCTTTATGGGTTCTTTGGCGTACAAGTATAAGAACGTGCCTGTATTTAAATTAAAGAGGCTTTTACCACAAAGAATAGCAGGGACTCAGCACAGAGATTTTGTGGGGATAAACACTGGCATTAACTTTCCCATGAAGATCACAACTGCTGCCTTCCAAGGCTGGTGCTTTTCAGAGCAAAACTGAACTTCAAATCATGGGGCTGCTCTACAACTGCGCTGGACATTCGACTCCTCAGATGTCAAGCCAGAAACATCATCAGTCTGAACACTGATTGGAAATGGACACAGAGAGACTAAGACAGAGTTTTCTAACACAGCCTGGAAAGAGAAGAAATATTAATGGCAAAATAACTGAGTTTTGTACAGCCTTTTTAGCAATACTACTCACTGCACAATTTTTTCTGATACAATGCTAGACCAAGCTAGTAAATGAGTACTGATCCTTTGCCCTGAAAGGAGTTTCACTTGATGGCAGCAGCAGAGATTGTAGTACTTTATGTGCTATGAAGTATATATCTATGTAATATGTGGTATATGAAATGAGAAAGGAATAGCACTGAGTTTTCTTTTAATCTATAACACAAGAGTGTCAGAACACTTGTGAGTAATGCAGGTATTCTTAAATCTTTACCATTTAAAGACATTATTAGCTTCTTTAGAAATTTTTGAATATATTTTTGGCAAAGTACTTCCCTGCAGTATGCTTTGGCACCAGGACTTCTGCTAAAGACCTCACTACAAGTCAATAAATTGTTTATAAAGTAAATTAGTTATTTCATGGTAAACATTACTATGGTTTCAAGTCTGTGATCTCAATCTTTTAGTGAACTAAGTGTTAATGGCATTGAAAAAAGTTTTCTCTTTCCTGTGGGAGAGAATACTATAATATCCTTGACATAAAAATGCTTGTATTTAACAGCCCCTGAGAGAATCCTACTCCCTTCACAGCACCTGCAAGGGAGCAATTAGTACCTGTGACAATTTCACATGACACAGAAAGAAATGGTCTTGCCTGTTGTAATTTTTATTGGCAGCTCCTAGGTCACTGGTGTGAGGTGCTGGAAGAGACCCCTACAGCAGAGATCAGATGGATTAGGGGCAAAGGGACAAGATAAACCCATTTGCCACATGACTGTACACTATTCCCTATTTTTTCTCATATCACCCACACATACAGTTGACAGAGAAAGGAATCAGTATCTGCAGGGGAAGAAGTTATGCTACTGAATTTCCAAGGACAGATGCAGGGTGTTGACATGAGAAACAGAGGGTCAAATGAGCATTTTCAGATCACAGACTGAATCAAATAATTCCAGATGATTACAACATCTGGAAAAGAACACACAGGCAAAGCAGCACAGATAATGACTTCACAGAATTTGTTTCAAATAATATTCAGAGTTAACTCTAATTCAGAGAAATGAACCTTATCTTGGTTGCTGCCTCAGCATTCAGAGCCCACAGAGCACAGAGGAGGCTGAGCAGGAGCAAGGCTGCCAAGGGCAAACCAACTGAGTCTCATCCCACTGCTCAGCATGAGTAACTTGATGTCTTCAGGGGCTCACTGGGGGGAGAACCACAAATCCCAGCAGAAGCTAATGTATGCCTGAGAAGGCACATCACATACTGTGTGCTGGGAACCCACCTCAGTGTGCCAGGAGAACCCCTGGGCAGCCAACCAGCTCAGAGACACTGATGAGTCCCCAGAGGAATTTCAGATAAACAGACAGGAAAATTTATGTGCAATACCAAACTACTCTTGGCTCGTTTCACACTTTTTTTCCACAATACAGTATTTGGTGTTTATTTGTTTACATTCCTTCTAAAAAGCGAAGAAAGCATGACAGCATTGGAGGTGTTCAGGGAGCAGTTCACCCATCTCCATCAAATTATGCAAGTCAGTGGCTGCTCCAGATTAAATATTAATAGAATAAACAGTGTCTTTCAGCAAAGACTTTGGTTACCTTAGTACTTGCTGAACTCATGGCAGACTTCCCCATTTCCTCATCTGTGTATAACCATGGCAGAAAACAAAAATAGTTAAAAAGGTGATGTGAAAAGCACATATTTATATGATTTAATATAGGATAGATAATTGCCTTTGGTGGTCATGAATTTGTAGCTGGTTATTAAAGGGTGATCTATGTTTTACAGCATTTACTTTATAATGATTTGATTAGATGGACTCTAGGGCAAGTAGATCTTCTGTCAGACTTGGAGACAAATAAAAGCTTCTCTGACCCTCGCACAGCTGTGCTATTCACATGGCTGACTAGAAATGGTCCCATTAAAGCTTTCTAATATCTGGTTTCAACCTTATCCTCTGATTCATATCCACCAATTACTGCAGAAAGGCTACAAAGTAAGTAATATATATGTAAACAAATACAGTAATATATATGTAAAAATTGAAAAGCCCAGGCTAAGTATATTAGGCCAAATCCTACAGTCATTATTCTTCTCCTCCCCACATACATATTGAGGTAACTGACTTGCTTTAGCATCTTTAAATAATTAAACATCTCCAGCATTCAGGCAACTCTCAGGCTAATTTCAAACAAAAGATAAATTTCTAGGCTTTCACAGGACGCTACTAGCTTGGTCTGCCTCTACCTGAGCTATAGAAAGCCACACAAATCCCTCCACCTTGACCCAGTGTTTGCTGCATAAATGCAGTGGCACATATTCATGCCAGCTCCCCCCTGCCTGGAGCTGTGCAGACATATCCAAATTCTCTTTTAAGTTGGTGTGTACATCTTCAGCCCATACAGCTAATTTGGATCATTTGGATTTAATTTCAGCTTTGCATGGCAAAGTGCAGCTTAATCACCAGGAAGCTGTGGGTTTCAAAAGGAATACTCAGAGAATCAGCTCTTAGTTGATGCTAAGCAAGGGCTTCAGCTATGAAACTGAAATTTCTGTTTGCAAAAAATTCTCCTGAGTGCCACAGTATAAACACTGACCAAAAAAACTGGACACAAACATACAGCAACAGGAGCAAAAAAATTCTTCAACTACTATCTTAGTCTGATGGAACATAAACAATTTAAACAGCCTAAAGATCTGTTCCTAAATGCGCCCGTCTGTACTGACACCTTAACCCACAAATTATTGTATGAATACCACATATTATTGTATGAACAATAAAGAAAATGAGACTACTATTATCATTAATGAGGCAAGACCAAGGCCTTAGTAAGAAGATGGAAACAACATCCCTTTGAAAGTTTGTAAATAATTTCAGGTAACACTTGCATAAATCCAGATGATAGGATGACTAGGAATAGTGATGTTACACTCATGGGGACTGTGTTTAGAGTAATGGAAAGGGCATCAAAGACACATATTTCAAATTAATGTGCACAGAAAGATGTTGAAGAATTGCAGGAAGTACATAATTTTAAACTGGAGATAATAGTAGCCGATCACCCTGTGTACCCTTAATATTGCATCTATACCAAAATAGCACAAAGAAGAGTATGTATTAAATTTATATATTGACAATAGAATGCATTTTCAATAATTAATCAGAAAGTTATTTCAGTTTTCATAACAAAAAGAGAGTCAAGTGATCCTGACTAAGTCAGCACAGATGTGTTGGTTAAAATGAGGACATACCTAGACTCAAGTGAGCTGCAGCAACCACTGTCTCCTGTCCAGCCAGTTGCCAGGAGCTGAGAAAAATGCTTAACAGCATTGCAGTGGAAGGGGCATAATAGGGCAGACAGAGGAAACACTGAACGAGAGGAAACTCTAATTTGTCAAAGGGGAAGATGGAGCAGCAGGTTTAGTACTTGGGATCTCATAAGGAATCCAGTAGCTAGTTTCCTCCATGAATAGTGATCTAAGCATTCAGGCAACTAAAGGATCAAAATACAGACTGTGAACTCTCATTTTCATAGAAAAGTATCTCTTTCAAGCCCACACAAGCTTTCAGTTGCTAGATCAATGTAAATTATTATGTCTATTAACAAATACAGGACTCCTGCATGTCCCAGGTAATCAGTATGGCACCTTTCACAAGCACTAAATCTATTCAGAATCACATAATCATTTAGGATGGAAAAGGCCTTTAAGATCATGAAGTTCAACTATTAACCAAGCACTGCCAAGTCCACCAGCAAACCATGCTCCTACGTGCCACATCTACAGATCTTTAAAATACCTTCATGCTCCACCACTTCCCTGAGCAGCATGTCCCTCACAACCCTTTCTGTGTAGAAATTTTTCCTAATATCCAATCTAAGCCTCCTCTGGTGCAACTTTGAGGCCATTCCTCTCCTGTCACTCGTTTCCTGGGAGAAGAGGCCATCCTCCACCTGGCTACAACCTCCTGTCAGGGAGCTGTAGAGGGTGATAAGGACCCTCCAAGCTGCCTTTCTCCAGACTAGTCAATACACAAATCAATCTCCCATTAAAATTACATGTCAGCTTTTAATACATTTATTTGTATTGTGTAAAAATGTGTCAACTCTTCCTTCTTGATGTAAAAGGATCCAGTGCTTAGTGCACTGCCCTTGGATTTAGACCAGATTTTGATACCCTGTTTTGCTACAGACTATGCATGACTTTGGACTTAATCTCTCTGTACCTCAGTAAAAGATAATGCTGCTGTATTTCAAGGGCGTGGTGAAGTGTGCTAGGTTAAGACTGTGTGGATCTTGAATGCAATCAAAACAAGCATTACATAGCCCAGAGAGGCAGGTAAATAGTTGATACAAATTGTCTGACTCAGCAATATTGCACAACCCGAGTTCTGGCCAAGTCCAAGTGATGGACCAGAACCAATGAGAGCAAGAAACTCAGCCTTCTAAGTAAACATGGTATTTCAGCTAAAAATATAATAATTACATTAAGACCAATTTTAAATAGTTTATTTTAAAACTATTATAATGACATATTTCTACTTAGTTTGCTGGCTTAATTTTGGGGTTTTTTGTTTTTATTTTTTCTTTTGGTAAGGCAACAGAATAGATTATATGTCAGTGACCATCGTGCAAAAAACGACAGATGTGGGTTTGTCACCAGAAACGGTTCTATTGACTTTATTGAGTGTTTCAAGATCGATGTGCTGTATTTGAAATTTAACACTCCTAAAAATTAGCATAGAGGGTTTTCTCTATCTAAAATGAAACAAACAAACAAAAAAGCATAAAATTTAAATGAAACTATTTATGGTTGAGATAAAACTTTAAATGTTTATTTTTATTAAACCTACCTTGCATTCTGCACTGTAAGTTATTGCAACATCCTAGTTCATCCTCATCTCTGAATTGAACATCAAGATGCCTCTCTCCACTGTAAATAATACAGACCGAACTAACTGGTAAACTCCTCCCTTGAAAGAAAACAAAAATAATTCAGCAATAAGAGTGATTTCATTAGCTTTTTCAATCACTGACACAGTGTAAAAGCAGGCACTGGAGCTTTTGTTTTAGTGAGGAAAGTCAATTTAACAGTGTCTCCAGTTCAGCAACAACATTTCATCTGAATTTGTACTATTAAGTTTGGCCCCTGGCCAATACAGCATTCCAGTTACAACGCAGTTTCAGATAATGCTTTATATGCTTTCGTTCAACAGGGACACAGCTTTCCTGTATCAACCACTCCTGATCAACACTGTGATTTTTCCCTATTAATTCTGTATTTTGGAGATTAGCAAAACATTACTCATTTCAGTCACTATCTTCAGCACTAGCTAGACAGTCTAATAAAATTTGCATTAAAATATGTGGTGGTACAATTATTTTAATAAGAGGAAATTTTTTATTTAACAGACAAAATACTGAATGAAAAGAAGCAAGTGTAACAGAATAGGATGGAATAAAAAGACAATATCTGAAATAAACAGCTGCTCAAGTCACAAGGCAGGAATGTGAGAAACACAACACCTCAAGCAGAAAAGGCTGACTGTCTTTCTCAATATCCAACAGAATAAGTGACAATTTGGGGTAAAAATGTGACTTAATGACATAAAGACTTTGGCTTTAAAAGTTCTGTCAGAATGGGAAGCAACTGAAAAGGCAAGAGGAAGCCTGGAGATGTTAACTGTGTGTACACATCTTAAAAGGGTTGACAAGAACAGACTCCCATTCTGTTTTTCCTATTTACTTTGCCCTGGACTGTAGTAACCTAAGACAATATGCAAAAGGCGGATTTTCAGAGTGAGAAATACTTTGGAGCTGTACAGAACACAGAACCTGAGAAATGCCAAGTATATCAAATGGAAGTACTTAACCGAAATTAAAAAAAAAAAAAAAANTATGTTCCTATGACAAGGAACACAGATTACAGTATTAGTTATATTTCCAAAATTTTCCTGTGGTCTAGAATTGGTCCAGTGAGTACGAGTACTCTCTCTTAATAAAATAAAATAAAATAAAAAGTACTAAGTGACCATTTACAATAAAGACTGGAATTTTGGAGGAGATCGGTTTTAGGACTTTTCAAAAATGTTTACCCTATATATGACATGAAATGGCTTTGGAAATTTGATTCCAAAAGTTAAGAGATGTTGTTTGCTAGATAGATTCTTGTGCAAACTTCCCACTCTATAGTGAAGACTGATTCTCGGGTAAGACTACACCTAAGTTGAGAGGGAAACCAGGAACGGCAAGATCCAGGATGCACAGTCTGGTAACAAGTTCATAACAAAATGTTTCTTACCACATAACTAAGTAGTGGGAATCCATGGAATACTGCTAAGAGAGCCTTGACAGCTTAAAATCCATCAAGGTTCACTGAATGAATAGAAACCAACTCTGCTTCAGGAAGTCCTTGAGCAGAAAATGATGAAAGCCCTGGAGAGAATCAGTCTGCTCTCATCTCTTCCCTGAGGTATCTGCTTTCAGCTGCCAGCTCATTTTTTATGGATCTTTGACAATAAGCATATTTCTATCCCATTCACAAACAAGTTTCTTTCTCTAAGCGTAAGAAACAACATAACAATCTGGTTATTTGACTTCACTAGTTGTGTTCTAGTACATGTCTGCAAAATTTTGGAGGTAATTTTGGAAGTAAGAATGAAGGCAATTTTTAGGAAATTATGCCTTACAGTAATTTGAATGCTGTAACTTACTTGCTCACAGGATGTCCATGCCACAACAGTGTCAGCACGTGTGCGGGTACCACACAGGCATAACGTGCACAAGCCTTGTCCTGCCACGACTCAGCAGCAGCAAAACCACTTTTGGCAGCAGTAGCCACTGTCATCTCATAACTAACATGTCTGAAAAATGTCTAAAATAAATTTTTAATTTTGCTGCCCACTTTAATAACTCATTAAGGACAGAGATATTAGCCAGATCCAACTGTCACACATCACCAGGAATGAAAAAGCCATGATCTGTCTGGATAAAATCTTAAGAGTGCACAAAGAGAGCTCCAAGTGCTCTGGCAGAGAAAGGAAATTTCAGCTGTCTGTTTAACTTTTGTAAGCTTACCAGACACTACTTCTGTCTCATTTAAACATACCTTCAGAAGAAGAAAAAAAGAAAATCCACAACTGCAATTGACACAGAAATAACCAACATCAGCTCTCTCTATGGGAAACCAGGTGTTGCATCTGTCACAGCTAATCGCATGACAAGGCTCTCAGCTGAAAACACTTTGTCATTGGGTTTTTGTAGCAGCCAGGTGACCAAACAAAATTAATGGGAATTCCAGCCTAGACAACATCTGTTTCCTCATTCTGACCCATTCCCTCACTTCCCCAAGAAATCCTTCATCACCTGGGCTCAGCCAGGCACATGGGCTTTCCCATCTGAGCCAACCCATCTGAACATTTCTAATTCTGGCCTTTGCATGGAGGGACAAACACCCCCAGCATGGTGAGACTGAAGTGCATATGAAAAATGTTTACATTGACTGTCTCAGCCATGAATTCTTGAAATTCTGGGGAACAGAAGGAGGCTCCATTCTTCCTCCTTTTGTCCCCATTTTGAAGAATAGCCTAATGCATCACACGACATTTTCTTCTTCAAATGCATCTCTAAGAAATCTACTAAAAACTTGGTTTTCTCCCTTTTAATTACTACATGAGCAATATATACACAAGACAATTCAGAACTAGGGTTCACCCTGAATATTTTTTCATCTGTTTTGCTGAAAATGCTTCATACAAACACCAGTTTGGAGGAAGACAAGCAATTACAGTACTTTTAATTTTTTCTGTTACAGGTCATTTAACAGTATATAAAGCTTTCCACCCCTGAAGGAAGCTGTTCATATCGTCACCACAAATCATAATGTTTCTGGCTTTAAATATACTTTACTGAAGAATTAAATGTGTGCTAAGGAATTAAGTGTATATGTGATTTATAAAACATAATCATCAGAATTGAGAAACAAGGATTCATGCGTAAATTTTGTCCTTCCTAACACACATGTGCCTGTTTTTCTCCCAGTGGTTCTGCCTCACCACAACTTCATCTCTTTTTCCACCAGCCTCCGCTTCTGGTCCTGGACAGATTCTTGTTTCAATCATTTCTTCTCTTAAATAATTTTCCTCTCCCTCCTCGCCTCCTTTAAAATGAGTATGAAAGAAACTTTTACCCAACTCAGCCCACTAACCTAAAATCCTTCCTAATTTCACTGTGGCTTGTGGATACATGAATAATGAAACTCTGAAACTCCCTGTCACCAGAAACCTGACCAACACTCTTTTTCATCACCTCCTGTCACATAACGGTTATGAGCACTCCTGAAGGAGGCAGACAGACAAGCCAGCCTGGAATCCTTTTTTTCCAGCTAAATCCTTTATTTCCAACCACAAGAAATTTCAAAACTTCTCAGCAGAGTGAAGATCTGTATCATGTTAGTGGGAAGAGGTTGTGTTTGGGGCATAGGTAGGTGAAGTCTGGTGGAGCCCCCCTTCCTACATCAAATGCAGACTGTGAAAGAGGCAAGTGCCTTGCTATCTGTGACATGGCTCTGTTCACTGGTGCAGATTGTTAAAGGTCAGAACATGGAAAAAATCCTATTTTCTGGAATTCAGGAATTGTCTTTTGGATTGCACATCCCAAACATGAGTGTTATGGCCCGGACTCACTTCAAGTTCACCATATAAGCAGGTAGAGCTTGCTTTCATTCAGGTTACCAACAAGTAGACAAGACAAAGGAAATTAAAAAAAAAAATATGAAAAAGCATGGACATCCAAGAGCCATAACTCGCTGATTAAATATGTGATTGACAAGGCACTGAAATTCTCTGAGGATCGGAACCCAACTGAATTTTAAGTGAATCAGGGTAAGCCTCTGTTGAAATTGGAGTGTAATCATCCTCAAACTTCTTTAGATCACAAGTACCTGCAAGCTGGAGATCTCCATTTACAGCTGTTTGATAAATATGAAAATTAGTAAAAAAATTCCAGGTGCAGAATGCTAAGGAGCAATTGCTGCTAAAATCACAGCTCTGGTACTGAATTAGTGCATTTGGAAGCCATCTGTGCTCTTACAGATCTGATTACAGGTGGCAATTTTGCTGATAGTGGCATATGATTATCAGTGGCAGCAAAAAAGGCTGTTTTAACTCTGAACTGTTCTATGGATGAATTTGCAATCAAGCTGTCTGGGCACAAATATCACAAGAGACCAAAAAAGAGAAAATAAACAATATCTATGGCCTAATAGTAAGAAGAAGATGAAGGAGGTGTGGCCCTAAAACACCAAGCACTGATTCATACCCTTTTCCTAAGTTTTGCACCTTTCTTTAGCTCCAGGCTGTCACACAATATCCCATTTCTGCAGGATTCCATCACATGGGTTTGGCAAAGGAAAAAAATAATCCATGTTTTTTTTCAATGGAGAAAATAGGGTTGTCCTCTTAAATTACAACTGTTTCTTCCTGCTTTTAGGTGCAGGGATATTGGAAAGAGATATTGGATATTTCTACATTTTCCAAAGGTTTTAGACACATGCACTTCTAAAACAAAATACGATGCACAGAACAGAATCACTTTTCAAATGAAAGTGTTCCAAGGAAAAAGCATCAGTGGCTATGTGCTTACTGCACTTGGGTACCTCGTGACATTTTGGGAGGGAGGAATTCCTGCTGGAATGACTGTGCTCAGCGAGGGGAGCAGGGTACAGACCTGTCTGCCTGCCCAGGGTGTCAAAGCCAAGCAGCTCTGCTGTTTTGCCTCTGATACACAAGTCTTACCAAAAGCTAATAAACAATTATACAAATGCACAAGATTCAGTAGTCCCAGGGCAGTGCCAAAACCACAGCATTAACCATTGTCACCTCATTGGACTAAGAAAACAATTTATCTTTGGTTAGCCAAGATGACATTACGATTACAATAATCCTCTTAATGTTCAGAATACTTCACTGTTCCAGATGGAGAATTCTAAGGTGGAACTTGCTTTTAATTTATGACAGAGATTGCATGACTTGGATCCCACAATAGCCTGGAGTCACGCTTGTAGACTTCCATTCCTCCAGCATGGTCAGGCCCAGAGGAACAATGATAATTCCGGACTCATTACAGCTAACTTGCTTTCTGCTCCAACAAGCAAGGTTTCTTTTGGGTTAGTAAATTAACTAGTACAGAATAATGATAGTCTTTTCCCTCTCTTACTGAGTTCTGTGAAAAAACAAAAAAAAAAAAAAACCCAAAAAACCAAACCAAGAATATTTGACCCACATCCCAACCCACCCAGGAATTAAGGCTTCTTAGAGGACTATAAAAAAAAAAAGATGAACAACATATTTATAAATGTAATAATATATGTCCATATGGAAGGAAAAGCTAAAATGTCCTTTTCTGTGAAAGAAACTCAATAGATTTCCTAGAAATAGGCAGTTCCTATTCCCCTCACTGAAGGAAACAAATGCCATCCAGATGGAAATTATCAAATGGATCAAACATTTTATTCCCAAATGATCTTTGTTCTACTTATCACTCATTATACCAGGAAAATTATTTTTCCTATAGCCCAAATATAGTAAAAAGAGTATTATTTATCGTATACTCATTCAAAATACTCTGTATTGAAGGTTTCCCTGATAAGATATCGATCTTGACACACAAAAAGGGTGAGAAGAAAAGCATCCTTCCTAATGAGAACATTTCTTTAAGATCTGTGTAATCTGTTAATTCCTATTAAGCCCACACTGTCCTGGCAGCAGTTGGATCTGCAGCTACTTCCTGATGCCCAGGGTGATGAAACAGTGTCCCTTCAGCAGCCCTGTCACTTGCCAGGTTATAAAAAGAGGAATGCTACCAAGTTCCAATGAAACCACATTGAGGTTCTCCAGCAGTTTTATTTATACTGTCCAAAGGATAAATACTTCAACTGTAAATTTGCATTGAATGAAACCTAAATTTAAAAATCACAAAGAATCCTCATTATTGGCCCTAAGTGATTATGTAGGGCATGTATAATCAAATTCAATATTTTAGGGGGCATTTTCAAGGACACAAGAGGCATTCATTACTACTTAAAAGAAAGGCAATGAAATATGAACTCCTGATTTTCTCTTATGACTTTGAAAATTTTCTGTAGCATTTTATGTCATAAAAATCATATTTTTTAAGCATGTCCTCCTATAAATTTATGATTATACATATAGATAAATAACCTATTGTCTTATATAAGCTCTAGATATTTAATTATAATATGATCTTCTTTTAGCCTGAAAACCTACAGCAGCACAAGTACAGTCTTATTTGAGGACATAAAATGTTTAACAGCTGTGGATGACTGACAGGATTATATTAAGAGCATCTAATCTAACTGGGCCATGTAACCCTACCGTTTATTTCACATTAATCATTGAACAAGAGCTCAACTGTGATCAAGTGGGCCTATAAATTAGGCAATAAATTAAAAGTTGATTTTTTAATGGTGTGGTCACTAGCAGATAACACTGGGTTCAGGTGCAGCAATCCAAAAATACAAAGGATCCCACAGCTCTATGACAATCAAGAAGGACTTCAACAAGCAGTGTCAGATATTTCGTACAACTCTGTGACTTGGTAATTAGTCCCAAAACAGTCGTTCTGAAGTGGGAAGAAGCTCCCAATATTAAGCTTCCAGAGTATGCATTTGAGACATGCAAAAACAATGTATTGCTATAACCTCTGTTCAACTGAGAGCTCAAAAGTAGTAATTCATAATAAGTTGTATATCATGACATTCCTAACAAAACTTACAGACAGGACAACCTCTTCTAAGGGAAAAGCTAGGCTGGAATAATAAAACATGAATGCTTATATGTTTTAAAGGGGTCAGATTTATACACAACAGAAGTTATTACTCCTAATAATACTGCTAAGGCAATTGTCTTATAACATATTTATGTATAAAATTTACAGTGTAGCCCAGGACTGCAGAAGAGAGTATGTTTATTTCAAAACAGACAAGGAGTGTTTGCTTACATGTTAGAATTTAGAATTTTTTTTTCCCCCAAGGACCGCTATTAAATTGAAGCAAAGCCTTCTTTTCAAAATGGTTTATTAAAATGGAAGACATGTCTCAACATTCACATTATTCTTTCCCTGGTATCCAGTTTGCTAGTGCAGAGAGCAGCACTCAGTCTTAGCTGACATGTCATCTTCCATAGACTTGCAGGAGTCTGAGCAATTGCTCGTAATTTAGGAGCAGCAGAAACCACTTCCCCTCTGTACACTCTGCAAAGCTCCCAAGGAAGCATACCAACAAGGAATAGTTTTAATATCACCTTACTTAGAACACAGAAATTAAGAAGAACAACAAAAAAGAGGTCAGAAGCCCTCTAAAGGAAACGCTTGTGCTTGGGTGATTTCCCAGGAGAACAGCAGTGCTGCAGCCATTAATCCATTGCAGAAAACTCCCCCCAGCTCAGGCTGAATCCATGTTTAATACTATTCTATAAGCTGCTGCTCTGCAATGCTGCTCTGCATTGTCCTCTTTTACACTGTTCAGGAGGAAGCATGCACAAGTGGAGTTCACAGTCCACAAATAAAGAACAATGAATCTGGCTTATCATCATGCAAAAGCTCCCGAGTATTAGCACTACACCTGGCATATGCTCAATGCCTCACTTGATGAATGCTGCCTCTGATCTTTTGGGGCCTTGGGAAAATCTGTCAGGTCAACAAGGCTTCAGGTATACATGCTCATTTTATTTCCTGTTTAGTCTATTTATAAACTGGTACCTAAACATTTTACAGTGAATCCAGAGTTTGTGACCGTAAATTAAGACAAAACTATACAGTTAATCCAAGCTGTAAGCACAGAGGCAAAGTCCTCAGGCAGAACATTCAAATAAAACCCAGATAGAACAAAACAAAAGAGATTCCCAAGTATTAATGTCCTTTTCCTCTCCTCAAGGACTACTCTGGTGTTCAGAGCAGTCATCTAGGACTTAAGGGGAAAACTGCAAGTCTTTGTCCTGTTAAGCACAACCAGGTCACCACAACCAAGCACCATGTGACCTTGGTCACTTCACTACTGAAGTATTTTGGGCAGGAATCACCTCCCACGTTTCCCACAACATAGACTTGACATCTGAGGTGGCTCCATTCCACTCTTCTTTATAGTCAGTGAGTTGAAAAGGCACCTCTAGAGTGCAGATCATCTTGCCGATTTTAGACCTACATTATGATCAGATGAATCCTGGCCTGTAGATCAAGAGATTATTTCTCTTCATGACTGCAGGAATGCCAGGAGACTAACTCAGATTTATACATGTTCCAAGGAATCTCACTCCTTGGAGCATGACTTTAGCTTAGTTCCTAAACACATAGTAACCAGCTCCCTGCCAGAGAGACAGACACCTGACAATCACTGCTTGAGGGTCTGCAGTGTTGGCTGAGCTGTAAGAAATAAAGAGCCTAATTCTTTAGCCTAATAAAGATGTCTTATCACCAGAGAAGAGCCAGGAAATGTTGAATCAGTTGTAAGCCAACATGAAAAAGTCAGTGCAAATGGCAGTCTCAGAGTCATCTCTAAAGGGGACAATGGGAACTGCTGTTCTGGGAAAGATGCAGATGTCAGACATAACAGAATCACAGAACTACAATAATTGGGGTTGGAAGGGACCCAGCAGGATCATAAAAGTCCAACTCCTGGCCCTGCACAGGACAGTTCCAAGAATCACACCACATGCCCGAGAGCATTGTCCAAGTATTTCTTGACCTCTGTCAGGCTGGTGCTGTGACCACTTCCCTGGGGTCACAGCATCAGAGAAGTCTTCACTGTTCCAGTGTCCAACCAGTCTTGGAGAAGAACCTTTTCCTGCTGTGCAGTCCTAACTATCCCCTGACACACCTTCAGGCCATTCCCTCAGGTCCTGTCACTGTCACCACAGAGAACAGATCACTGCCTGTCTGTCCTTGTCCCCTCACAAGGAAGTTGTAACTGCAATGAGGTGTCTCCCCTCAGTCTCCTCCAGGCTGAACAGACCAAGTGACCTCAGCTGCTCCTCACATGGCTTCTTCTCAAGGCCCTTCACCATCTTTTAGGCCTCCTTTGGACATTCTAATAGCTTTATATCTTTTTAATATTGTGATGCCCAAAACTGCACACAGGATGTCACCTGATCTTGCTTCCACTGCTCATACATCCTCCTTTTTCCCCTTATCTCTAAAGGAAAATCCCTGCTCAGCCAAGCCAGTCTTCTACCTCATCTGCTCGACTTGAGACATTTAGGAATTGCCTGCTCCTGTGCCCTTAGGAGATGGTGTTTAAAAACTGACCGGCATAGATGGACCCCAGCAGCTGCAAAAGCTTTTTCTTTGGGAACCTTACTCACCAGTTCCCTGTGCAATCTGAAGTTTACTCATGTCCAGGGCTGAAGTTTTGCTGGCACTTTCCCTCCTGTGTAAAACAAGTAGTTTTAAACACAATCACTTAGTGGCTGCTGTGGCCCAGACAGATACTAATCTCCACCTTGCTCAAGACCTCTCTGTTAACAAGCAGCAAATCAAGGAGGACATCTTTCTTAGCTGCCTTTCTTATGATTTAGAGGAATCTCTTAGTTCCTCGAAGAACAATTTATCAGTGCTGTTGGCCTGGCTAGGCATCATGTAGCAGAGTCCCACGATGATATCCATGATATTTGTTAGCAAGTAGTGGTTTTTTTCTCGCTTTCCTGAGCACCATAACACAAGGTACTTTCTGTATGAACCTGATTCAGTCCATGTAACAGACCGTGATTCTTTTCCACACCAGCTGCAGCTTTGTTTCTTAGGTTTCAAAACCCTGAAGAGGTCATTGCCTTCATGACCTCCAACATGCTCTCCAACACTCAGTCAGGGCCAGCCACCTGCTACCCACCACTAATTCTCCAGAATTACTGCACAGCTCCTTCTGTGGTCATCTGCTCTTTAGCAGGTTCATTGTGACATAAATGGTTTCTGGTTATGCTCACCAGCCATAGAATACAGACCGTATACTTCTGCCTTGCAAAATGATGAGTCATCAGATCATCTAGGAGCTACATAAAGTAAATTATTTGTTTCTGCCAAGCTCGGGTACTTCAAAAGAGCCTGTCTGCTCATTCATAAACAGTCATTTGCAAAAGATCTATCACCCACAAAGGGTGTCTAATCAACTGTTAATTCAGCAGCCACATCACATTGGTGATCATAACCAGCAGAGAAAAGGCACATAAAATTGTAAGGGTGGCAAGGATGAGCAGAGCCCAGTCCTTTGCTATCCACAGAGCACTTACATTATGGAATACACTTTCTCCAACAAATCAGCTCCTCTAAGAGCCAAAAAATGCCTTGTGTCCCCAGGCAAAGCTCTCTGTGCAAACAGTCACAATATCAATACCTTTCAGCTAGGCACCTCACTATGAGGTTTTAAAGCTCATTTACCAGAAGGGACTGTCTGCAGCCAGCTGGAAATGGAGATGTGGCTGCTGAGAGACAGAGTCCCCAGCTCACAGATGGAAAGCAGGCAGGCAGCACTCAGCAGATGGTGGGGGCAAGGGACAGCCATGTCCTCCCTTTTTAGCAGCAGCTTTCTGTGAGGGTGAGAAAGAATCACTCACAATTTTCAGCCTTGGAGCCACATTATAAAAATCAGGAATGTGCTCCAGGTGCTTCCCCTTAAAGGAGGTTTTGCCAGCAGCCATACGCTGACAAGCCACAGCACTTCAATTCAAAATTGTCCAAATACAATTGATAAAAGTCCAACCAAAACTCCCAGCACTTATTTACTGAAATTCACATTTGCTCCATGCTCTCATACCATAATCAAAAACATAGTGACTAGGCAGAACAGGTAGCATCTTAATTTGTGAGGAATCACTGATTAAATATTCCCAGTAGCCCATGAAAAAAAGAACTCTCTCTCCATCCTCAGATACTTGACCTGGTTCACTAATGGCTTGAACACAAAGCCTCAGTGCCTGGGAAGCGAGGCTCACAGCTGCTCTGGATCACTAGGCTGAAACTGAGCTGCTCTTGCACCCTGCTGAACCTGACCCACCATCTGTAACAGGATCCTCTGTCTCTTTTTCCTTTCTTTTTCTTTTTTTCTCTCTTATTTTAAAGATATGCTTACTTCATAAGTCATAGCTTCTTCTGTCAAGAACTTTCCACATAACATTAAGATTTCCAAAGCCAGACAGTTTACATTACAAGAAATATGACAATGGCCACAGCTCAAGAGCCCTTTAACAAGGGTGCAAGTCAGTCAGGTTCCCACCATGGGAGCTTGACACTTTCCCCAGTGATGCCTAACTCCCACTCAGAAGAGGCTCAATGGTTTTTGCAGATAAAAGCAAAATTGTGAGAACAATATTTTATGCCACCACTGATCTTTTTTCTCCTCACTCTTTCAGCAGCAAATGGGACAACAGGGAGCTAAACTGCTACAGGACGAAGTGTCCCCCACTGGCCTGGTCCCACCTGGTCCCACCCTGGTCCCAAATGTCATGGACATTTGGGCTGGCATGTGGGGCGCACAAGTGACTGTCCTTCCCATGGAATCTAGTTTATTTGGGAAGGAGAAGATAGATTGATATATACCTAGATTTTTAATCTGCAGTGTAGTCAAGGTACAACCAGAACTTCCACTGCATAGTCTTAGTTCCCTCTTAATTTAAGATTTAAGTTCAGTCTTTAAAATAAGAATTAAAGAAATCAGTCTCTTCTCTTGTCATCACTTGTATTTGCAAATCCCAAGAGGAAAAAACAAAGCACAAGACAAACAAATGATCTGCAGAAAATAATTTAACCCTATTATTTTAAACCATATTGATTTATGCCACTCTGCATGCAATTATACATATATATAGGTGTATATATATGCACATAAATATTTTATACACATTTATATGTAAATGAACACATTATTCTATCATTCACCATTATCCTGACTGATAGGATGATCAGAGCCAGACAGACTGCAGACAAACTATATTCCTAGCTAAATGTAATAGGCCATTCTTTCTGAAATGTCTGATTTTCTGTCCCAGCCTTTGTTGTTCTCCTATTCCCAAGAATGAAGTATTGTTAGAAGGATGGACATAAGTCAATGCTACCACGTGCCTGACCTGATGAAAATACATTTGTGCAAACAAATGTGGGAGATTTTTTTTATTTAATCAGGCCTTAAGAGAAGGGTTTGCACTGTAGAAATCTTTCATGCATTATTTGGTTTTAATTAGGGCTTTTAATATCCATCAACTTATGGGCTCAGTGAAGAGGCTGTTACTTAAGAAGGCACTAGATAGTGCTTTAGCAAATCAGAATTGCTGCTCAAAAAACAGATAAACAGATATTCTTAGGGACTAGAGCAAATTTAATCATGGGCAACTTGGTTCTGTTCTGACTCCTACAAATATCAGTCCTGAGGATGAAGCTGAGTGACCACAGACTGAACATACGACCTGCTTCTCCAATTTACTATGGCAATGAAAGCATTTCATAGCACAAGACAAGCAACACATGGGGAGTGGCAGGCTTCACGAGCAACCCTTCTGCATTTTCTACAAATGTTTAATATACAGGACAACCTAGGATCCTGGCATCTTTTACCTGAAAGACACTGAGTTTTGTCATCTTTCCTACTTTCCTGTGCCTTCCCAGCCTCCTCCAGCATATCAGTTCTCATAAGAGGAATGCAGAACATGTTCCTTCCACTGATTCTGATCACACCATTTCTGTTGTAGACATTCCTAAGATGTAATGGGCAACTTTACCTTTTTAACTTGCATGATGAATTCTTTCTAGTTGAGTGAGACTGCATGCAAAGCTGAGTGTAGACAATATACAGAGAAACTTACCACTTTTAAAAATATTATGGATGCTATTTTCCTGAAAAATAAGAGAAGTAGTCTAATGCAGGAATTGCACTGACTAAGTAAATTCTTTTAAAATATGCATGATCTGTCATTATAGGTGTTCTTTGCATTTGAACATAAAAACTGGCATTATATTCCCTGTTTATGACTTCTCCTACCAGTGAAGAGCAAAACAGGTAAAGCACAACTGCAGGAGGATTATTAGTTTTCTTTAATTTCAGGAAAAAGCTCATTCAGTGTGGGAAGATAGTGATGGATTTTTTCACCTAAGAGAAAGGCTATTCTTTCCAGTGGTTTTTGATCCTCAGATTACAGTTCCTCCCCCACAGTGGGTACAGACTACTCTAAAGTGCATTTTTGGTCTCAGATATGCTGTGAGTTTCCTTTTTAAGTTTATCTCTGACACAGCCTTTAGAAAGCACTATGCACTATTTCAGGTTACTGCTTCCATGCAATTCCATTTCTAAGTAATCCTTCTGTTGAAAGTAGAGACAAAAGATATAACTTTGTTGCTAAAAAGAGATATTTTGATTTCAGTATTAGGTAGCTCAAATCTAGAAAAAAGAACTGGGCAAATATTGCCTGTATATATTAATAAACACTTGTTTGATACCAACTACTGATCCTAGAAAATAGTTTCCTGTGCTGTTTCAAACAATATCTTTGGGAGTGGAAGAGTCTGAATGGGGAGCAGGCTCAGTAAGCACCAGTCAGTAGGCAGCATGCTGTCATCCAGCCTCCTTCCAAGTATCCTCATCATCCAGTCAAGTGCAGATAATGCCATTTGACTCATGCAGATCCATGGATGGCAAACAGCAGACCACAGGTGACTCAACACAGGCCAATTCAGATGTGCTGTGCAAGCACATTGCTGCTCATCCCACCCAATACAGAAAAAACCCAGCAAATCATTTACAGAATAAGGGCCAAAATTAATTATATATATAAATATTAACTATATATTATATTATATATGCTCAGTATAACTCACTGAGCAAGCTGAGACTCCCACAGGACCTCAGCTCAGCAGAACACCAATACAGGAGCCATTTGGTCAGACACTACATTTTGGGTCAGGTTCCTATAAACGACCCTGTTTAAAGAACTTATTATATATTGTTTGATGGCACAATGTACCTTCTCATCTTGTAAATCAACTAGAGCATAATTATTTGGTATGATCTTACTATCACTTCTCATTTGTCCTATCAGTAGTGGGAAAAAATGGAGTTACACAGAGGTTTAAAAGAGAAAACCTTTAGCTGACTCACCTTTTCCAGTGTTGCTGCATGCAGCTCTCCAAACTTTTTGCTGCTAAATTATTGCCATTTCTCAAATGAAGTGTCCAAACTATCACATTTGTAATTAAAATAAATGAAAAGCAGCTGAAACAGCTGGCGAAATGATAACTCTGGTATCTGCACATCTTTAAACAATGCTTTGTAGCAGGAAGAATAGATGTCTTAAAAAATTAAAACCACAAGGGGCTGCAGGATTTTAACTGAAATCTGTGACTTGTGAAGCAAAGCAACAAAGTGCCAGCAGAGAATCCATTTGCTGGATGAATTGCTTGAGTCCGTTTTGAATTATAGTGCTTCAGTGCAGGTAATATCCTTGCAAATGTCTGCTCTTCCATCTACATCTCTGTGTCTGCAGCCCTTGTTGAGGAAATTATTAGTTCCAGCAGGAGGAAGAATGGGGCGAAATAACCTAATTAGCTTAAAATGAAGCCTGAACACTTAAAATAAACCACACTTACCTGTGATAGTAAGGGACTGCACTGACAAAGGCTTAATTTCATGGAAAGCCACTATAGCCCCAAACACAAAGTAGATCACTTCACTAAGATAACAAAGACTTATTATTGTATGATCACAGAGTATTATTATTAATACCCTTATTATTAGGACACTTCATGGATTATGATCTGACCTCAGACTGAACTGGAAGGCCCTGTATTTTACAGTCAGCAAGATAAAGCTCCAAAAAGTTCTCACAATGGCTAATTCTTAAAGCATCATTTTATCAACATAACCATTACCATGCTCAGTATTTAAAAATGCTTTTGCATATCAAAATATCTTAATACTTGACAAGACAGCTGATGGCTGGATAGCACATATATCTGTCTTCAGAAGTTCTGGCCATGCATCAGGAAGAAGAGAAAGGCACATAAAAGCAAAAGCCCACATTTTGGAATCTCACTGGTGCCTCCTGTTAGGCACCCAACGACATCACTTCTAGGGACTATTTCCCTTGGCATCTGGTGTGAGCTTTCTAAAGATATGTTGGATGAAGAGCAATTCAGTTACTGCTGCAAGCAGTGGCACTGCTACCTTACTGAGCAACTGAAGGCAGGTTTCCACAATAAAGTGTGAGTGTGTGCATTAATATTTCACCAAAACCAGGCATTTTATTTCTGGCTTCTGAAAAACAAGCAGTAACAAACTGTGAACCAGCTGGGGTAATCAATGGAGGCAGAGGAAAAGCACAGCAACTGTGACATCATCACAGTGTGTCAATGCCCTTTTCTAATAAAAATGATGAAAAATACAGAATAATGATAAAGATGTATGAATTATGGACATTTTCCAAATGTATTAACTCTGGTGAGATCACAATATAAATTAGTATTTTGCAGAATTTACAAACATGCTCAAACTTCCCAGAGCCAACCAGCATTAGTGCACTCATGCACCTGCACAGACATGCTATTCCCTCCTCCTCTTCATAGCCAGGATCCACCCAAGGATCCGTTCTGCAGCCCAGACCACAACTATTCCTGAGCCAGACTGTGAGGAAGCGCTGTCCTGGCAGTGTCAGCACAGGTGGTCTGGCACTCCAAACTTGGCCCTTCTCCCTATGGCAGGGGTTTGGCAGTGCAAGGTGCAGTCTGCATCATCCATCCCAGGAACTCAGATGTTTCTGTACCCATGATGCCCATGCAGTCCCCTAAAAACTGTTCCCCTGTGAACATGTCCAGTAAAGCTACTCAAGCTAATCTGTGATTTGTTACTTAAAAGCAGCAATTGCAGGATGTTATTTTACTAGCCCCAACACCAATACACTGAATGTCTCACTGTAGTTGGGCCTATTTAAAAAAATGGTAAGTTTTTAAAAAATATCCCAAGAGTAAAGAAACACAGCAAAATTACCCTCTAATTTTTGTAAAATTAATTTCTAGGAAGTCCATGACACTACATTTCCTGAAATCCCAAAGGAAACAGTCACGCAAGGGAGATGTTCTTTCAGAACTTGCCACTGCACACTGAAGAAATAGGCATAAAAGCAAAAGTGATTTAATAGATTGTTTCACAGTTTCAGTTACAAGAAAATAAAATTACCAACAAAAGGTGAAAAGAAAACGCGGAGGTGGCTTGGCTAATGAAAAATCCATGTGTTTCAGTGATCTCAAATGTATTATGAAATTTTGATCATAAAAAATATCACAGTTCTTTTCCATGTAAATTTTCCAGTCATCTCAAACTACTTGCTAGGCCATACTAACTAGTAAAATATCTGTGATTTTAAAAAATTATTAGTACTTTTTTATCAATGGGAAAAATCACATTGCTAAGATGTTTACCTTGCTTTATTTCTGCAGGTTTTATTCTTTCCCATGCAGCTGATTTCTTCCCACAGGATATCAACCTTTATTACTTGCTGACAACACGTCTGGCAAATAGCTTTCTGCTGTGGTAGCTGAGGTTGAGCCATCTGTTTTTTCTCTAGAGAGCCATGCCTTATTCATAATGGCATTTTTGTGTTTCATTCCCTGGGGAATAGCACCTGCATGCTGATTTCCTATTTGACCCCAAAATACATCATCATGTTTCGACAACCGATCCCTCCCCTTCGTGGCCCAGATCACACCACGCTCCAGGGGCATCGCAGCATCCTTCATCCCTGGCAGCAGGGGCCAAGGGGCTTCCTCCTGGATCATGGGCAGCTTGGGACCAGCCCACAGCTTTGAGCTGCAGGGGACAACTGAAGGTGTCTGAAGAGCAAAGAGTAGAAACCGTAACCTTGGACATCCTAGCGTGTTGCTGTATGTTTTTATGGAAACAGGATGCTCTATGCATTGTGGCTGATTTCAGCTGCAGCCTCCCATATAATTGTACAAGAGGCTCATGTCCTGCTTTCATTGGGATTTAATTAAAGCTCATGTAATTTAAAAAAAAATAAATCTCTGAGTTCATGAAGATCAATCAAAGAGCTACTTGCATTTTGCTTTTTGTAATAGGTTTCTTTTATGGCTGTATTTTCATTGGCCTTTTTATATGTGAGTGTGAGAGAGAAAAGGATTAGGAAACTTGATTTGAACTGTTACATATATCCCCTCGACTAAGTAACATGTTATCAAAATTCTGAGTCACCATTTCATTGCATAATAAATTACTTAACTGAAAAGAAATCTCAGAATCTTGCATGTTCTTTTCATTAATGCCAAAAGAAAAAACTATGTTTTTAATTGTTTCACTACATTTATTTTAATCCAAGATTTTAACTACCTAACTGACTCCAGTAATTGCTTATTTGAATTTTGTTTCCATACAAGTATGAAAAGGTTATGCGGTCTCAGAGAGGCTGCAATCTCTTGCGTGTTTAGTTTAGCAGCAGACTGTCACAAATGCAATTGCAATTGATCAGCTCTGTTTTTAACAGGATTCCTGCAGTTAATGGAAATTACTATAAAGAGCTTCAGGGCATAGGAATAATTGGATCACTAAAAAAAAAAAAAAAAAAAAATTGGAGGGGAAAAAAGGTAGGACAAGATCAACATAATTTTTTTAAAATCCAACAATTTGCAAAGATTATCTTACCATAGAATACACCATGATGAAAACAAAATCTTTTAATTATTTTTACAAGCCCCAGGCCTCTCTTAAACAAAGAAAATGAAAGAAAATGGGTCATGAAAAACATTAAACATTTATTATTGTCATCTTGTCAAAACTAACAATCAACTATGAATCTCTGAAAGGAATTATTCAAACATCTGTATCTTCTACCAAGAATAAGCAATTTCATTAAATTAAAAACAGTGAGAAAACTTTTACTGACCTGGCAATTTTTGCAATGGTTTTCTCTTAGTTCTTGTTGCAAGGCTATCCTCTCTCAGCCCGTTACTCTGACAGCAGAACCAGCACACACATTTGGGGTGATGGGAGAACTGTGGCATCCATCCATCCCTGGCTGAGAGTTTGCAGATATTGACCGAGTCATCCCTTTGGCACGTGCCACATGATCCTCTGCCTGTCCATTAGCCTGTGAAATGTCTGTGGAGGAAGGCAGCATCTGCAAGAGAAAATAGCATTTTTAGAAATTCATTATAATGTTTTCCAATGCTGCTCATTTTGGATTAGTGGAAGCCATTTGGATGAGTTCACTAAAAGAAATATTCACAGAAATTAACTGTAAATAAACTACATTTAGCAAAATAAGGAAGAAGATAACATACCAATTATTTCAGATGCAGAGCATTCCTGCACCTCTCTAAATAAAGAATCCTGTATTCAAGAACTTATCCCCAAAATAAAACAAAAAAGATCTCTAAGCTTTAACCGCAGCTGAAAATTTGCCTTGAGATATTAAGAAAACCTAGATTAAACTAGAAAAAATTTCCAAATTTTACAAATTAGCT
This sequence comes from Bombycilla garrulus, assembly GCA_013400315.1. NCBI lineage: Eukaryota > Metazoa > Chordata > Aves > Passeriformes > Bombycillidae > Bombycilla > Bombycilla garrulus. The sequence continues at coordinate 167,269 of VXBU01012025.1, read as the reverse complement.
TAGCTCTCTTGAAGAATCTCAAAATTTCTAACAGGATTCTTTCGCACACATATTTTCTCACTCTACATTACACAACTAATTCAGGTTTGTGTATCTACGAATGCTCAAGAAAGTTAAGCTGAACAGACTCCAAAAGTGTGTTAGTTCAATTGCATGAACTCTCATGTAGACCCTCCTATTCAAAACAAAAATAATATTAATTCAGTTGATCTTATTTCACCTCCAAAACAATTTTAACACCACAGCAAACTATCCTTTTAGAATATCTTCAGTAAACTGAAGACAAATTTAAGAGAGAAACGGCAGTTTAATTATGCACATTTCCATAACAGTTGCAAGCAGTAGTAGATCTCCCTGAAAACAAAGGACTACTACATTTAACAAGTAACATTTTATCATTCAAACCCAAATTTATTATAACTACCAGACCACTGTTGCATTTCTTCTTGTGATTGCAAGCCTTGCCATTTCAGCCTTTTGGCTCCTTTTTTTTTTTTTTAAGAGTTAGTTTTTTATTTCTAAAATTAATACACCTCATTATGCATTAACATCTCATTGCCATTAGTCCTCTTGCAAAAGCTCCAGAAATGCAGATACATATATATGCCAGGCCAGGAAGAATTACTTAAAAGAAAACACTTTTTACTTAAAATAATATATTGTTTTTGCTCTGCACATCTTTATTGAGTTCTAGCTACATCACTTTTGTCCATGAAAAAAAGAAAAATCAAAGGACTCTGAAATGCAACAGCAGTGTAAGATTGCTTTGAAATGACGCAACAGAAAGACAAGCATTTATTGACAAGATCCTGCATACAAATATAGCTCTATTATGACATGAAGAAGAACACACACTAGTTTTGTTACTGCCATTTCACCTTCTGTTCTTGGCTCCCCAGCTGAGCAGAGGGAACCAGTTCTGATGAATTGTGGCCATTGGTCTCCTTAAAGTACTCAACACAAGCATGTGTGGCCAGCTGAGGCACTGCCCAGAAGCAGATACCACCAGGATCCTTGATTTCAGGCTGAACAACAGACCAGGGAACAAGGCAGCACATCCTGGAATGGAGGGACCACTCGTACTGGTCAGTTTGAGGCACAGAATTTAGATTGCTGCTCTTCCCTAAAAGGTTTGCTTTCTCAATGCTGGTTACAGAGGGGGTCTGTGGTACTATCTAGATACTGCATTTATTTAGCAAGGTGATATGAATACCCAAACACAGGGTAGCATTGCAGGCACAGATCAGTTGGAAAGTGAAAGCTATACGTTTGGATGTTCCCTTCTAAACACAGGAGCCGAAGGCAGCTCCAGAAGTCCTTGGTTTCTAACCAAGGTTACAAGTGCAGTATCTCTCCCCATCACTCACAAAAAATGCCAGCTGGCTTAAAGTGATGAAAGGTCAGCCCTGAAATGTTTTGAGGCATGAAGCTATCTGATCTAAAATTATTTGATGAGAATTTCCTCACTACAGGAAACACACTTAGAGGCATTTGTGGTGATAGATGAGAGTGAGCAGGAGCAGAACAAGTTCTGGAGCTCAATGACCCATGCAAAGGCACATCACTGTCCTGCTCAGGCAGGGAAGATGGTAAAGCTGCCAGGAAAAAACACACCACCAAATCAAAACTGTGACACTGTCACAAGTCATTTCTAGACAAATAACGTCCCTGCAGGGTCATCCCTTTCCTTCAACACTTTACCTCACAAAGCCTTTTGCCTCTTGGAATTAGAAATTCTTCTGCAGCCAAAGTAGTGACACAGCAGAAAGCAGGGTTAATGCAAACGGTGAGTGAAGATTTCACAATATGGTCTGCACTGTATTTGAAAGTTGGTATGATTCTCTCAAAAGACTCATCTCTGGTGTGTCATAAGTCTAGCACTAAAGAATGCATTTCTTATAGCATGAAGGATGTAGCTAAGCAAAACTTCTGTGTTTTGTCTCAATGCCCAGACATGAACTTGTTCTTTTGCAGGTTTGCTCCTTTTATTATTATTTTTTTTACTATATTTATTCTATTTTCCTATTATTTTTTGTTTTCCTATCAATTTCCCACAAATTAACCTACCTAGGAAGAAATTAAAATATTGTGATATTTGACCAACTGAGAAGAGTGTAAACTTACATAATGCCAAGTTCTGGAAAGGATTGCTATTGAAACCAAGAAAACATCAGTTTTCCCTAGCACTACAAAAAATAAGACAGTGGTGTCAGAGAGAAGATGAAAATGTTTTAATTTATCTGCATATTTTTATGTGTATATTTCGAGTTAATCTAAATTCTCTCATTTATCAGAAAATAAATGAAGATTAGTTTTTAAAGCTTTTTTTTTTTAGTCATGGCTAGTCCTGTACTGGCATGTGCTGCTCTAGAGAAATGCATATTGCTGCCCATGAATTTCAGCAAAAACCACTGCTAAATATCTATATTATGCAGTCAGGAAATAGATCTAAATCTTGTCAACAAAATCTAATTTTACTTTCATAGAGCACTGACCTTGACTAAGAACCTTCTCCTCAGCTACCACAAATTCTTGAGATCCCCTCTGTCCAAACAACCACTTACATAATTATTGAATTGAACAGCCTTATCAGTTATTTCACTGGAAAGGCCAGGCTGCCACTAATTTTTTAAAACCTGTATTTTATGCCTCTCAATATTTTTAATAATTCTCAAAAGGTCTCAAAAAATAACATATCTCTCAGCAACGGACTTCACCCTCCTTTAAAAAAATTACTAAATAACTAATTCCACTCCTTCATCTACTTGGAATTCCAATGATTCAAGGCATGGTTTTTGTAATGTCAGGTAAAAAAACCCACTTCCTACAAAAAAAACCCTTGTCTTGAAAGATTCCTTGCTCTTGATCAGCCTTGTCCCAAAAAGACTGAAAGTCCAAAGTTAAATTCTTTCTCCCTTCTGAGGGTGGGATCATCGAACCAAAGCATATCTCTCCCTGACCCCCCTGACAGCCACTTCTATGGCTCTTCTCACCTTATCACAGAATCTCAGGAAGGGACCACACTGGGTCATCTGGTCCACCCGCCCTGCTCAAGCAGGGTCATCCCAGAGCACATGGCACAGGATCCTGTCCAGATGGTTCTTGAATATCTCCAGCGAGGGAGACTCCACTCCCTCTCTGGGCAGCCTGTCAGTGCTCAGTCATCTGCACTTACCTAAAGCAGGTACATAAAATGGGCAGGATAACTCCTTGGAAGTATGTCTTCCTCTGCTTCAACTATGAAAACAAATAGGTAAACTACCACAGATGACTGTCAGAAGTACAGATGTCATATAGGAAATCTATCTCCACCCTCAGTGTGAGAAAAACCTCTGATCTTAACAGCCACACACAAATGATTTTAAGAAAAGCATCAGAATTTTATTTCAGGCCTATTATCTTCAAATACGATTCACTGGAAAGCAGTAAATGATTTCTTGTAAAGTAATGAGTAGAAATACAAACTAATAAACAAACAAAAAGCATGGTTCTACCAAAACATATCTCAGAAGAAATCCCTTGACAGAAAGAAGAATTAAACTGTGCTGTTTGGCACATTTAATCCCTGTTCTGTAAAACAATTCACTGCACTGGACACATTCCTTGCCTGGAGCTTCCCATCCATAACGTTTAAGATGACTGCATGAAAAGCATTATAAAGCACTACCATTTATTCCTACATTCCTTGCACAAATTCCCTTTCAGCCCCAAGAAATGAGGGCAAATCACAACAGTTTCAGATCCACTATGGAAAGAACATATAAAATACATCATCAACTCAAAGTGTTCCAGCACAAGAGAAATTGGATGAGCAGCATTTTCCATTACAGACATCCGGACAGAGGCTGTTGGCTCAATCATTTGAGGGAAAGAATTAAACACACTCAATTTTCTCCACATCTAGCCCAAAAGAGAGAGAAAAGGCCCAAAATATTGCACAACTGTACTGGCTGGGCTAAACCCATATAAAAGGAGAGCCAAGCTCACTTGCTCTGCTGTGTGGTTCTCTGATGCATCAAAAGCAGCATGGACATTGCCTCATGTTCAAGCCAGCCAGACTGGGTAAACCCTGATATTTAAACTGCAAGTAGACACCTAAACTCAGGGAAAAAAATCGAGCCTCCTCTTTCACATGTCCTATTACTCATCTGGAACATCTTGCTTCCTACTTTTACCATCCCAAGTAAAGCAGCTGTTGCAAAGCCAAGTCTCAGTCCTTTTTTTGTTAAACGTTTTGTGAACATGAATGTCCAAGATCGGTTGATGAATACTGTCCTGTGTTCGTTTCACCGAGAAAGGCAGAAAAACAACTGTTAATAATGTCCATGAATTAATTCTACAAAAGCAAGAAAAGATGAGGCCGAGGTCCTTCCAATTAAAAAAAATCAGCATTCAAAAGGAATTGATCAAAATGGGACATGACAAAAGGCCAAACGTGGACACATATTCTGTGTGTGACACTGGGCATGTGAATCCCAGCTGTGGCACTGTGCCGAGTGCCACGTGTACCCGCTGGAGGCAGCCCCTGTCCCAGGAATGTGTCCTCTTCAGCCACATGCTCTTTATTCTCCGGACACAAAACAAGGTTTTAAAATATTTCTATTGCCAAAATTTATTATCGCTCCACTCCAAGGGGCTGCAATAATTTCTCAAGTCTTTTAAAAAGAGAATATATCACAAAGCCTTAGAAATTTACTTCTTCGTGCCTCCGAAAATTTCAAGTCCATATTAGACATACACTGTCATTCTGATGCCTGCCCAAAAGATATTTTTTTTTCAAAGCTGAGAGGCAGCCTTTGTCCACCATCCTGCACAGAACTTTTGCTTTCATCACAGTGACATAGGTGGTGGATGAAAAAGAATTTAAATAAAACCCCTTCTGTGCAATCATATATGTTTATTATGATAAAAACACACTGAAATGAAATTAAATTATACTAAATTGCTCAATTAAGCTAAATTACAAATAAAAAGCTTCAGGATGTACAGTTGGAAAAAAGGAAAAGTAATAAAGATAAAGAGGAAAAGTAATTCAAAACCTAGTCCTTTTTACAGGGACTTATTAAGAGAAAGAAAACTGGCTTTCTTTTATGAAAATATTACTGTAGCTTATATCTGACCTCACGGAAGAGTGCATTGCTGGAACAAAATTATGAGATACTGTGTTATTCAAACAAATGCTGGGCTGTGACAATAATCAAGAATGACAAGCCTCAAAATGTATGCTGCTCTGCTGAACTGAACTGATGGAAGTCCTGAGTTAATCAGCAAAATAACACCATAGGGACAACAGGGATTTTTCATGTCTGAGAGCAGAGCCCTGAATGCTGAAAGTGAAGTCTGAAGAGAAGCTCCAAAGAGTGTTTCACATAACACCGTCTTTGTGGTTTAGTATTTTAATTGGGATGAAAATTAGGGAGAAAATACTTAGAAAATACTTCTGTCAAACAGAAGGAAATGACCAACTATCCACTGTGTCCTGAATAAGCAAAGAACTGAAGTTTGCCTTGGTCTGCAGGCACAAGCAACTTGGTGTTGCCCAGAAGCCCCCACTGAAGCTGAGGCATCCCAGCACCCAGCTGAAGGAGCTCTATCCCCTCTACATGTAATTCCATATAAAGATGAAAAATTAAAAAAAAAAAAAAAAGTTCTTAATAGAACTATGAACCAATTTTTTCCTCAGAGAACATGACTCAAAGTTTTTTTACTGAACTACAAAAGGCCAGGGACTGAATTGAGTACAGAGTCCTCTGTCCCTTCAAAAGGGTCTGCATCAGCTCTTCATGCACCACTGCAAACTTTGAGCTGAAATTCATCAGTAAGTTAAGGCACAGAGGTTTGCTGCCAATGTGTGACAGGCTTCCATTTGTTACTGGGTCCAGTAATGAATAAAGCCAATTGCAAATCTTTAATTTAAGAAGGGAAAGAAAAAAAAAAAAAAAAGGCAATTCACCAGGTTTTGTATAGTAGAATTCAAATATTAGGAATGCTGTAGGAGTGAAAAACTGATAGGAAGGAAGGAATGACCTTTCAAAGGAATTTTATGTAAGTGGATGTCGGACATAGCTCTAGAATCTTAGATGTGAAGTCCAGTGAGAATAAGAGTTGAAAGCAAGAAATAAAACTTCCAAGATGAAAAGCCAGTTCACTTCAACATATGTTTACAGAATTAACCACAAGATCTTTTAAACCAAAGGAATGTATCACATGAATATGAAACACTCTCTTTCATCTTTTTCTTTTTATTAAATTGTAACCATTATTAAATTAGTAGTAGTGAAACTTGGACATTTTTTCATTGAAGTGTCTTGCATTGGAAACCTCATGCATAGACATCATATAGACAAATACATGTTTTTCATGGGAACATACAACTCCTCCTTGGTAGGAAAGTTTTCTCCTGTTACAGGTGGAACTACTTATCACAGACCACAAGAGCTTTAAGCTCAGCACCAAGACATCCAGCAAGAGCCTGTCTGTTCTTTGCATGATAAAAACCCCCAGGCTTGAATCCTATTTGTGCCTGAGCATGAAACCTCTGACTACTAAAATGCTAGACACCATGGGAAGGGACTTGTGCTCCACTTAGTATGAACAGCTAAATATCCAGCAAAGCAGGGGTTTTAATGTGGGGATCTATGCTGCAGATAAGTTCACTGGTTATCAGAATATATGCTTAATCTAATTGTCTCTTGTTGAACCTGCTAAGTTTTGTGATAATTGAACATTTGGAGAGACAGTGTGAGTGTGAACAGTATTTTGATATTTATTGTGTCGGCAAGCTTTGCTAATTGCTCATCTATCACAGCAGTGTCTGAGAAAAAGTCTGAAGGCAGCGGAACACTATCTCCCTTCTGACAGATGAATTCCTAGCCACTGTCACATAAAACACTCCTGTGCAGTGGGAGCTTGGGTGAGGCAGTGGTGAACCCATACATGAGGTACTCAAAGGAGCCATAGACAGACACAGAGTTCTGTCCCATCCTAAACCAGGAATCAATCCACCTTTCCCTTAATATGCCGTTAAACTGCTTTTTGCCCCAGAAACAAGTATGACTGAATGATACCTTGCAACACTTAGTAACACTGTAAGAATAAGCACTATCAACATGATACAGAATACCACTCAGTGTGTAAAAATGTGAAATCATCAGAAAAGTAACCCTGTGGATTTACTATACTATACGCCCATTTTGTGCATTTTATGCTGGTGAAAATGTCAAGTGTCATTAAGATATATTATTTTTATGTATTCATTTTGCAGTGCATTGTGTTAGCTGAAGTACAATATACAGTATGAATCAATATTCTATGTTCTGTTGTGACAAGCACACAATATTACACAAACGTGTAACACACAGGATTTCCTCCCCCTACCCCACTTTTAACACTCAAGTAGAAAAAGATTCTACTTGAGTGTACTTAACACAAAATTATCAAATATTGTTTGGGTATTTTTACAGGCTTTTAAAGAAAATAAGAAACAGAAAATCTAAAGGAAAAAGAATTTGTTGGTGGACACTGAAATACTGCAAAGGAATTCCTGTTTCTTCAGATTTCCATATTGGGATTCCGGTCCTTAAGGATGTCTTCAAGTAGGTGCTACACCAAAATTAGGAAGTCTATTCCCAGCGTCAGAGATATTTATGACAAAATGGAATAGAACCAGGTGTGAAAGAGGCTGCTTCCCACTTTTGCCTTGCCAGACAAACACAAGTGACTAACTCCCTTTCGAATACAAATGTCCACTGAGTTGACTTAAGTCTTAAAATATTCACTATTGACCTTCTTTTCCTGATGTCTTCAGAAATCTGAAACAATGCATTGTGCAGGAAAGAAATGCAAAATTCATATTTAAAATGAAATTGGGTAATATGTGCTGCATTATCCTATATTATTATACACTTTGCTTAAAGCTCCTGAAATCTAGACCTTGCCTACAACAGTAAAATGGCAAGCTCTACTGATTTTTCTGAAGTAATACTTATATTAAGCAATGAAATATATTTTGTAATTACACATTAAGTCTCACTAAACACTTTGAAACCCACCACTTAACTCAATAGTGTAAATGTGAGGATCCTACAAGGAAGTATGAGCACTCACCTCTTGATCACACACTGATGTAAAAGCAGACATGTACTCTGTCAGGGTCATGTCGTTCACCAAATTCTTCATCTCTTCATCAAATGCAGAGTTAATAAATCCTTGCCTGTGGAATTTGTCATGCATTCTCCTAATGAAGCTGTTCCTTTCCTGGCACTTTTGGGTGAGGCAAGCCAGCTTAGTCTGAATGGCATGAACACATAACCATTCCATGGTTCTGTCATTCTGCTGAGACAGCAAGGTTACATTTTGTGTCTGATTTGTAATTCCACATGTTTTGACCCAAAGCTATAGATTGTATTCCTATGTCTCTACATTATTAGATGCCTCCACACCTTCAAGAGCAATATATATGCACAGATAAACTGGAAAGAGATGTTCTCTTTCCATGTGCAAGGTCCCCACTTTGACAGGCTGAAAGTAACCTTGCAATAATGTCAGTGAGCCCTTGCCTAAGGTGAACCCAGCAGCACGCAGCTAATCAGGGAAAAGTGCAGAAGGAAGGCACAGACACAGAAGCCTGTGAGCAAAGAGACACCCCTTGTGTAGGTCCTGCATCAGTGCTCAGGGAAACACAGTACCTTCAGAGGAGCTAATGTCAACTTCACTTCAGATTTTCTCTTCTCCAGTTCTTTCTCCTGAAAGGTTGAAAAATATCCCGCATCAATTTATTCAAGAATCACTTTGAAATGCTCTAGCACATTTTTAATATTTGTTTTAGATCTGACTCTGAGGTGTACGCTTTGAATATATGTGTGACCCCATATCACAAACAAGATGAATCAGTGATAGGCATTGGTTGCACACAGATAGGCTCTGGCATACAAGCACTGCCCTACTCACATTAGCATTGATCTTCAAAATTAAAAAAGGCTTTTGGATGTTCTTAGATGGAGCCTTATATCAGTAAGGTTATTTAATCAAAGCAGCATCACAGTAAAGACTTGGTATTCTTCATTATGCACTCATATTCACATTTACTCTGTGACTCTTCCAAAACATTCTTTGGGGGAAAATTTTCCCTTTCCTTATCAATATTATATTGTAAAATTAGAGAAAAGAGGAGAGATTTTCCACATGTATATTCTACTCTGAAAAGTGAACATCAACAACCTGACTCTGACACAGCAGACAGATGTCCTCTATTAGAAGGTGAAGCAGGGTGGGCCAGATTACTCAATCTGTACCTTATGATTAAAATCTACTGATGGTAACCCTCCCTTCTGATTATGCAGAAAAAAATACAGTATCTTGCCACAAAAAATACATTACCATTATAAATCAATACATTATTTTTGACAATAAAATACAGATTCCTTTGTAATTATTTTGCCTGACAATTTATATTTCTATGAAGTTTACAGTAAATATATTCTATTCATCATTAAAAAAAACCTCCTTTATGAGAACTCAGTTATGCTGAAAAGGGTCACATGGTCCTCAGCTAATAAACTGTGGGCTTGAGAGGAATCAGAGCAGGCAGGATGGGAAACATGTCTTTACACTGCACTAGCACTGGGGGAACAAAGAAAGAGCTGGCAGTAGGTCACTGCACTGGAGACATTCAGTTCTTGATGAGGCAGGGAGCAACACATCTTGCTGATGGACTAGAACCATTAGGACTTGTCCATTTATATGGACAGCACGTCTCCCCCTTTACTCACCTCCCACCTGATATGACACCAGACACTGCAAAACAGTTTCATTTTATCAGCACCATTCTTCCAAGAGGCATCCCCTAACCCATGCCTGAGAGAAGCCACTAACCCTCTTTACAGGACTGGTTTAGAGCAAACCACTGCACATGATGAGGCTAGGAAAAACAAGACAAAACTACCACCACCAAACAAACAACAACAAAACAGAAACCACAACTGTAGAAAGATGGGTTTACTGTGGAGGAAGTAGAATGAAACCTGTTCCCAGTAGGGAGAAGACAATAATCTCTTGTATTTCAGAGTATAGACAGAAGAGAAGCATGTTCTGCTGGTTGTATGAGGCTATGAAGAACAAAGAGCACTATTGAGAACATGCCATTTACTAGCTGTTTCAGAGCCTGATGGGCAGTTCCAATTTGGCTCACATTGTAACTATCATCCCGTTCCAAAATATTGTTCCCAACAGGAAAGAAAATGTAAGGGAAAGAAGTCCTAGGAGGAATTTGTTTCCACCCAAGAGTTCAACAGCTGTAGTCACACTTATAGCAGCAGCTCTGCTGTCACACTGTAAAGGCAGCAGCTTTACAAATCTTAATGTACCTGCTCTGGCTTGTCAGGTGAAATATAATGCACAAGTGTAAAAACTGCTTGTGTAAGTACATTTGTGCATACATGGGGATTCTCATCAGAATAACTATGACAAGAATCTAAACCACACACCTATCTGAAAACATCTTACTGAAACTCTTAATGTGTAACCCTAGCAAATGAACCAAAAAAGTTAGGAATACTCTATCAGAATTCTATTATTACCTTGGAGTTTTATAATCTCACATAGTGGAACAAGAGAGTTGATAATGTTAAAAAGTCCTGACAATTTCAGCCAAGAAGGCAGCTCTGTAAAGAATTTCAGCATGGCTGTGCTTGCATGGCTGAACTTTCATATCATCTATCATTTTTCCATAATGTGGTCACTCAGGCAGTTTACACCTTTTCCCTATTTCTCTGAAATCAGGAGTACTTTTATATGCCTGGAAACCATTTAACTATCCTCAGATTCCTTCCCAGGAAAGAAGACTGTTTTGGTTCTCCCCTATGAAAAGAGAGATGTAGAATCTAAAGTCTAAATTCACATTTAAGCACATAGAAAAAAACTTCATCCCTTTTCACATAGCTGAGCCTGAAGGAGTTCCACTTCATTCTGCAAGTCATGAAACTGATTTTGTAATGCAGCCTGGTCCCTGATCAACACTTCCTTCACTAAAAGCCTACTGGCTACTTTCTACATCTCTTTATCCTGGGCCACCTGCGATTTGTACACAGACTAGAGAGAAAATACACAGATTTTCAATTTAGGTGCATAAAACAACAAAAACATTCTTAATCACGTCTTATACCACAAAACTTCTCAATACTACCTACCTTGTACACCAAAAAGAAGCAAGCTGTTATAAAATGTATGATCCCAAAACCTCATGAACATATTAGCACAAATACTTTGCGCTAGTCTTGAACTCTATATATGTAAAGAGTCCTTGACCCCTGTGACAACAGGTATAGAACTGGATTTTCACAACATTTCTTCAAGGTAAATATATGCATTGTAATGATTTAATAAATGGGGAAACTGGGCAAAGACAGATGAAGAGACGAACCTGTGGTCACATAGGAAAAAACTCTGAAGTTCCCAGTCTCTTGCTTCAACAAGAAGCCATATAATGAGCTTGTTTTTCTACATCTATTTATCTCAGAGAGATAATTCCACTCTTCCAAATATTTATTTGTTCTGGAACACTATTAATAAACAAATCTGATCTTAAATAAAAATTAAATATATACATATATATATTACATTAAAATGTAACAATAGTGATACAGAACAAGTGGAAAGAGAAGCTTCTAAATTTAACTTTTCCTTCACTCTCCAATTTTTTTCCCTAATTTCATGCACTTAGATTGAAAGGATTAGTGAGAGCTTTAGATTGATTGTCAGCATCATAAGGTCAGCTCCTACAAGTGACACTGCCTTGATTAAATACATGAGAAAAATCTGAAGGAGAAGGAAGTATCCTAAAAACACTTATGGCATAATATTAAAAAAATATTGAGTTGATATGCACAGCTGGTCAAGATTTCTGATAAGTATCAGTATATAAGCAAGTCTAAAAGATTAAGCTAAAAATTATAGTCGGACCCATGATACACTGTGGTAAAACCATACAACTTTCTGACAAAACAGAATGATGGTTTGATTTTAATGGCTACAAACATTGATGTAACTGAGAGAGAAGCCTATACTCAGCCCTGATGCACAACACAGTGTTTTTCCCAGCCTTTCTGACAGCCTTTCTGGCTTTGACACACTGAAGGCACCATTCCATAGGGAACAGCAAACTGAACTGATAGATCACATTACTCTGCCTGCAACCCATCACTGCAACACAGAAAACCCCAGAAATATGACACTGTCATAGTGTTCTTCCTTGTGAAGTGAATCCTCTGCGCACAGCAATGGAACAAGTCGAATCCTTTGTACCAAACTTTTTGGCTCCCTCTTGTGTCAAGAGAACAATAGGAACAGCTGGACACATCAAGATGGATTAGACCAGGGCTGCAGGGACAAAAGCCTGAGGAGTCCATTACATAGTATTGCCCTCATCTTCTCTCCCACATGAAAAGTATGTTAAAACAGAAAGGGAAACACTCCCTAACTGAAGATGTTTTATAAAAAAAAAAGGTGGGAGAGTAAAACAACTGTTTGAAGGTTAGACAGAGGAAAGTTCCCTCTTTCCTTTTGCATTTTGCTGACTCTTTAGAAGTTTTCTGTAGTTTCAATGCACAAATGGGGCGTCCAGGATTTATACAGGAGCACTCTGTCCAATGTCCCAGTCTGCAGTGACCATAGGTTATGTTGTCAAGCTCCAGAATGATGAAGGACCCAGCAGCTGGGACTGGGAAATAACCAAAGGATAACTAAGCCTAAAACATAACATTTAACACACTGCATTCTTGTGAAACCTGGCAAGATCCCTAGTCTTTGAAGCTGGTAGCTAAACATTAAAAGTAAAACCAGTATCTTCCTCTTCTTATATGAATTGCGCTTGTCTGAAAACTCAGTGAGAAAATGTGAAGGAAAATTACCTTTTTCACTACAGGCCTTTTTTGCAGGCAGTCATCAGGAGTTCACTGGGGAAGCCTGGTGCTTTATTTACCGTGTGCATTTCATGCAAAATTCTTCTATTAATTTTGAAAGCCGTAAAGAGTACCCTGCCCCCTTCCCGCTCACCCCCACTTTTTTCCTAAATTCAACCGCAGCACCACTGCTCAGAAGGTCACCTCAACATCCCAGAAAACTCACCCAAATTCTCCTAGGCTAAAGCATATTTCACTTGTTAGCAACGTCATTGAAAGACTCCTAGCAGTAAGATTCAAATATATTATCTTAGCTCTCTTTTACTTGCATTGAATAATATCACGACAGCCTTATGGAGTCTCAGATGACAACTAGGAACCCTGGGCAGCACAGCCTATAGAACATAAGAAATGCAAAAAGTTCTAAAAGACACACTCAAAACACAGGATATTTCAAACACTTTGGGTTCTAGGCCCAGAGTGCTCACATCTTCACTTCTTTCAAGCATTGCAGCAAGAGGTGTTCCAGAAAAATGAAGTTTAATACAGGAAAAAGCATAAATTACTGCTATTTACTGTATAAAGGTTTATTAGCAACTTTGAGTAAGGAAAAAGAGTTTTTGTTAAGTGTGGCAAGTAATTGAAGACAAAAACTGGATCACCAGACAACAAAACTGCCCTCAGGAAGTAACATGATGCTAGAAAAGTAGATCATGGTTGGTTGTGGGTTT
>VXBU01012025.1:49049-153519 GCA_013400315.1 Bombycilla garrulus | reverse complement strand
GTTTGTTTTTGTTTTGTTTTATTTTTTCTTTTTTTTTGTGACAAAATGTTTGCTTTGTTTTTGTCTTTTTTTAATCTAGAAAAACTTACATTTTAAGGCCTCACACAAAGACACTATCAACAACTTGGTATATATTAAAAAGTTTAATTTGAAAGTGAATTATTGAAATAAAGTTGACCTTTGTTAAGATATAACTACTCTATTTTCTATTGTACTACTTGCTAAATTGTGCCATTAAAATCAATATTATTTGGTTAAAACATAATGGACTTGAGTTATGCAGATGATTAGTTATGCCATCAAATAGTGCAACTGAAGGATAAACACGGTTTTGTGATGTACATGGACTGCATCTTTGACCCTGGAATGAGACACTTGTGCTCAAAAATTTGGCACTAAGCCTACAAGTAATTCAGCTGGATGAAGAAGTCAGACCTAAATCAAACAGCATCACAGTATTGCATAAATATATACCACTGATCAATAAACACTAATTTGAAAACATAAGCTGTTGGAGAGATTTCAAAGGAGCAGGGCTTTACAGTAAAACACTGACCTGCACTTTTTCCAGTGTAAAAACATTCTGTCAAGGTTGATGAATTTTATTTCCATATGAATCATAGGAATAATTAACATTTTACTTCTTTGACCAACATAATAAATAATAATTGTCCCATCCTGTTCCCAAACAAAATATTAAAGCTCCATTTTCCAAAAATGCACCCAAAATTTTAACTGCTAGCTTAAACAGTACTTGTGACGTATTTCTTTTTGTTTTCAAACAATTTTGGAGTTTCTTCTTGCTTGAAATAGGTGCTATTGTGCTAGGATGCTACATGCCAATACATCACAAGGATATGAAAAATCTGTACTTCTTTTTCATTTAACAGTCAGAATTCAGCTGTCTAAACCCCAGCCCATAGCACCATGTATGGTGTACAAGCTAACATGAAATAACTGCCCAGGACTTCCAGGTGGCTACCTACACCCTCAGCCAGGATAACCTAAGGCCTTTAACTGGGATAAATACATTTAGGGAACTGAACTGATCTCAGAATCCTTATATTTTCCCAAACTGGCTTCTATTTTCTTCTAAAGCAACATCTATCCAACCTGTTCAAAATCAATCTGCAAATATTTGTAGATTGCTACAAATGTGCTTTTCCAGCTGGTAGAAATAGCATATTTCTTCTTTGTAGCTCATCAGTTAAGGAGAGCAACAACAATTTCAGGGTTAGCTGAAAAGTCTTAGAAAAGTTGATTCCAGAAGATTATTCAGTAATCAAAAATTTTTCCAGAAAACACTTTATTTTGGTTGAAAACATAAGTGTGTATCAAGACAGAGAACCACATGAAAATTTTAAAAAATAATTAATTTACAGCAAAACCAGAATTTCTGTGACAAAAACACATTCCATTGATATGGAAAGATCTCCTGGATTTTGGGGACACATATTTGGGCCACATGTGTCCATTAAAGACTACGACTTTAATCCACACCCTCTGTTCACAGTGTCATTTTGCCTGTCCAAATCCAGCAACCAGAGCTACAAAGCCTGAAATCGGGGCAAAAAGGCCATATACTGGAAAGACTGCAGATTCCTCCAAGACCTTCCATCAAGCCCACCTGAAAATTCCTTTGGCTAAAGAGAGCAGAACCAGAGCACTCCTAAACAAAAAAGTGAGGTGTTTATATTGCCCATGCAGAGCCCAGACTCTGGACTACTCTGCAGAAACCTTGCATTTATATCTTGCATAACATCTGCTCCCTTTTAAATATCCAGTGGCTGGAGAGGCTTCTCACTCACTTCAAATCTATTCCCAACACCAATAATGGTTATTTCTGCAGCCAGAACACTCCCTCCCAAGGAACATGCTTTTCTCCTTCCATTTACACACGTACCATTAATATGCAGTAGTGTTTTCCCTGCATTTTGGCCCCAACTTCTTGCCTAAGGCTGCATAATTCCGAGAGAGTCTGCATCAAATGAGTTTTGGTTTCTTCATATGTTTCAGCAAAACCAAGTTCTCTGTGCCACTTCTGAGCCTAACAGGAAGAACAAAAATTACTAAGTATAATTAGTCCAGCAGTGGTATCCTTTGTCAATACCAGCTTACAATCACAGATTTGAGGCTGCTCTCTACATCATAGCTTTTGAATTGTTATAAATTGATTAAAATAAATGAAGTTATACAATACACTACAATCTTATCATAAGACATTAATGCAACTCTAGAAGTATGTCCTATAGAATACCTCACTAGAGCTATGCCAAAAATATTATTTAAATTTATTCCTAAACACGAATGTACATGAATATTCTGAATAAAGTTTAAAAAAGCAGTGGTGTATGCACACATGATTTCAGAGATTACATCTTTGAAAGTCCTCAGAGCAAAGCATAAACAAGTTTTTTATTAGTTGGGCAGGAGGAAAAAGTTTTCTTGAGGAAAGTGTCCTGGTTTCAGCTGGGACAGAGTTAATTTTCTCCTTAGTAGCTGGCATGATGCAGTGTTTAATTCAGTATGAGAATCAAAACAAAAACGTCAAAAATGAAGAATGCAAAGAAGGGCAAAAATGCCCTCCATATGTTCACCTTTTAATTTTTTTCTAGGCTGTCTTTATTCCACTTACACACATTAACTGTAGTTTTAAAAACAAAAGCAAACCCAAATCAAAAACCACAAACAAGCCCCTCAATAGCTCAGCTGGCTGCCTGACAGCAAGTTCTTCCCTTCATATAATATATAATTTTTTTCTCCCTTCTGGAAGCAAAGGTTTCACATTAATTTAAGTAAACTGAGGAAAGTATTTTAACACACAACTTCCTTATAACACACAAAAGGATTAGAAGGACTCAAGTTAATCAGATTTTGCAAAAGAAATAAAAATAAAACTATTTCTTTATGTTCAAAATACAAGGCCAGAAGTCCTTGTCTAACCACTCAACAGTCATCTAAATCCATCCCTTCATTCCAGTTGCCTCACTTGAGAGCTGGGAAGTCTTATACAGTAGCTGTCAAAGGACAATAATTTCATACAACCACCACGAAAACCCTATTGCTGTTTTTCTTTTACATACTCAACACACCTGTTGCCACCAATGGTTTGTCCACAGGGTGTGTGAGCGATGCCTGTTACAACCCCATAAATATATACTTGCTATAAAAACAATACCTTCTGCTTATATGTGCACGGAGTGGAGACTGACTAATAAAAAACATGAAATTGAAGATCTAGTGAAAGGTACAACACTGAAAGCTTCCTTGGATGGTGTCAAAGCTGCAGATTTACTTCACACAGACACAGAACTACCCATCCATAGAAGTCTCCAGGTAGGTGGTGCTGGACTTGTTCTTTGCTACACAGCTGTGGAGAGAAGAGGCAGCACGCCTGACAATGCCTCTGGATATAGCAAACCCCTGACAGTGCCAAGCTGCACATGATCTGGCTTCTCATTCAAAAACTACTTTCAATTCAGGTTTGCAGTAACCCTCAGCACTTCCACTGCCTTCTCCTTAATCCCAGTGATGTGGAGGGAAGCAGCTGCCCAGAGATGGCCAGAGTAAGCAGGCTGTTGTGTGTTCCTTTATCAAGGCTCTCAGCCTCTGCCACAGAGTGCTGCAGAACGCAGCTTCACTTGATGTTCTGACCAACTAAGAGTGACTGTGCCATTCATCACTCAAAGATCAGAGGAACATTTTGGTTCTGCAGATCAGAGACCTCCCCGTTTTGTAAAAGTGTTAGAGCCTGGCAGAAAGAAGACAGCCATGTAAGAAAACACAAGCCAAAACAAATTTGCTCCTCAGAAGTACATCAGAGTAGAAGGTTACCTCCTCTTTTGATTTTTCTAATTTCTTTTGCTGTATTTTTAGTTCCTTTTTTGCCTTTCTGACTTCCTCTTTCATCATACTGTAGCTTTCAAACATGCTGGCCTGGATAGACAAAAAGACATGATGACTCCTCTCACCCGTACTAAATGGTACACAGCTGTTTATAGAACAGTATATGCTTTCCTCCTAAACTACTACAAAAAACTTGCATAAAATCAAGGCATTACATTCAACATTACATTCCCTGTTGACTATTCTCAAGTGAAATTATAATTCTACATTTATAAGTATGTAGTAATCTCCACAGAACTTCACTGTGGTGTAAGATGCACAACTACAGAGTTAAAACGTGGATGAGAAATCCACCATGAATAAAGATCTCCTGTCTTTAGAGATATATTTCATATGCATCAAAACAATAAAAAAGTTAGACCAAATCAGAATAAAAATTAATAAATGAAGACGTGCACACTTTTCACTAAGACATGTTTTTTTCACCATTCTAGCAACAAGTTTTCTGCTAGGAGAACTTGTAGTAGAATAAAAGCTTCTTTTAAAAGGCTTTACTCTTCCAATAAAAAGCCTGAACAGTGCAGTGTTTTAAGTATTATTTTAACTTTGTAGATTGCTGTATCACTTTAACATTCTCGAACACAAAATTCCAAATAAAACCTCTCTCTGGAATTTTGCCTTCTATTCCTAAGTTAACTTTAGCACCTCAGTTCATGCTAGAGGTTACAGTTTCCTGCATCACAAAGTTAATTCAGCTTTGCCTCCAAATGACATTTGTATCTCCCTTTCTTTAGAAGATCCTGCTCGATAACGCTCCTTACTGTTATTATTTACCTTTTTCCCAGAGGAATAATCTGAAGGATCTATATCCAGAACTCCCCGTTCTTCAGTTTGTCTTACACTACATGCTGTTTCAACTTTCTTTGGTTTAAGATTAGGCTGTTGACTTTCTTCTTTTAGTTTTAGTATATTTTTCTTTCTTCCTATGCATTTCTCTTTTCTCATCCCTTCATAGATGAAGCCCAAAGAAGACATTAATTCTTTTATTTTTTTTCCTAAAATGAAGTTTGCATTTGCTTTCTGAAATTTATCAAGCTGTTCTGAAGTTTCTTGATTGATTTTGTCTACCTCTCTTTTCAGTACACATTTTTTCTCCTGTAAGTCAGAAACGGTTTGATAACATCTAGATTTGCAGTCTTGGAGTTCTGAAACAAACCTCCTGTATTTGTCTTGCTCACACTTTATCTTTGCCAAATGTCCCAACAAAGTTTCCTTTTCAACTTCTGAAAGAGCTATTCTTTGTAAATCTCTCTTTCTCTTTTGTAATAATTCATTATATGTGGCTATATAGTTCTCCACGTATTGTGATAATTTAGCCATTTCTTTGAAGCATCTGCTTCTTTCTTCATTGACAAGAGAAATCATCTGGAAACACCTCCTTTTCCTTGCATTCAAGGATAGAATCCTGAGAAATTTATTTGATGCAATTGTCAATGAGTCTTTTTCAGAATTCCTGTCTTTCTCTTCAACACAAGAGAGATTGTTAGAAAAAGTTGCAACTGAAAATGTTCCTGGGGTCATGGTGCTTTCTTCCGTAAAGGCATTTTAAGATCCACCAGCAACTTTCTTACTAAGGAAGTTTTGTAATGAAACAATGCTACATTCAGCTGCTTCTAAAACAAATTTAATATAAGCATCCATATTCTCTTCCACGGAACACATCATCTGACCATATCTGTCATTATCCTCTTTTACTATACAGACTTTTTTGGAGAAATTCTCATTCTCTTGCATCAGCACAAATATCCTCTGAGAATATGCATCCACTGCTTTTTCCAGTACAGATATTTTCACATTACATTCATTTCCAGCTTCCAGGGGTGACAGATGACAGAAACATTCATAAAAACTCCTCCCTGGCTGGAACGGCTCACTCAAGCACAGGGGTCTCTCCGGCAGAGAGCGGTGGTTTAACGAAGTCCGGTTTTCAGTTGTGGAGGGCGGTTCCCTGTGGGGGGGACACGGCAAAGCCAATCAGCTGGCTAATTTAGAAGATTGACACTCAGTTAAACCACTTAGAAGAGTTGAACATGCCCCTGTGGAGAGGCACATTTAAAAACGAACAAATGCTAGAAAACCTCTCTTGGTTTCCCGCCTTCGAACGGGTCATTGGCTGGGCTGGCCCCGCATGGCCAGGTTGGGCCGGGCCGGGCCGGGCCAGGCTCTGCTGCCAGGCTGGCCCCACACCACACCCGCATGGCCATGTTGCCCGTACCAGGTTGGGCCGCAGGCTCTGCTGCCCTGCTGCCAGGCTGGCCCCACACCACCCGCGGGGCCAGGTCAGTGTNCCCCGCCTCGCGCGGTGGCGGCCCCCCCCCGGGCCGGGCCAGGCTCTGCTGCCAGGCTGGCCCCACACCACACCCGCATGGCCATGTTGCCCGTACCAGGTTGGGCCGCAGGCTCTGCTGCCCTGCTGCCAGGCTGGCCCCACACCACCCGCGGGGCCAGGTCAGTGTGCAGCTCGGCTGAGATTCCTGCTGCCATCAGGCCATGCCTCCAGGACTATCCCAATCCCGCGAGCAGCCACACGGGTGGGACCAGCGCCGGGAGTGGCCGCCACCGACCCAGTCCGGGAGCGACCACGTGGCTGGGACTGTGCAGCCAAGATCAGTGCGACGAGGGCAGCGCTGCGTGGCCGCGGCTCCCTCGGCATGACTCGCAATGGACTTTGCTTAGCCGCTTTTCGCCGGCTATGCTGCGGACAGAAGGACAAAACCAGCAGCAGCAGTTGTTTTAGGTTTTTTTTGTTTTCCCGATGCCCTGCATGAAGGAAAAATGTGGGGTGGCACCGGAAGCCAGTGCAACTCTCACGGTGCCAGCAGGGACCGTGTGATCAGCAACGAAAGGCGCAGCGATTCTTCGATTGCGAAGCCTGGACGAGATAAACCTTTCGGCGTTGCAGAACTCTCTAAAAACTGTTTCAGTTGATAAAGCTTGAGAACAAACAAACCTGCAAACACCAATTCTTTCCTGAATCAGTAAAAGGGAAGGGTGAAGACATGTAGAGAAAATAACATGCGACACTGAGGTCAGTAAAGAAGGAGGCAAATTCTAGATGTGAGAAGATTGAGGAGATGCCTTAGTCTTGAGCCGAAATTCTTTTGGAAGGCTATGGTGAAGATATATTTGATATATCAGACTCTTTTTCCCTGTAACTCATGGAATGCATTGGGGAATGTAGCATTCTAACCACAGCCATGAACAGAGCCACCAATGCTGAAGCGAGCAGATATTGAAGAAACTTGAACAGAGAGAGATGAGAAACTTTGCCCCAGTAATAGAAGAAAAGCTCTGTTTCCCAGAGATGAAGAGAACTTTTGCTTTTATGCTAGAACAGCTCATCCCTAAAATGGTACCCCATAAGTTGACATGGCCCATTAAAAGCAGTTGTTGGAAGGCTGCAAGGCATGGAAGGAACTTTCACACTGCAAACTGATTTTCCTTTCCCAGGCGGCTGATTCGCTGTGACATTGAACCCATGTGAGAACTTTTCTTGTGCAGAAGGCATGGCAAGAGAGACTCCTCTCCCTAAGTGAACTGAAGAAAGGCCATTCTAGAGGTGACTTTCTGACTGAAAGTTCCAAGTTTTATATCTTTATGTTGTCAGTGGGAAAGAAAAGAGGATGTGAGGGGAGGAGAAGTGTTCTAAAGGTTTATTCTGATTTTTTTTTTCCTTTTTGTTCTGTTAATAAAGTTTCCTTTATACCTACTAAAGTTTGAGCCTGTTTTGCTCTCCTAATCCTTATTTCACAGCAGAATAATTCCAGTGGGTGCACTGGCATTTGGCCAGCACTATACCCACTACGTAAATTGGTGCATTGGCTGGGAAATTCAGATTGGTGAACCAAAACCACGACACTTAATTGGTGTCTCTGCCCAGTTTCTGAAACAAAACTACTACATAGACGAAACGGCAAGTTTAGTGGATACCTCACTTCATCTGAGGAAGAAAAATTCTGAGAATATGCACACTGCACGCTTTTAGTGGCTATTTTTTAACATGAGAAATTCTCATTTGGTTCACATAATTTCAAGGTCTGTTCTTTCCTTTTTTTCAGGTCAGTATTGCTGGAGGGGCTTGTTTGATGAGTTGGTTTCTGAGCCTGCTTTCTCTTCTATTTCAATTATGTCTTTTTCATCACATCTGCTATTCACATCAGGGATGCAGTTTTCTGAAATATTCTCTTCTTTCTCCATTTGTTCAGGACTCCCTTCAAAACACTTTTTTAAAGTCTTTAAAATCAACAGATATACTTTGGGCACCCTGCATGCTATGGAGACTCTCTCTGGCTTCCACTCCTTGCTTCCCAGGACTGAACTCAGTTTTGTAGGAAACTTTAAAACTTCCCTCAAGATCACAGGTCTCCTGTTGTTTCTGGGCTTTATCATTCTGTATTTCTTCTCTTTCAGCTCCCCCTGTAAAGATTTTTTTGGTGATACTTATCAACATCTTTATCCAGACATTTGTTTTCACTTACACTTTTTGGAAGAATTTGCTTGTTTCCCCAATATTTTTCTATGTTGCATTCTTGTAGAGATGTGAAAATTTCAGCCACAGTGGAAGGCAAATTTGCATGAAGAAGTTCAGTAGCTCTGTCATAAAATCCTCCTTTTGCAACAGTGGCCATCAGACCAAATATCAGTATTTGTCTCACAGAAACTCAAACTCCTCACTTTCTTCTCAGTGGTGAAAGCGGTTATGTGGCATCTTCCAGGTTCAAACAAGGTCACTTGGAGCTTCTTCCTCATTAAGATTTCAACTACAGAAGCAGGGAATGTCTTCACTGGTAGAGTTATAGCGCGTTCCTTCAAGAGAAAAAAGGTTTCTTCATCTTTGATTGTCTCATCATTGGGTAATTTCCCAGAACAAGGGGGAAGCAGTCCTACTGCATGATGACTTGGGGTACACCTAAGCAAAGTGAAATTATCCTCTAGAGTATTTGTCCTCTGTGGTCCGAGGGTGACCTGATGATAGCAAATGAGAAATGTTTCAAACAGGAAAATATATGCTGAAGTACATTACTAATCATAATTTGTTTTTTCCTTCATCCACAAAATACTTGATACAGATTGATGAGAAAAAATATTTCCATACAAAGGGTTTTCAAATTATTTAAAGACTTGCAAGGAGAGTAATGTTACAAATTGGGTATGAGTAAGTAAATAATTTTCTTAGTACACACCTGTAGTCACCTTGTAAAGCATCTGTAGTAGCTATGATTTAAAGCTACTTTTATATTCACCTTTAAATACACCAACTCTTCATTTTCTCTCCAATTTCACATGGTCCCTGTGCACAAAGACAGCAAGAACAGCAGTAACTTTTCTTCTCACCTGCTCAGTCTCAGCTAGACCAGCAACTTTTGCATAGGCACTGGAACTGCATTCCACTGGTACAAGTTCTTCTGGTAGCTCCTCCATCTGCTTTAGTCCATCACAGCTACAGGCTGGTGTTTCTGTTATGGTAAAGAACTGGGCAAATGTAATGTCACTCCCAGATAGTTACACAAAAAACAAACCCAAAACCATCCAAGTGGATATTTTGAATAGAAAAATATTTTAGTGAGAATATGCTCAAAAATTACCTTCTCTACCAGCAGCATACATCACCACTGATACAGATTGTGTTAAACACGAAAATGAGCTTCATAAAAACTGCATAAATATTGAGGTCTAAAACAAGGTGTTATTTGGGGTTCACAGTTACCAGTTCCCAAAGCATTTAGGAATGGAAAATAGATTCATTACAGTGGGCAGGTGAAAATTTAAGCATTAAACTTACAGGTTAAAATTACTCAGTGCAGTATTTTTAGTCAAATTAGTACATTTTGTAAAATACACTAACATTTGCTATAAAATACCCATTAATTTATGTTGGATGAATTTACCTGATATAATCTGCCATGAAATGAGCTTTCACGGTGCTTTGTCTGAAGAGCAAATCTGTCTGCTGCATGGCATTCCCAAATGCTATACTTCATCCAGGACATACAAAGTACCCCCTCACCTCTAGTTTCCTGAAAATTCTAGGATTTCTTGTGAAAGCTCATATTTGAATAGTGTCAAACAGTTATCATTTCACCTTCCCCAAAACCAGTTTACAGATTAGGAGGAGTTTCTAAGGATTTACAATTTCTAATTCACACACATGCCATGAATGAAATCACCTTCACTTTAAATGCACAGAAATGAAAGCAAAAACTCAAATTCGTTTGCGTACCAGACACTTTATCTTGTAGCAGCCCAACTGGAGTCTGAGTAGCTTTGCTTCTGAGTGAATCCAAGACTGTTCTCCACTTCAGATTCTGAACTTCATCCTGAATTAGACCTTCATTCTTAATGGGAAAAGGGGAAGGAGAAGGAAAAAAACCCACAGGTTATATACATATATATGGTGTTTGTGATATGAAAAAACAGGCATATAAATTTCCTTTGCTATTTTACATTTAAAAGATTCATTATTTCATTAGAACTGCTTTGTTTAACACAATTTTCCTATTTCAACATTTTTCATAAATGTAATTGTAAACTTTCCTATCATTTTCTCTTCATACTTTACAAAGCATTAAGGAAGAAAATCTGAATCATAATCATGTAATATGTCAGATCTCAGGTGGAACAGTGTGTAAATTATATGGTCATCAACAAAGATAAAAGAAAGTCCAATCAAGTAGGGAATAAGACTGATAGTTCTGTGTCCAGCTAAAAAGACAATTGTTCCTAGGTTACAAGAACTCAAAGTGGAATAATCATTCTGAAAAAAATTTTGTTTTTCCATTGATAATTTAATTGCAAATTTCATATTCTGTTCTTGACATTTATCTTGAGTCCCTGATTGAATTTGAAAATGTTGACACTTCCTGATGCAAAGCAGATACCCCTACTGCTTGATAGCAGCAGATCACATTTCACATGCACTGTGCTCATTTTCAATGAACAGAAGAATCTGATTTGATTGTCTCAACAAACCACATCACTGAGATGGTAACCAAAACAGCTACACCACAGAAAAAAGCCAACACAGGCACTTTTGTCTTCCTGCACTGCTCAGCATCAAATGCCAGCAGAAAATAAATCTGGTCCCTCTGCACTGAGCTGCAATTTTAAAATTACATATGGATGGAAAAGGCAATGACTTCCAAGTCTTCAGTTCCTAGTGAATCAGGACAGGCTGCTGATTTTCCACAGGATCAATAGTGTCAGCTGTCTTGTGCTCTATTAAAAGATCTTGACTGGGAGGCACAACTTAAGTGAAAACTACAACAATTCCAAGATTTCTTCCCTTATTTTCTCATATCAACTGATAGAATGGTTTGGGTTGAAAGGTACCTTAAAGGTTATCTAGTTTCAACCCCCCCCATGCCATGAGCACCTTCCACTAGACCAGGTGCTCAGGCTCCATCCACCCTGGTTGTGAACAGCCCCAGGGGTAGGGCATCCACAACCTCTCTGGGCAACCTGTTTGAAACTAATGCCACATCCTTGAAACACAATCATTCCTTTCCTACACCTTTTCATATATTTCTTTACAGATATCAGCTCTTGCTTGATATGGGGATACTATCAAAAGAAAGTTACACAAAATGATGTACAAAGGGTGGCAGAACATCACACTGGTAAATCAAGACCTCAGCTGTCATGTGAAAGCTGCACAAAGATGCATCACTTGGTTTTTTTCACACTTTGCCTTCACCTTCAACAGACCCCCTAATGCCCACATCTAGTCAACAACCACATGTAACAAGCTGCTTTTTTGGTGTATGTTCATTTCTCATTCAGGCATATACTGCAACAGGAATATTGCAAACAGGGTGCTGATATTGAGTCTGGAAATTTAAATTTTCTATAAGATTTATGTGACTACATTCCATCATGAGATGCAGTTCACCTCTTGGTGCTCAGCCTAATTGGATCTTGTATTGCACACAATTTCTCATTT
This sequence comes from Bombycilla garrulus, assembly GCA_013400315.1. Lineage (NCBI taxonomy): Eukaryota > Metazoa > Chordata > Aves > Passeriformes > Bombycillidae > Bombycilla > Bombycilla garrulus. The sequence goes on along the minus strand of VXBU01012025.1, from coordinate 141,674 downwards.
TTATAGGTGTTGATAGGATTTTTCTTGTAACTATTTTGGTTTAAATACTACAAGATTGAGGTGATGAGACTGAGAAATTCTATTTTAATCATGCTGGTAAAACTCCAGATAAGGCGAAAAAAAAACTCTTCAGTTTTATAGAAAAACACCAGATGTCTCCCTTCTCCTTTTATCATAGATATTGAAATTTTTTCCCTGCTATCTCAAGGTATTTTCTACTAGAAAAATGCAAGTGTACTTCTAGTACCAAAGTAGGAGCAAGAGACAACCAAAAATGGAGAAGGCACAAGATTTGATGCTGCTGATGCTATAACACAGCATTTAAAGAACACTATTCACTCTGCAGCAGAGTAAAGTAAACAAAATTATGGCCTGTTCATTTATACCAAAGACTGGGTAACTGAGACTCTAACCTCCTATGACACCAGAAATACAAAGTAATACTTAGAAAATAAATGGTTAGAAAACTTCGTGTAGAGGAAAAAATAGGCTTTTATTAGAGTACAACACAGAAAGAGTCCTGTTTCTTGAAGACTTCTTGGATTGGTCTCAGGCAATTAGTCAGTTGTGTATCTTGCTTTCACATCTTTAAATAATTTGACATTTTTTTTCTCCTTTTCTCAGTTTTATCAAGCCAATAGTAATTCTTCATTACTTCTTCTCTGGGTCTGAAAGCCCCCACTCCTCTCGGTTTTAGCTCTGCAGTACCCTTATAGTGCATTTGTTTGTTGTACATGTTTATAACTCAGTGCAAGTCCCTCAAGAAGTATCTTAAACTATTTTTCTTTATTCTTTTCTTTATTTCTATAATTTTTCTATTTTTTCCTTATTTTCTATATTTTTTTCTCTATTATTTATTCCCAAGGAAAAGTGAATACACTAGTTAAAGTAACTATAGCAATAACTCAGGGTAAGCAGTTAAGTCTTTCTGCAACCTCGGGGCAGCTACAGAGACCTGTGGGGTGAGGTGCAGCTTTTGAGCTCTCAGAAGAGAGACAGGGGTCACCCACATGCTGCTGGTTACTGCAGGATGATCTCAGCACTGTCCCACAGAGACAACTTCCACAAGCTCATTGCTTTGGGACTGCAGAAACTCTAATGGTATAAAATCACCAGGCCTAAAAAAGTGCATTCAATACCAGGTTAAAAAAATTTGTCTATATTTCCTCTAGATTTATGGATACAAGATCGTCTCTAGCTTCTCCCAGTTCTGGAAATACTCACAGTCTGACTGACCTCCTGTACGAAAGGGTTTTGTTCATGTCCATTATCTCTTTGTTAACTGCAGTTAAAATCAGGAGAGTTCTTGGGATATCAGGTCACAATCTGAATGAGTGAGCTAATCTCACTTTAAATAAAGTCTCAATAAAAATACCCTGCACCTCAGTGCATGAAGAATAAAACTTTGTTTGAGTTCACTCTGCGAGAAGAATTGTTCCTTGTCAGCAAAATGAACTGGCAGAAGCTGAATGCCATATTCCAGTGTGAGCAGAGCTTTCCCATGCAGTGCTGGAGTGAAGTGCTTGAAGCAAACAAGTCCTATTCAGTGTATTCAGGGCACATCACAATGTTACAGAGCCACAAATCATTGACTGTCTTAGCTCGCTCCTGGTCACGAATGCCACATCCATCCCTTGTTTACCATTATCCAGAAAATCTCATAGACAAGATTTATTGTCAAGAGTGCTTTTTGCTCCAGCATTTGGGCATGAGTAACATGTAAAAACTCATCCAACCATGTGTGTCCTCCTCCACTGAATGGTGTCCACAAGGCAGGTCTCAGAAGTTCTTCTGGGCTCTACTTTTAGTGCTAACTGAGACCTTCTGTTGTGAGCACATCACTTCAAAGGTTAAGGAAAAAAGGTTTGTTGAGTGTCCCCAGTGTGCACCTAACAAAATCTCTGATGCAATGAAGCTCCAACTACTGATTCTGCTGGGTGTGAAAGAGACACTGGGAAGTACTAATGAGTAAACAATATTAAGAAAATAAAATTAGGCAGAATAAAGCCTCACATTTGCATCTTGAGTGTACCTCTAATGATAGGTGTAATCCAGGGTGATACAAAGATAAAAACTAATTACATTTTGCATTATTTTTACTTACAAGTTGACTTACCAGGTTAACACTGTTGTTCCCATGCACCAATCTTGTAAGTTCTGAGTATTTTCTTTCTTCTTTTTGAGCTTCACAGTCCCTTGATCTTTTAAAGTTCTATTTTCCTCTAAAAGCTCTTCCACTTCTTCCTGTAGTTTGATTTCAGATAATTTTAAACTACAGACATGATGGTGAGATTCTTCCAGTTTTGGTCTGAGAAAGTTTTCAGTGTTCTGAGAGCACTGCAGTTCAGCCAGCAGGTCTGCCTGTTCTCTTCTAATGTCCTCTTCTTTTTCCCTCAAAAACTTTCAGTTTTGCTGAAATGCCTTGAGGTGGCTTTTCACATCATGTTCCACATTTTCAATTTAAGTCCTCCATTTCTTCCACGCCAGGGTGTTTACAGCCCTGAGTCCCATTGCACACTGACTGCAGCTTCTGCTGGAGGTGCTGCACCATTCCCTCTTCTAACTCAGATGTCAGAAAGCAATATGGGCATTAAGATCTAGGACTTGCTTTTCCAGCCTAGATACCTCACCCTGAAGGTAACAGTCCCTTTTCCTCGTACTGCTATCTGTTGTATCTGCCTTTGTTTGTAGTGCTCTAAATATTCGGACTGGGTTTTTATTTCATCCTCTTTTGTCTTCAGCTGCTCCTGAAGCCAACACAATTTTTCCTTGTGCTTCTTTGACTTCTTTTGGTTTTCAACCTATCATTTCAGTGAGATCTACAGTTAACATCTTACTATTAAAGCTCTTATTCCCTTAAAATTTGTATTAATTTAGTGATAATTCTGTCCTTGTTTTCTGAAAACTCAGGAATGACATAAGTAGAATTTTTTTAAAACCCAGTAAAATACTGCGCTTAGAGCAAAAATAACTGTTTTGTGATTTCAGCCATCACCAAAACATCTCAGTAGGAAACAAACAAAAAACTCATCCACATCTGCTACTACATGACATACAGGAACTTTTTAAACGCATTTTTGCATGTTCTACAGTACATATTAAATCAAAATAAGCCTTAGAACTGTAATTCATATATCCACCTCTGATTTCTACAGTAACAAATCCTTAACAGTGACAGTACTGTAGCACTGGGGTGTTACAGGCAGAGAAGCTGTGGTCCTGTTACAGAAAACAAGACACACACTTTCCAGAGCCCAGCATTTTTCCCCTTGCTCTTCACCATACCTGTCATCTTTCAGCTCCTCTTATAAGACTCCTGAAAAATGAGAAAGGAACAGATGCCTTTTGAAACAGTATGAGAAAGACTTGGGAATTCTCCTTTGCACTACAGTGTGTTTGAACACAGAGACTTAGAGGTGAAAGATGCCCATGAAAGGCAGAAGAGGCTTTCATGAGTCCCATACTGCCCTTGCTTTGAGCAGAGCAAGAGCTACCAGTATCACAGGGACATTACAGCAAGTTTGAAGCAAGACTGAAGGTACAGAGACATGAAGGAATGACTTTGTTTTTTTCAAAGACTTTATAGTCATTTTGAACATCAGTACTTTCCTGTCTGAGGCATTCACTGGCAAGGACTGGTCAGAAGGAACACTAGGCTGAAAAGTCGTGTAGATGTGGGCTAATATTTTGTTCTGTTAACTCTTGATGGGACTATGTCTAAACTTCCTGAGTCTTAAAGAATACATTTCACTTTTAATTACAAAAGCAGAGACTACTCTTCATTCTTGTGAATCTTGCCACATGGTACTAGTGTCCTGTTAGAGTATTCAACTTTGACCTAAAATGCTGAGAAAATTAAAATATATCTTATGATAAACAGAATTGAAAGACATTGTTTCACTGAAGACTGTTTCTGAAAAACTTTCATTCTTTCTCCATTTTCATGAATCCATAGAATGAGCAAACTAGGTAAAAATGCCTTTTGTAGGGGCTAGAAAGATGAAGTCTGACCTAAGAAGGAGTACACTGAGTGGAGAAAATAAGGAGGGGAAGCATGAGTTTGATCAAGGGCCTGAATGAGAGACATAACAGCAGTGCTGTCTAAAACAACAGAGAATAGAAAGCCAGGAGAAAAAAATTCTTCTGATTTCTTTGGCTGTAGAAAAAGAGAAAGGCTGAGACCATTTATTACTTAAAAACAGAGGTCACTGGAGATGAGCTTGACTTATAAATTACTACCACAAAGAGGAAATAAACTAGGTTATTTGCAACAACAGCCCCTCACCAAGTTGATCAGGTCCTCCTGAATGTCTCGCAGTTTCCCTGATGTTTTCAGCCTGATCCAGCTTCATATAAAGTTGATGAATCATCACAAGAAGTGTTTTGTGTGACAGCTCCAGCTCTGTGATAGAGAGAATGAACATTTTCACTAAGTAAATACCACAGTATAGTTCCAGATGGATAAGCAGTCACAAGCAATGCATCAATTTATCTTTATTTTTGTATTTGTCTCCCAAAAATAAAATAGTAATAAATTTTTGATCACTAATATAACAAACACTTAATTCTTAACAAGTCTGCTGGGGTTTGCACATTATGCTGGAGAGTGTCAAAATTGTTAAAGATAACAACTTTCTGCTGACTTAATAAGAATACTATAAGCAAACACATTTACAAGATTTTTGTTCAATGCAGTTTGGCATGCTGTATGAAGTAAAACCATAAAGATAACCACAACACTTCAGTCTCTGCATGTACCTGATCATAGGATTATGGTAGGTTCACAGTCAGTGAATTCTATTTTTATAACAGTAAATGCTTCCCATCAAAATTAACTTTACGGGTGACCTACAAATACCTATTTTAGGGGCTGAAGTGAAAACATCTTACTTGTGACATGCCTTCAGTGAGTACTAAAACCTACAGTGCATAATTGTATTGACTTTGTCCACAGAGATGGATTTTGATAAAATACAGGTTTGCTTTGCCTGTTGCTAGTCAAATGGTAGTATAAAATTATGAAGCATGATATGAAAATCTTTTTAAAAAAGATTATTATTTTGAAAAAAGCTCATTATTAAAATATTCCTGACAAAATTCCTTGATGAATTCAAAGCAATTAGAAATTATACAAATAAGTGTTTTAATGCCATTTATATTTCCTATCCTTTTTAACTTCGACATTCTTTAGAACAGTGCTGTTGCTGACTATCAAAACCTTATTATACTAGTCAAATGTATAATTAATGCTTAATGGCACCTTCACCTACTGTAATGATTAGCATTAACACACTAAATTCGATGAAGCTTTCTGAAACAAGGATCCTTTTTTACAATATGAAATTCCAAATTAACCTCTTATTTTAAAAGGAAAGGAATATACTTTACAAACAGAATTTACACCATATGAATATTTAAGAATGAAATATCCTGAGAAAGCTGCCTGGTTATTTGCAACAATATGTTATATCATGCTGTAAATTTTCCTTAAATAATAATTCTTTTAAAAATTATAATTGCACTTCTGCTCTGACAGCTGTACAAAACACACATGCATTTTCTCCAGCACTCTAAAAACACAGGAAGTCTTGCTTTTTGCTGGTTCTGCATATATCATTTGACAACCAGTACACAGGAAAAAGTGAAGAGTACATTTGTCACATAACAAATTTTAATGCAAACCCCCCTTTTATTTACCGATTTCTTAGGATGGAATCTGACTCCACGTAGTCCTCTAGAACACTTTCCAGTTTTTGCTCTGACTTTTCCAGCTCTTTTATTCTGAGGTTCAAATTCTCTTCACTGTTCACTTTTTCGTCAGATGTGCTTGCATCTTCTAATTCCTGGAAAACCCAGGAAGCAGGAATTTTAACATGGAAATTCAGGATAGCAAAGCCTTCATTACTGGGCATTCTACTACAGTAACAAAATTCTTGTTCTCTTCTAGATGAAGGATCCATGATGAAAAAAGCCCAAATTAGGTTCTCAATGTACAACAGTCTAAGCATGAAATAACAGAGTCTAAGCTTCTGATGATCAAATGAACAGTCCTTCTTGATAATAAACACATTTATTATTTATGAGACAGTCTCATTTCATTAGCCCCATTAGCATGTATGAAGGGCCTTGACGTTCACAACATGAGATCCCCATAAAAGATTCAGTTAGACTAATTAATAAAGGAATTAGGCATCAAAGTTTTGAAAAGAGAATAATTTTCTACTAAACATGGGAGTTCATAAAACTGAGTGTGTTTATTTTGGATAAATGTATTACATTATTGTTTCAAGACAGAAGACTAAAAAAAGGATATTTCCTATTCAAAAGGCACTCTATAACTATTTCAGAGAAAACATTCTGTTTATTTAATTGGTATTTTGGAATTCTGCATGCAGTATTTTACTTATATCAGCTTCACCTCTGACAGATCCTGAAACCATAGCTGAAAGAAATGTTCAAATTTGGGCTTGAGAAGGCAAGCTAAGGTTGGTTCTTTTCTTCTGTCTCTTTTAGTCATAGAACTAAAAATTCTTCAGAAACTCACATCAGTAAGTATAGTCCTATAACTGTGTCCTAGTTCCTCCTGGGACAAAGATAATTTTCTCTTTAGAAGCTGGCGCAGCGCAGTGTTTTGGATTTAGGGTGAGAATCATGTTGATAACTCTCTGATGTTTTGGCTGTTGCTCAGTTGTGCTCACCGTACGTGAAGGACACTTCAGTGGCTCATGTCTGCCAGTGAGGAGCTGCACAAGGAGCCAGAAGGGAGCACAGCTGGGACAGCTGATCCAAAGGGATATTCCACACCACAGAGCTTTGGGCTCACTACACAAACGGAAGGGAATTACCCAGAAAGGGACTGATCACTGTTCAGGAACTTGCTGGCCATTGGTCAGCAGATGGTGAGAAACTGTAGAGTGTGAAGCACACTTGCTTGTCTTGAGTCCTGTTAAATTCTCTCTCTCTCTCCTTATAGTAATAATTATTAGCATTAGCTTATTATTATGTTAATATTTTGCCTCAGTTATTAAACTGTTTGTTTCTCAACCCAACAGATCTACATTTTCTTCCTGATGCTCCTCCCCACTGGTGGAAGGAGGGTGTGGGAGGAGTGGGAGGGTGGCTGCATCGTGCCTGGCTGTCAGCGGGGTTAAACCTCAACCAGCTGGCACCTGTGAAATGCCTTTGATTTTGGTACATTTGTGTTGATTTGGAATTGGATCTGTAACTGGAATTAAACCACAGAGTTTGGATTCACTACTGAGGAAATAATGCAATTACTATATGTTTTTGTTGGTTTCTTTCTTTGCTTTGGGGTTTTTTTGTTTGTTGGGGTTTTTTTGTTTTGTTTTGGTTTTTTTAAATTTTTTTTGGTTGGTTTTGGGTTTTTTTTGGGGGGCGGGTTTGTTTGGTTTGGTTTGGTTTTTTGGTAGACAAATGCTGAATCTACAGTGCAAATAAGAAGATAAAAGTAACTTTTTTTGATACTGAGGAATACAAATTGGCACAAAATCAGTGCAGAAGAATAAAAAAACCCGCTCTTATCACCTCATGTTTTGATATTTTGTAATGTGCTCTTCACAGGTTCAGTCAATTATATATTTTGGTCAATGTAAACCATATAAGGACCCAGGGCTGAAACGATTCAGTCACTCCTCAACCCCTTAAGAAGCCACGATACTTAAAAACTTCAAGCGCAGATTGGCATCAAAGAATAAATCCATGTGGACAACAAAGTTCACAACTCTTCGTGACACCAAGCCCAGTCCTTTCTCAGAGACCATGCATCCCTGAGACATGTTAACATAACTATGGCTCTTCCCTGGATGGTATAATTTGCCAAATGGAACAGTATCTTCAATTTAGAGTTCCTTGAGACATTCATATTTTGTCTGTACTTGTTATTTGTAAATGGAATAGACACCCTGTTCTGTGATAGTGGTTATCCCTGAACAGAACTGCAAAAGGCATATATAATAATAGTGAACATTGTTACTTTTCTCATTAATAATTTCCTTCTTCATTTATACAGCTGAGACGAATCTGAGATGATTTGAAAGCTGTGGCACAAAAAGGGAAAATCAGGCCCAAATTTTGTGATTCAGTCTATCTTGTATGAACTGAACAACAGAATAACAGAATCACTTAGGTTGGAAAAGACCTCTAAAACCACCAAGACCATCCATTAACCCAGCACTGCCAAGTCTAGCATTAAACCCTGTCCCCAAGTGCCACATTCACACCTTTGAACACTTCCAGGGACGGTGATTCTACCAGCTCCCTGCACAGCCTATTCCAAAGCCTGAACACCCTGTTGACACACTATACCTGTTCCCAGCTCTACAGTAAATACCAATATACAACAGACAGTAAGACTGTAATGACCTGTTTTCCCAAAGTACAAATCCTGATAGCTCAATGCAGAAAAAAAACCATCATAAATGCAATGGAAAATTTCAGCCCAATCAGCTGGTCTTCTTGAGAAAACTGTCACATGTAAAATAACAATACACATAAAAATATAAGGAAATTAAACTGTTCATACCTTCTCTGCTTTGTAAGAAGAGACAAACCTCTCCTGTCAGTGCAGTGCACTTGTCATGGCAACCACATGCTCTGACCATCCCATGTTTGTGCTTGTAGTTCCATATTCAAAATAGTGATGAGCAAATCTGTGTCTATGAGAAGTGTTTCATTGCCAAGTGAATCTTTGTTCCTTCACTGGCACCAGGTTTGATTATCTCAAGCTCTGTTTACCTCCTGTAGTGGTCCTTTGCTTTTGAGTGATGCCAGAATTCTCTTTTGCAGTGAAGGCCTTATTTTTCTACATTCTGTCATCACACTGCTAAAAGCCTTAACTAAAAAATGAAAAATTTCTATTTGAAAACACATTCTCTAAATGCTTGCTCCTTTTGAACAATATATTGTGAGCAACACATTCTTTTGGGGATTGAGATTCCAGACTTTTGCATGATCCTTGTTTCCAGGGTAAATTGTGCTTTCTACCAGGGTTATTCCAACCCTAACATCAGCCACAGTTTGCTGCATGTGACTGAATTAGTCCTGTGGAGTGTCTCAGCTCCTTCTGCAGGTAAATGCTTTTGTCCAGTGATTCTTTCTGCAGAGTACTTCTCTTCAGGGCCTGATAATTATCTGAGAAAACAGGCTGCTTCTTGAGGCTGCTTCCTGCACCTTCAACAGCTTTCTCTGTCCTTCCTTAGTTGTTCATTGCCTTATGTCATTTTTGTCAATAATAATTTCCACTTCATGTGATGTATTGTAACCAGCTAATTCATGTTGGAGTTCAGTGTGTCCATGGGAGTAGACTTGTTTCTCTGTGGCTTTCTACACAAATACGATTTTCAACAAAATTTGAGTTATCTTCTAATACTGTGCTCCTAATGTTTCCATCTTGCCTCAACATTTCAGAAATAGTTAAAATTATCTATTTCTTCATATTGCCTTTCCAGTTCTGAAGCACTGATTTGCTTTTCCCTCTTTGAAAGATTAGTAGTTTTTCATTTTCTAACCATTCTCTTAAAAAGGTCTTTGCAACTTTAATTTTTTTCCATGGGTGTTTCACCCAAATTTTTTCTTGCAGTTCAGGTGGTCAGTGACTGTTTATCTGCCTCTGCTGATGAGGTTGTGCCATTTTTGCTTCCTGGTAACTAATGACGGTGTTTTTTTATTTCACCTGAGAGGATGCCGTGATTTCCAAATATTCATCTTCAACTACTTCTCTGCTTATCACATTTATCTACATGCCCATTTCTCCAAGTCCTTCTTTCTTCTTGAAGGGATAACTGAGCACAGCACATGATGCATTCTCTAGTCCTGACCTCCCAGGCACCTTGGAATCTGCCATTTTCCCAGTGCTGTCTTCACAAGACATTGCTTTATTTTCAAGAAACATCCAAAGAATCATATTTCCCACACAGTTCTCACCCACTTTAAAGTTTTCATACTTCAATCTACCATCTTGCCCTTCTCCAAAACCCTTCCTTTCTGCAGCTGTGGATTTCCAACTTAGGAATTTTATATGAATTTTACCACTGCAGGGTTGTAAATTTTTATTTGTTTCGAACTTTGAATAGTTCCTGTCAGGTATTTACTATAGACAACTAAATGTCAAACACTTAGCTTTGTTAATATAGATATTAAACAGGAGATTCTGTGTTTCTTGGGTGAAATGCAGACCACATTTGTTGAAAGCATGCAGTATGGAGACAAAAATCTCAGTACTGTAAGAAAACCATTTGGTAGATAACAGTTCACAGAGCAGCCAGTAATTGCACTTGTATTTTTTCTGCTGTTTGGTTGGTGTGAGAGTGTAAGTTCTGTTTATATTTTTTTTCAGTGTTTATGAGGTGCTGGTCCTTATTTGATTGTGAAATCCTTCCAGCTTGAAGCCATATCTTTAAAAAAAAATCTCCAATTTTAAGTTCAAATAATTTGCAGCTTCAAGAATTATGTAAACTGCTTTATGAAAAAATGCACCAATTTAAATCTGCTTAATAAATATTTTCTCTATTTTTGCACGTGGACTCAACTTTTCACTCCATAGGTCCTCTTAATAGCCTATAAACAAAACAAAAACCAACACAGAAAACAAAAGCAAGGAAGAAAAGAAAAAAGTCTGCTGAGATTTAGATAAAAAACATTACTTTAGAAATACCTGTTGGTATCAAGCCCTAAATTCACAGACAGCACAATGCCTTTCTGAGTGTTTTATATTACCTTCAGAATAACTAGAGCCAAAATTACTATCAGTAAATCACCCAGTTTGCCTTGAAATAGTTAACAGTGTTGAAAAGTTCAACTATAAGTAAGTATCAGAAAATTGGCTTTTCTGTGTTAGATTAATGAGAGACAGATTCACCTCTGGCAAGATGAATTAAAGGACATTGCCCTTCACACCAGCACCACAGTGTGATGTGCACTCCTAGAAATGTCAAAAGCTGAGTAGTTATGTGGTTACACAGTCATTACCCCTGTGTTATCTCCTCAAAATTCTTGTCACCAAGCTTGAGTTTAATTACTTAAACACTTACAGTTACCGGGAAGAATAGAACATTATATCAGCACAATGCATTTGCTGGAGACTATTAAAATTTGCAATTTTTATTTATTTTTTCTCTTTTAATCCAAGGGGAACCCAGAATCATATTACCAGATATACCCAGAACCAGATATTACTATCAGGTAATACCAGTGTGGAAACCTATAAATCACTGGAATGCATAGTATGCAAAAATGTTTTAGATGGAATTTTAAAAATGCTGGTGATTTCACTGTTTATTGAATATTTATAAAGTACCTCTAGACTTGCCCAGCATCTCTTTTAACATATTTAAAACCAAATACATTCATCCAGATGTTAGCACCTATATCTGGGACAGGTATAAAAAGCCTGGATGAAATTTCAAAGACAATAGTTTGGTGACTCTTTTAACATTACTCTTTCAAACTTATCTTAACCAAAACAGCATCTGTTTTATCTGATCTCATCCAAAAAGTCACTTCAAACTGTGGAAATTGTTTATCACAAGGCTTCAGCTTTCTTCAAACACCTCCCTATAAGCATATGCTCAATTTTTGAAAAAATAAAGGAAATTTCAGAAGAAATCCTGAAAGTACTGAAAAATACTGCTCAATTTCAACTACTTTTCAATTTCTAACAATCAAAAGAAAGCTTCTGCACTTTTAAGAAAACAATAATACCCGAGAATTACATTCCACCCATCTGCATCTGTTACCATATTATTGAAAAATAGAAAGCATATGCAGCAGTGCTTGTAATGAAAGTTCAGAGCAAGTTCCAAAGCACATCAACAGAAAGTTGATAACTGAACATACTGGACCTGAATAAACCCTAGAAAGAGCCCATAATAAAACAGGTCTGATTTCTCAAAAGTACTTGAGATCTGGGCAGAAGAAAATATTGTTTCATGCTAATAATAGGGGCTTGGGGTAACTATTGTCATCATTCTTTTTCATCACACAGTACTGATACCATTTTCAAAGATGTTGATTTAACTCCCACTATGAAACTCCCACTCCCCACTATAAAGAAATTCCTTGAAGATAATTCACAACAGATAACAAAGAAGAAAAAGCTTGGAAATTTGTAAAGGTAAAAGCATTGCGTATTATCAGGTTAAAAAATAAAAAAACCCACCCCAACAGTTAACAACACAAACACTGTATAATATTCAATAGCTTTAAAGCATAGCTTAATCCTCAAACAGTTAGGCTGCTGAGTTACCATCCTTCCTGAAAGACACTGTGGAACTTGCATTGCTCCAGGGAAGAGGACTGGGACCAATTTTCTAAACTGCATTTCCCTCTTGTTCCCTGTGAAAGGTGAGTACTGGCACTAGAGCTCCTGCTACAGCTGCAGAAATTCACTGCCTTTTGCACTGAGCTGAAAGGATCAGGACACTGTGGGAGGACAGTGAGAACCAGCGTGGCAGGAGGCAGGAACCTACAGCAAAAACTGAAATTTCAGACAAAATGTACCTTCTCTGCAAGAATGGAAAGCACTGACTGGAGTTATGGCAGTCAGTATCTTTGAATAAAAAATCATTTCTCATTGAAAACCCAATAACTTTCTGCAGAAATCTAGGAAGGAAAGTATCCAAGTTGGACTTAACAGATGACTCTCCTCTCTGAGCAGGTAAAACCAGTATGCCCTTCCTCATGGTTTCAGGGTCTTACAAACAATCCCCAAAACTTGGCAAAATCTAGGAGTCAAAACTGGAGTACAGAGAAACATAAAGAATACCAACCACATGTCTCGGCTCAGTTGTGTCATCAAGGCCACAGAATGAATGCTAGTGAAAAAAACAAAAAAAGGAACAAAAACTATAACATAAGATCAAAAGAAAATGAAGAAAAAAGAAAAGAAAGAAGATGTAAGAAATGTAATATGAAATCCAGTGACATTACAGCAGTTAGTCTTACATCATTAATTGAGTTGATCTGAAAGAAAGACACAGTATACCAATTTTACTCTAAAAAGCAGTAAAAAAAAAAAAATCAGCATCTGAGGGCAGTTTTACAATGGCAAAATCTGTGGATTTTTTTAAACTTCATATATATTAGGCTTGGCTTTGTGATTCATTTACTTATAATTACACACACTAAAGCTTTCCTGAACCAAGACTTACCAAGCTAAGGGCAAAACCTAAATCCAACTGAAATAGCAGAGAATCAGCTGTGAGAAGAACACACTATGTTTAAACAGCATTTGTTCCTCCGATATCAACTCACAGATTAAAACTGAGATTTTATATCATTCTTCTGTATAGGCTCTAGAAACAGCACAGTTTGCTGAAGAATCTATAGGGCAGAAATACTGTAATCCTTATGTTCTGATTTGACAGAATTTTACACAAAACTTAAAAATTGAAGCCACTCCTAAAGGAAAATGAGAAGTCATACTCATGACACAGTAACTCTAAGTGGTGCATTGCCCTTAGCTACCACCACCAGCAATGGGCTCAGCTGTAAATGCTGCTGTTCCTTCAAAAGCATAAGACTTCTCTCCACAAGAAATTTTTGTGCTCAGTATCAGCATGTAGGTGTCAGTCTGCACCCTTTAACCCATTAAACCTTTAGAAGAATGAGGTAAAATTATATCATTCATTAATTCCCTGACAACACAACCTTCCTTTGGGCCATCAGAATGGGATTTAATCCCAGGGAAAAAATAATTCAAATGTAATAGCGATAGAAGGAAGCTCTCCACTCCTTCAGAAGTTGAAGGTTAATAGAAAGAGATGATGCTTGTCTGAGGTCTCTTGCTAATGTAACATTAAAGCAAAGAGGATGTTAATCATTTTAACTCATTACCAGCTTTCTGCTAAGCTTGTGATTAAGCTCTTTCTTTTCCAGTGCTTTTCCACATCCATCCGGCTGATGAACAAGCGGAGATAATGCTATTTTCCATTTCCAAAATTATCAGTCTGGCTAATCCTATACCTGCTCTGTAAACTGTAATGGCAATGCCTTAAAGGCTTACATTTTGGCAATAGCAACATCTAGAGATGTTGATTTTTTTAGAATACTTGGATAAACAGTAATATTTGAAATAATTAATACGTACGAGTATGGTCTATCCCTCACCATTTCTCTGCTTTGAGGAGTTAAGTGTAGCACCTTAGATATCACTGGCTGCTAGCAGGAACAGCTTCAGGTACAGATGTGGTCACAGGCAGAAGAAGGCAAAGGCGGCAAAAGAGCCCTTTTAAGGGTGAATTCTGCCTGTGTTTCTCTGCTAGTGCAAACATGGAACCACTGCCCTCCCTACGGATGCAGACAGACCAGCCCCAGCCACGTCATTGTGGGGGTGACTAAAGTGACAATTAGCAGCAGCACCAGACAGCCCAGCTTCTGCAGGCTCTGCTCCAGGCTCTTCCAGAAACCCAGACGGATATCACGGTCTGAAAAGTGCAGGACAAGGTGCAGCAGAGAGGAGACAACTACTGTGGGAGCAGAAGGGGCCAAGGAAGATGCTGAGGGAATTGGAATAGTTGCTGGATGTGCAACTGGGAGGACTGCCACATCCTGAAAGCAGATGAAGGGATGCTGAGATCAGAGAAGGGTGAGGAAGAAACTTTTCCACACCCAGTGAGCCGCTCCCCAAAGCCTCTCTGTGTTCTGCACAGCCCATTGACCCCTTTGAACTCTCTCCAGAGTCCTGCAAAAGCCTTCCTTTTGCCCTTTTACCCCATTCTCATCCTAAGAGAAAAACAACAATGACTGAAGACTCCACTGTCTCCATTCAGCCCAGCAGTAGGTTTATGTAGGATTGCATACCCATAAATGCTGAAGACAATGAACCTGGATTGTGACTCATCCATGTTGGGATTTAGGCACAGGTTCAGCAGAAGTAACATAACTAAAACACTCTGCTGGGGTCTAGAGAAAGACCCACTGTCAGTCCATGCTCCACAGAGCAGCCTAAACTCTACAGACCTGGGAAAAACCTGAGCCCACAGTCCATGAACCTTGTACCATCCCTTGCTTGGGAATCACAGTGACACAACTTCATTTGTTGTCTGAAGCCTTGATCAGAGCTTCTTCTTCTACTTAAAAAAAAAAATCAGATTCATTATATTATCTTGTTTCTACATTTAAGCAAAAAATACTCCTTAATTGTAGTGTTTCACAGGCACTTCACTAATTTTGTTTTATTTTTCAGTACTTGAAATTTTTGCAAAGTAATGACACCCAAAGAATAGGGTTGAGCTAACCAATTTTTTAGAGAGAAATCTTTGTTCTTTCTTGATCTAAACCACAGCAAATACTCCTTCTAGTCTAGAGTTTCTCCAGACTCCTTGATTCCTTCCTGTAATTGACAGAAATCCTGGATAGGAAATAATTTTGAGCAGATTAGAGACAGAGCTGCATTTCATGCAGCAATTACTCAAACTCAGTTTTTATCTTGTCTTAAAACAGATTTTGTGATATTAGGTTAAGTACTATTAACATCAGTGCAACAGAGAAAAACAATTTTGTATGGAAAAAAATCCATTGGTATGGCCCAGAGATAAATTTACCTTTTCCTCAATTTCTTTGAGTTGCCTCTTTTGAAGTTCTATTTTATCTTCTAGATCTCGAATTCGCTGGAACAGAAAAAGCAAAATAGACATTATTATATCTAACTTGAAAAGCATATAAATCAAAAAGATAAGAAATATGTTAAAAATAGAGCAGATGCCCTTTAATGTAACACTTTACAGTTATATTAGGCATGTCCATGGCAAAATTTTCCATATTTCCATGAAACCATGGCATTTCAAACAAGCTGCATGTTCAGAACATTATGTTTACTAACAGAGTCTACTCATCACCACTCATTAATGATAATTTTCACATATACACACAGACAATTCAATTTTGCACCAAAATTCTTTCTGTGCAACTGTAAGCTTTTCTACTTACCTTGACAGTCAGCAGATTACACTATCACATTTCCTTTTAACCCTTTATTTCATTTTCCTATAAACATAACCATGCTTCTAGAATAGTCAGGCTGTACCAGAGAAAAGAGAATGCACAGATTTTCAGTTTATCACAGAGATACCATCCAGAGACTCAGCTGTGTCCTATTACCAGTCACCTTCCACCTGAGCCAGATGGAATGTTTCCTTCACTGTAGCTCCCCATATTTTTAAGGATTTTTCTTGTTCAGTTTTACAAAGATTCTTCAAAAAACATGACTGCTGCTGGGTTATATATCTTATTCTTTTCTGTATCACATATCCTTTTTTTTCATTCTGTAAGTTACAGTTATTTTTTCTTTTTTTTTTTTTTTCTTTTGGTGTTGGGGGTCTTATACAATTTAGATGCATTTTATTATACTTTCAGTATATTGTACTTCTTTCAGATAAAGCAGGTTGTAAGTAATTTTTTCTATATGCAGAAACCTGAAATCTTCTACTAACAGTCACTGGTGATCAAGAAACAACTTCATACAGTGAGATTGTTTTGGGGATTAACTACCCAATCTACTGGCCTACAAGAAATAGGGGTGTTAACAGTTCCTGAACTTGGAAAGAAAAATTATCATCTCCTTTAACATGGATGGCATAAGTCAATAAAATTAATGCAGCTGCTGCCACCTCACTCTCAAATTATTTTAATTCTCAAACTGATGTAAACAATAGCATCTCTTTCAAAACAAGATCCAGTCATGACTTATCAACCTGTGTCTATCAACTGATGCTGGTAGTTGCTGCATTGAGCTCTAAGACCTCAAATAGGGGTAAGTGCTCCACACTCATTATTGCCCAGGACAGCTGCAGCAAGGCAGCAGCTGATTCAATGACCAGACTGGTTTGGAGAAACACAAAGTTTGGCTTGAAAATCACAAATCCAACCTGGAACTATTCCAAAAATTAGGTACACACAACCCTGCAGTTCACTTTTCCTACGGCATACTCCTCCACATAAATATTGAAGACGGGCTACAAGCAAAAAAACGTTGTTATCGTTGCTTCTGTTTCAAAATGCAAGATTTTGCTTAAAGACTGTTTTGAATATTATCCATTCAGTGTCAATCAAAATCTACACTATATCATACTACAGTGCTCAAAGATTTCCCCACACAATACACAAACCAGCACAAATCAGATTACCCTCATGTGGCATAAGTGAATGCACCTTTGCTGACAATCACAAATGCCCCAAGCACAACTGTGTAAATTTCACTTTTCCTCTAATGCATTTGAGTTGATTTATAGTTCATCTATGCCCTGTTCAAGGCAAGCCTATCTCTCAAGTAATCATCTTCATATACTGTATGTACCAGGAATGTTACAATCACTGTAAAACCCCATGGGATGAGAAGCAGGCAGATGGAATCACCCCCAGTATCTCAAATCCATCAGGTTAGACTCCTGTTTCTCTCCTATTCACTACACTTATGCTGATTCTGACTTATAACCACATCCCAGACCTGACTGACAGACTTCAGTTCTCTGGGGGTTATGCTATGCTCTGTGGTAAAATTTGACAGTAGCGAGATAAGTGGAGAGAAGCAATTTTTTAAAAATACCATTTTCATCTTCAAGATTTATCATGTAAAGGTATTTTTCAATAACTCCTGAGAGTTTGCCTCTAGAAAAAAAAAAGAAAAGAAGAAGCCACCAAACATCTGGTGGCTTTCTCACCTCAGGGTTTAGAGCAAGAGCTCTTCTCTAAAAGAACAAGTTAATTAGCATACGATGGCATTTTTAGTATTTGGGAATTTTGTTAATCAAGTGAAAATTGAAATTTTATTCTTCCCTCATGAATTTTTAATCTTTTCTATATTATAGCTATCCAGCTATTTTCTCCAGCTATTCAGAACTGTTCTAAAAAAAAAGGGCTGAGACTTCCATTTTCCAATTCCCTCCTGTAATAATTGGTAAATTTTGGGAGATGAAAGCTAGAGAATAGTTTTAAGGTGCAGAAACTTATCCTTTCTTAAAAATCACTTAAAACACAAAAACAACCTACCAGCAGAAAGGAAATACGCAGAGGATTGATTTCTTCGCAATGAAAAACTACAAAAACCCCTCAAAACAACTAGACTGGTAACAGTAAGGCAGACTGAGCTGGTTTTGGCTGGGGTAGAGTTAACTTTCTTCACAGTGGCTGGTATGGGGCTGTGTTGTGGATTTGTGCTGAACACATAACAGCACATAGAGATAACACAGAGATGTTTTTGTTATTACTGAGCAGGGCGTACACAGAGCCAAGGCCTTTTCTGCTTTCCATACTCTGGCGGGGAAGTTGGAGGTGAATGGGAGGCTGGGAGGAGACACAGCCAGGACAGGTGACCCAAAGTGACAAATGGGATAATCCAGACCATGTGACATCATAAAGTGGGAGGAAGAAGGTGGAAAGAGGGGGACATTTGGAATGGTGGCATTTATCTTCCCAAGTCCCTGTTACAAGTGATGGGCCCTGCTCTCCTGGAGATGGCTGAACACCTGCCTGCTCATGGGAAGTGGTGAATTAATGTTTCATTTGTTTGGCTTCTCTGTGCAGCTTTTGCTTTCCCTATCAAACTTTATCTCAACACATGAGTTTTCTAGTTTACTCTTACAATTCTCTCCTGATCCTGCTGGTGAAGGAAGGAGGGAGGGCGGGAGTGGCTGTGTGGGGGGCTTGCCTGCCGGAGGGGGTGAAACCACAGCAGTTCTGTTTGGTGCCCAGTGTGGGGATAACAACAGATCTGACTGGGCTGTACTAGATTGAATTTACAGCTCTTGGTGCTGTTCATCCAGGAATCAGCAGGCTCCTGTTCGTGCCATGGGGATTGATTACCAGATTGTGCGTTAGTATCTACTGCTCAATAGTGGCCACTTTTTGCTCTTCCCGCTTGCTGTAGTGCTGTACTGCTTATCATCTCACTGAATTGTGCCTGGGAACGTTTTGGTAACAGCCATGGCACAGGGCCTGGGCTGGCAGGGGGCCAGGGCACTGCTGCTGCCCTGCACAGGGTGGACATAGCCAGCAGGGCAGACACTGATGTCTGTAAATGTGTATTCAGAGCTGCTCCACACTTGTCGCTGAGGGCAGGTGATAGTTTAAACAGCTTGTACTCCTCTTATATGAGTGGAAATCACAGTGACAGAATACTTTTGCTGCAAATTACTACAATTTTGTAACTAACTTCTTTTGCTGCAGAAATTAAAGAGTTCAAATCTAGACAGGTCAAAAAATGTTTTAAAACACAGCCTTGAGCTGGAATTGCTCATCAGGTATCAAAACTTGTCGCTGTTTGCTCATAGTTGTTTACTTGCTTTTCCCTGGAGGATTATCCAGGGGGATGAAGTGGGTGTAGCTATTACCATGAATATCCTCTGAGTGCTCAGGGACAGCACTGGAAGATAACCAGCATAGTTCAGCTATTTATATATCCTGAAAAATATTATTTAATAATTTATTTGCATTTAACTGTAGAGAAAGCCTTAAAAATATATGCATGTATTTGCAATATATCGGCTGGAAAAAATCAACAGATTTAATATTGTAGAGGGTACTTAACACATAAAAAGAATAATTTTCCTTTATTTTACCTATCTGCATTTACTGCACTATCTTGATCATAAAGACAACAATTTCAAAAATACAACTTTAAAAAAATACATGTAAAATAATCATAGCTATAACAAAAAAGTATTTCTAGAAATAGCAAGATGTGTTCATCAGTCAAAGGCTATATTTAATTACTGAGAAGGAAATTACACACAAGTTAGAGATACCAATTAAGACCAAGGCAGGACTGTTTGAGCTGCAGTATAAACCTTTACATCTTTACCTGCTGTTCCTTTCATTTGCAAGAATTAACAATCAAGAAGCTGTGAACACACTCTCAGATTTCAACACTTGATTAGATGCTTTCAGTATATTCTGATTTGTTTATGTTTGCAAAAGCATGACTGTGACAACAAAACACACAGAACTATTTCATTGTTATCATGAAATTCTACCTACTTTTATGTTTCAGGGTATAAACTGATGATCATTTAGTTGAACTTTACCTGCTATGTGGTACAGAGTTGTAACAAATGTGCTATAAAAGATGCATTCAGCTCTACCCATGACATGGCTTGCAGGAACCTTGCAGAGTAAATCCAGTATACTTCAACAGCACAAAAAAATGCAAGGAAGCAACAAAATGGACTCTGTTTTGCTCCCAGAACTTTGATAAGCCTCAGCCAAAAAAGAAAGCCACAGGTTGTTCTTCTCTTTATTTCCCTTTTCAAAAAATAGAGGGATAGAAGATATGGCCAGGCAACCTCAATCCAGCACAGTATGTTTCCTTTAGAGTCCCTAGCTTGGTGACAGAGCGAGGATTAGGGACAATGCAGAGCAGTGCTCTGCTGGGTTCTAGCAATTCCTGTGCTCCTGCAGTTAACAGCTGCCCCACAGTCACACGAGTGCACCTTTTTTGGGACTGACAGGATTCATGAGAATAACCCCTAATGTAGTCAAATCATGGGGCCATACAATGGAGTTACTGTAGGCAGACAAAGAGCCACAGTCAGGCATAAACAGGGCAGTGGGAATGCAACCATGGAAGAGAGGAGTGCAAACAAAAGGGACGGACTCCTAACACTGTCCACCTTGCCTGCATTCAAAACCAATAATTGCCTGCCAAAATAATTAATACTTATTACAATAGCAAATAAAATCTCATTACAGAAGTTCTGGATAACAGATGGTGCCTTTGCAAATACTCCCTCCATGGAGCTTCCCTGCATCTCGAAAGAGGGTTGGACAAGCCCCCATTTCAGGATGGCAGGCACCTACTCGATAAATAAATCATTCTTCCTCTAGCAATGAAGTTTGCTGCCGCTTCTGAGTTAGTGCTCCTGAGAAGCCACAGTGCAGCCGGGGCTGAGGGCGCTCCCTGTGCGGAGCTATCAGCAGATGGCTCTGCTGGCCAGGCTATGCTCAACAGCAGCTGCTGCTCTGCCGGGACCGGGGCTCGGCTCACACACCCACTCACATTGCCAGACAGCCACAGAAAAAAAGATGCTCAAGATGCCTTACTTATTACTTAATTGCGATTTGAACAGACTTTTATGTTCCATTGTAAAACTTTTCTTAATAGTAGTTACACATGCATCACATACACAAAGCTAGGAGGCACAGATGTTAACAGCCTAAAAATGCTGGCAATTAGGTAAGGGAGAGCACATCCAGAAGGGTCAGGCAGCTAAAGTACACATTTCCTTTGGAAGCCTGGACTGCAAATACAGGCAAAGACTGCGCCTAATGTGGCAGGCACTACATATGACTTCATGTTACTAACAGAGTTACAAAAGGGACATTTACCATCAGTCAACCACAGTTATATAAATTATATGTTCACTGACTGAAGGCCTCTCCAATTTAATTCCTGGAGAGATCTCAAAAACTGTTCAATTGCCCCAAAAGCAAGAAATTTGACATTTTTTCAGCAGAAGATTCCTCATAAATGCTCATAACCCTCCATTTCCTTTCACCTCATGATGGAAACTTCATTTTCCTGGGAAACAAGATCCACTTCTTGAAGTGCAGTGACTCACTTAAGCAATTCTCTTTGGTAAACTTGGAAGACAAGTGCCTTCCAATACTGTCATGGAAATTAAGATAAGTCATCTCTTCCTTTCTCAAGTAGCAGAGGACTGGGACACCAAGATGGGACTACAAATTCCTACTCCCAGCAGGTCTGACCTTCCTACAGAGTAGGAGTGTCTAAGTTTGCTAGAAGCATTGCTTTATAGGCGGTATGGTACCTGAACTGGCCTTGGTGGGACCAATTTAGGTATCTCTGCCCCTATAGCTGAATTTTCCTGATAGCTGTAAAATTTCCAGCACCCTTGTTCCTTGTACAAGGGAGTAATGATAATAATCAATCTGCATCCAAACTCAGCAAGAGGCTAGATAACCCTGGATGCAGATTGGTTATTGTCATTACCCCCTTGTACAAGAATTCAACGCAAAGGATAAAACAGTATTTAAAACTGAATTGAAGACAAAGAGTCAAATGAACTCATATTAGTACATTTCCAGTGGAGAACCATCCAGGTGCTGATTTCAAAAGGCCAATTTCTGTAATTTGTAGCACGCTTTGGTTCCTGCAGCTATACTGCAAGCCACATCTCTGGGAAGTCTGAGGAATCAAAGTTTAGGCAAAATGCAAGCAGCATGATAGTGGACGTGTGCCTGGAAATATTACTCTACTTTCACTAATAGAGGCATTTCAGTAACACAGGCTTGGAAAACTCAGCTTGTGGTTTAGCCAAAATGACAATATTGCTCCATTTAAAAAAAGAAGGTTAATGGCTTTCCCACACAGAAGACATGAAGCACGAGTGCTCAGCAAGTGTTTCACTAGCAATCCATCTACACTAAGCACCATTCCCATTAATATTGTGCCCCTTGTAAAGCAGCACTCAAATAAAGGGAAATCCTTGGGCTGAACTCAGTGAGCCCTGGATTGCAGTCTTAGAGCTATCATTTTTATACTGGAGGCAACATTTCCACACAGTAATGATTTCTCATAAATGTGAGTTAGACATGGGAGGAAGCTCAGCAATACAAAGAAAGAAAATTGATCTAAGATGTACAGAAGGGCCCCACTGCACTTAAATGCCAGGTCCAGATTTCCTCCCCTAAGCAGTCAAAATGTGTGCACTTCTTCATTTGATTAAACTTGTCTTTCAATCTACCTCAAGTTCTGATGAGAAATGATTGTGTTACTCTACAATTATATTGTACCTTTCACAGATTCTAGTTTTGGGGGCTTTTTTTGACTTGATGTCCCAGTTGCCTTTTTAGTTGCAAACATAGACTGAGAATTTCTGCATTTTCTCTCTGTTGGGCAGTGATCCAGGTCAGATGAAGTGAACTTTTTCATCCAAGCCTTCTGTCCTCTCCAGTTCACCCATAGCACTAGTCAGACATACACAGTCCTTAACCAACATCTTGGATGGCTTCAAATCTTCAATAAGCTTTGTGAAATGGAGAAAAAACTATGAGGAAAAGAACTTTGGTGACAAATTTCATCTTTCAGGCAATGATAACCACATCATCCTTCATTTAGGTGTCAAACTGCTGAACTGATGTTCTTGTTCCCTAAATAAGTACATAAAGAGCCCAGCCATATGAATGTTCTGTTTTACAGATGGCAACACCAAGAAGATCAATTAATCTAGCTGCAAAATATGCCCCTTCCCATGCTACTGTACTTATTAAAATACAGAAATGTACTAATCAGGGGGGTTAGAAATCACCTTAACAGTTCCTGTGACACACTCTTATTGGATTTACATTCACCAGCAAATCCAAGCGAACAATTTGATAATTTTAGCACAAAGCAGACAAGAAGGATTTGCTAAGCTGCTTAGAGCCTGGCCCTGAAATGCTGGAAAGGTTCAGGTTGATGTATATTCACAGGATAGGCACCATGGACGGACTATATCTGACATGAACCATATTTTGAATCTCTGAAGCCATTTTATGATCAAGAAGGTATCTCATTCTACAGCAAAATTTAGAATGGAAAATATTTTACTAGTCTGACAGAGGGAAGAATCAATATTGTTTCATTATATCATTATTTTAAGAAGATTCTCAACACTGTT
The DNA here is from genome assembly GCA_013400315.1 of Bombycilla garrulus. Taxonomy (NCBI): domain Eukaryota; kingdom Metazoa; phylum Chordata; class Aves; order Passeriformes; family Bombycillidae; genus Bombycilla; species Bombycilla garrulus. The sequence continues at coordinate 118,044 of VXBU01012025.1, read as the reverse complement.
AAGGCACAGGTATGTAAGATCTTCAGTAGTGTGAACAGCATAACTGTTACATGTATAAATTGAAACAAAAATGAATATAAACTGACTTGCCTTTAGCTATTATTCAAATGACTAAAGTGATGGATAAACACATTCTTTTCTTGAGCTTTTTTGAAATCTAATGCATTTTAACAGCTGTTTAAAAGCCTACAGTGTTTTAAAAATACAATTTGCATAGGCAATTGTCACATGCATTACTCAAGCTCTTGGATCTGCTACTGGAAGGGGTGTGTGTTCAGAAATTCAAATGTTCCCTTTAATCCCATATTCCTAGAATGTGATTTTGTGTAATGGTCATAAGGAAACAGAAGCGCCACTGCTACAGCATTAACTTAATCTGGTTTTGTTGACATCTTATTTTACTCCATGAATGAAAACTTAACGTAAATTTCAGCCAGTTGCATATGATAATAATAGATCATTTCAGATGGACTTTACCTCTCTGATTCTCACCATGATTTTGTTTGCACAGCAGGTAAAAATTTCATTCTTTTCTCTGTTCTGCAGTCTCAATCACTATAATCCAATTAATAGTTACTGATGTAGGAGAATTGTTCTTTTTAATCTTTATTATGCACCTGTAGTTTCTTTATTAGCCTTTCTGAGGAGAATGAATCTTTTAGCAGCTGCACTGATGCATTTCTCAGCACACATATTCAGTCACATTTGTCGTAGTATATCAGTGAATTTTATAAATGCATTCAGCCCCAAATAACTATCTGTTATAATCTGATACAAATTACTATATGTATGTAGTATTTACTAGTAAACTTGATTCATCCTTTTTAACACTGAAAATATTTTAATTTATCCAACAACATACATTGATATCGAACAGAAGAATATCAACAGTCCTATTGTTTTTCATTAGGGAAAACCTATAATTTAAGTCATATGAGATTTATAGTTACACAGAATGGCTATGCTAAGTGTATGTGAGCTCAGAAGACAAAACACCTTCAACATCTTAAAACTGACTGTGACAGCCTNAAAAAAAAAACAAACAAAAACACAGAAGCAGAATTTAGTAATTATCTAGCATTAAATTTAAATTATTTTACATTCATATATTTAAATAAAAAGTTCCCATGAAGGTAATTATAATGACATATTTATGCATTGTGTATATGAAAGTACATTTAACTTCTGTAATAAACTTCACATACTTTCTTTTTTAGACTTGCCTTTCCTCACCTCCCACTGGATTTTCCTAACAGGGTATTCAGGATTTCAGATAAGAGGATTTCAGCATTCAAATTCCAGATCACAGTTTTCTTGATACTAATATTATTACAAGGCATACAGTTGCTCTTACTTTGAGTAGAACCTCAACCACACCTTGTTTAGGACAATGAGAGCAGACCTTTCAGATACATTTTTTTAGGTATTACAGCAGTCCTGCTATCACCACTTATTCAGACAAGTAGCATCACTAAAGCAATAAGCAAAGCAGACACAGTTGAAGACTATGTAAAGAAAACATACACAGGGAAACACTGTAAGATGAACATAAAGAAATTACTAAAATTAACTCTTATCTGCCATGCATGTCAGCTGTGGGAAATTACAGAAGTTTATTGTGGTGTTGTCATTATAGCAGCAATAATGTGCTGAAAGACTCCGTGTTCACTCCTGCATGACAGATCAATACCACAGGTCAACTATGATTAGCCTAGTCATGATGTGCTTGATGAATATTGATGACAGTTATACAGCTGTGGTATATCAGATGCTTTTCAGACCGATTCATGAATATAAAAATTGCATTATAAACAGCAATCTATTACATTTTAAACAACAAAGTACAGACCATTAATAAAAAGGAAAAACAAAAAGAAAAATCAGTGGTTACCCTATGTATACCTCTTCACATTGTATGCAAACGGTTAGCACCTTAACATTGGAGATTCAAAATAAAAAACACTAAACCAATTAATCTATGTTGATTTGGAAGAAAATTTATCTGTGCCTCCCCAGTTATTATTATAGCAAGGTTCATAGTATTACTTCTACCTAATTTCTAAATTGTGTGACACAGCTGTGGATTTTTGACCAAGCCAGCCTCTCCAGCACAAGGCAACATGGAAGAGGAGGGGTTGTCTTTAACTTGTCCTCTTTGTCACAAAGCATTGTGCAAAGGAGAACAGATTTAAAACATCTCCTTATGCCTGTCAGTGAGGTACACTGAGCACAGCATCCTCCCTCCCTCTCTCCCTCCTCCAAAAGCCTTCTTGCCAAACATTAAATGTTAATAATCCTCCTTGTGTGAGAAACAAACACCAGCCACTCCTCTCCCCACACAAATATCTAGTATAAATGGCTGAGACAGTATGATCATATAAATATGGTGACAGTCAACGCTATGGATTCGTAAAGAAACTACTCTCCCAGCAGAAAAATTGTTCCTGTACAAGAGAGCAGGAAGAACTCATGGAGCAATGGCATTTGCCATAGCTCTGTTTGGCCTTTAAGCTGGAAGAACTGTGCCCTCAAAAAAAACTGCTGGTCAGAAAAAGAACTAAGAAACTTAATGAAAAAAAGATTAGTTTTTGTTTCTCAATTTTAAGAGATATTTTGACATTTCAGGATGAGAAAAAGACATGGGTGCTTCTGACTTTTCCTTGGTGTCCATGAAAAGCAGTGCCCAAGGCATTGCACCAGCAGTGAATCCTTCTCTATGGAGGTAAGTACCTGCTCTGCCCTAAAGCATTGCCTTATTCTAGTAAAACATGCAAATAAAGTCGTCATTTCTGCTCTTCTCACTGTTAAATGATCCAATCTGGTCATGGGAGCAAATGCCTGAGTTTAAAAAAAACATAGTTAAAATTTTTACAGGTATATTCCAACCATTTAAAGCTGGAAATGGTTGAGTTCAGAAGTTCATAGATGTCTTATATTCAAGTCTAGAACAAAAGTAATGATTTCTTTTACTTTGTAAAACTGAGCTTCACCTAAGAATATTCTAAGTCCAGGTAGAATAAAACACACTCAGCTTTGTAAAGTACTACAGTAAAACTTAGGGAAAAATATTCATACTTTTTGATGACACAATCTTTTATCTTTCTTTTTTTTTTCTAAAAATTTTATACAAAGATAAGATAGCTCTGGGAAATGACTGGACTACATAATTAAAATCTGTCTTTTATATACCTTCTGACTGGCAGCAGCCATTTGGAACTGAGTGTGTATCAATCTGCTATCCTTCAAAGATCTTCTCTTTGGATTTAAGATAACTTCAGATTAAATCAGAATAAATTACATTTCTATTATAAATTTTCTTCATGTTTGAATACTGCCAACAGTGCAATTTGAATAAATCTATCCGAATGCTGACTTTCCCCAGTTTCATACTCCAGAAGCAGCTACAGTAAAACCAACAGGAATATATTTTGGTTTTTAATTTGTTTGATTTATATAAAGCATAATTTGACATTTAAATAGTTAATAGTTTTAGAAGACAAGACAACTACAATATATTTTTAAAGTGAACTAACCATGATGCTGTGTGGTTTTTCTGTACTGGGATTTTTGGGCTGCTGTTGCTTTTTTGGGTTTGTTTGTTTGTTTGTTGTTTGTTTGTTTGTTTGTTTTGGGGGGGTTGTTGGTTGGTTTTTCTTTTTGCATTTGCTTAATTAGGAAGCTAATATCACTACTTCAGAAACATGTTGTATTGCTCTGTTTAAAATATCTTTTCTCAGGGATGGGTTTTATAGCTACACAACACTTTTTCTCTCTCTCTAGAAATGATTTAAAGTATATACATAAAAATTACTCTTTTTAACAGAACCTGCTACTAATGACCTTCATATTCTCAAAAAAAGAAGTAAAGTCACGCCAATGCACTAACTGGAGCATAAATGTTACTTTTAAATGAAGTCCTGCTAAAAATATACCAGACATTGATTTCCAAAAGGCTGTAATAACAGTGTAGCACAATGAGACTTTTTTGATGGCAATATCCGCACATGCCCTATTGCTGGAAGCAAATATCACAAGCTGCTCATGACAGATTTTTAATTAACATGTTTTACCTCCTCCAAACAGAGAGGATGGTGTAAATCAGAGCACCCTCTCTGACTTAGAGGGAGTACTGCCAACATACTTCAGCTGAGGATCTGTCCCCCAGACCTGCATGTTGCACTCTGGGTTTAATAAAAGTGCTGTGTGCCTTAGCAAGCAGATCTAATCACACAGTCTGTCTAATTTGGCTCCACAGAGGCCTGGTTTCCTTAATGCACAATGGGTATACATGAATGCTTCCATTTAAATACTAATCAACAATAATAATGTGGGGCTGTACATGCCCAAGAAGAACAGACCTACCAATGTAATACAGAGCCTAACTTCCTAAAATATATTTATTTCACTGGAACAAAATCAACATCCAGTGGCCAAAACCTCAAGCTTTACATCTGGACAAGAAAAACACATAAAGCAGCACAGGCTCACACCTGGGCAGCCATTCACCCAATTCCTTTTGCCCATTCTTGTCCCTTTCAGACAGTCATTCCCCAGGAAGGATATTTACCAGCTCTGTAAAACCAGCACCTCACATGCTAAATCCTCAAAGTCCCTGCATGAAGTAATTAATCTATAATGAAACCCTGCATACCAACGTATAGCTTTCACCTCATGCCTTACCACTTCTGCACCCTGCACATCTGGTCAAGGAGCATCTACAGGCAGAAAGAGGGAACTCCTTCCTCATCATCAGATCTCCTTGAATCCCCACTCTACGACACAGAAACTCTCACTCAGAGAAGACTGTTGCCAGCCTGCCAGATAAGCAGAGTTGTTCTTTTGAAGCCCTTGTATTAGGCAGACCAGAAGGTAATGAAAGCAAAGAAACAGGCCTTCTGAAGGGATTGAACTTCCAAAGTTTCATAGAATTTGGAGTCTTTCATACATGGTTTCTGTTTCAGAGAAAGTTTGAGAGTGTTTGCAACAAGGAGACTCTGCATTAAGCCTTGCAGGTCCATCATGTTGTCCTATCATTCTCTGCAATGCCTCTAGAAGATCTTCCTCTGCTGAAGTGGGGGTTACAGAGTGTAAAATCTGGCCAAGTCTAGACTACTGTTTTGCCAGAACAAAGTGCAGTGGCTGCTTGTTGATGTCACAGTGTCAGCAAAACTTCTCCTGGATGCAAACATATGGAGAAAGGAGGGTACTTATCAGAGAGGTACTTAGCTTCATCCATTCATTAGGATTCTGCCAGCACAAGTGGAGTTTCATTTGTGTAACATTCAGCTTCTGTCATTTGCTAGTGAGATGAAAGTAACCCAGTGAGAATTAGGCCTTCGATATCCCAGGCAAATTAACTAGCATCTTTGCTTTTGTTTTTCCTGTTTAATAGGGAATGTGGTGGGGGGAGGCCATGTGTGCGTGTTAAAAATAGATGACTAAAATACTTAGATGCTTATTAAGCAGTGGAATTCAGTTTAACATGTCCTGCAGGGCTGTAACATTAGCATGTCTAATGAGATGGGCACAACACAAAACTCTAATGACATCCTATAAAATGGATCTGGAGACAGGTACATAAACATACATGGCTAATGAAGATATATTTATGCTAGCATTTTTGTTTTCCTGTGTACTCATCATTTATAACCTTATGCTGTGAAGCAATCTGTGAATACATGAACTGGGCTAACAGAAGATGTGCTCCAGATGTGCATATAAAGTGCTCTAATTGATAGCAAGCAGGACATGGAACAAATTGGAACAAAATCTAAATTAAACCCCAGATATGCATAAAATATGGATTTTGAGTCCTCTGGAACAACTGCTTCACTTTACAGATCTACTCCTATTTTTTCCTTTCTATTTGCCACAATTGCATGAGCTCAACTTAAAAGGTCTGCCCAGGTCCTCCAAAAATAAACTCAAACAAGGGACACAAAATGTGTCAAACCACATTCCTGGTGAAAGCAAAGAACCAAACTATATTTAGACTGATATTAAAATCTGAAATTGTCAATTATTTAGGCATTACTTGTTGAGGCATTACTCAGCACACAATGTCATTCATACCCCTTAAATGTCACTGACAAACAATATTTACCCAACTGAAAAGCACTGTATTATTATTCTAAATTAAACTCCAACGGTCTGGCTAGGAAATTGGACTGCCTAAGAGACTAACAAAAAAACTCCATTCTCACTAATTTTCAGCTACACTAATAACATTAAACTATTATCTTCTAGCTCCATCCTTATTTACCAAATTTAATATATTTACTCTACTCTTTGTGACACTTTTAGTGCCAACTAGTTCTCCAGCTTTCTGTGCACCACTGCTGATGACTAAAATTAGGTGGCACCCATTAAACAAGTTTATCTCCTGCTCTCAATGTTACACATTCCAAACCAAGGGAACAGAGTCAAGGAGTAGAGAAAGAAAATTTTTTGGAACTCAGAGGTCAGGCCTAGCACTGCCACCATAAGCACTTCCCACTATCGCAGGATGACAGATGATGATCACAACAGTGCTGGGTCATCAATTTCATCTATATTTATCTGCAAAGCCAGCCTGAACAGAGAGAGGCTTGGACTCAACTAAAAGCAGTTTTTGCCCCAGCACCTGAAATAGCAACAGTGTTCTAGACGTATCTGCACAGCACATTTGGCATTTACAATATTTTATTTCAGACTTGCACAGAAAATACAGAAAGTAGCCAAATAATCTGCAAGTTCCAGGACATCTGCCTGCAACTTCCAGAGTCTATTACAAAGGAGAACCAAAATCACTGGAATAAATTTTTTCTGCTGTAGTACTTAATTAACACCCTGAGACAGGCAGCTCTCTCTTCTTTCACTGAATATCTGCACAAAAACACTACCAATACTAAATAATTACCACACCTCTTTAGGCCAGGACCTTGCCAAATTCAAGTTGTCAATAACTATGCTTAAGGAAGCAGTTTGGACAGACAAGACTTTTCTGAATGAATTTAAAAGAGTGAAAGCTTGTAAATGGCCTCTTAAAAGACTTCCTGGGAGCTCCTCTTTTTTATTTTATTTAAAAGATTTCAGAAATAGCAAAAAAAAATTTAAAAAGCGTGAAAAATGTAAAACTTGGGTTCCTGTAACTACTGTATCTACCTTTTCATAGTGTTACACTCTAACAACCTTCCATTCTGATTTTTTCTACTTTAGGCCTTAAACTTTCAACAAGCTCCCATCAGAGTCCTGAGGAAGACTGTGTAGCTGCTCACACATGAAAGGTTGTGCAAGAGCACCTTGTGGTGAGACAGTGACTTGTTCTGTGTGTGTGCACCATGCCCAGCGCAACCAGGTCCCGACACCACACGGCTCCTTGGCACGGGAGCTGTACAGAGACCAGACTGAACAGAACTCCACGAGGTGAGGGTGAAGCGATGCTGTCGGGCAGTGGCGGCAACCACACAGGTAACACCAACACCGAGGGGGAGGAGAGAGAACCAGGATTACCTGCTGGGCCTGCTGCAGCAGCTCCATCCGCTCGTGCAAGATCTGGCTGTCAAACTCACGGCTCTGCCTCAGGATCTGCCGCCGCACCTTCTCCACCGCCGCCCGCAAATCCTCCCGCTGCGCTTCCGTCAGCGACTCGCTGGCCCGCCTGCCTGGATCCTGCTGCAGGGCATTATACAGCGTGGCCTCCAGCTCCTGGATTTTCTAATGCAACCCAAATCACACACAGACAGGCTGACGTTTGAATCCAGCAAGCAAACGACCCACCAAGAGCTAGAGGAGAAGGCTGGCAAGCGAAGGCTAAGGCAGGAGGGCAGGATGGACACAGACAGGTAGACAGAAAGCAGCAAGCGTGAGCAGTGAGGAGCATTCCACACAGAGTGCAGTCAGCCTCTCAGCACGGATTGACACCTGGGAGATGGGTCCTGTTCTGGCAAATCACTGATTCTTCCACTTAAGAAAGATTCAGAAGATAGGTCTGCATTCAATATCTGATAAAACTCCAAATCCTGATGCTGAACATTACAAATTTAATTAAAACTAACAGATTTCCTTCAACTGCAAGCTGAATTGTTAAGCCATCCTATAAAATAAAAAGACCACAGGAAAAACTGTGAACAGAAATCTCCCTCTCTATGGCCCTAGTCACCTGATATCCACGGCTCACAGTCTACATTGCTGGCTTAGTTCCAAGTTGCCATAAGCAATGAAGGAAGGAACACTTGTATACACTAATCCCTCATCCGTCTCTTGCTGTCTGCCAGATTCCTAACATGATTCTCATGCACTGACCAAAACTGCAAAGCAGAGAACACAGGAGAACTTCACATTCACATCGAGAATTGTACTCCCAGAAGGAAAGTGAGGAATCATGGCAGTGTTTCCTGGATTACTGGGGTTAGTATGATCCTATCAAAAACCAACAACCAGACTAACAATATTTGGATCAAGAGCATCTGATCACATCCCTTTGGCCCTCATAACACCTTTGTGAGGTAGGTAATTCCATTAGTATTAGTGATGCATAAACAGCTGCACAGAGAGGTTAAATGGCTTGCCCAAGGTCACAGTGCTAGAAATAGTGCCTGCTTGCTTTTATGTCTTTTATCTGCTCTGAGCACTAGACCTTGCTTCTTCTCTGAAAACATCTGCCACATAAGAAACATTTACAGTGTATAAATAGTGCTTCAGGCCATTATATTTTGATTTCCCATAGTCTCACTATTAGCAAAGTTGTGTGTGTAGTTTTACCAATTCCTGGATAATTCCTAATTGTTGTTTAGCCTGAGAAAAGGCAAGGTTGCATTTCCCTTTTGAAAAGGAGGAAGGGTAAGGTTGGATAGGATTGCACAGGAAGGAATCGCATAGGAAGAACAGGCATTCCTGATTTAGGATAGGTTAGCAGCAGTAATACTTACAAATGCTTCAGGAAAAGAAATACTGGAAAAGTTCTAAAATAATTTCTGGTGTATTTTAGCAGTCATGCTTGTTTTCATACATAAACCAGCTTTGCCCATTCCATATATACCAACAAGATGTATGCATATCATAGAATAAAAAATGCAGTGCAAAAACGTTACACTTGTAAGTACTATAATCCATTTCCTAAACTTTTGTTTAAGAAATAGTTGATTTCTAGCCTGTCAGGAATAAAAAAGATATAAAGTAAAAAAGAATCCTATTTATAATTAAAAGAAAATGAAAAAAAATCCAAAACAACCTGTTCAAACATAAAAATTTAATGACTGTTCTTTTCCTACCATGTATGCCTGGTCCAGAGCTTGCTTCCTGTAGTCGAGTTCTTCCTCTAAATAACCCTTCTGTTTACTGAACAGGTCCTGAGCAATAATAAAAACAAGGGAGTGTTTGTTCTTTATCCTAATTCATGAAGAAGCATAAATGCCATCATTTTTATGCAAGCTTTCCATTTGAAAGCAAAAGAAAACCCAGAGCAAATGACCACGTTCATCTTAAGGATACTTGGAATATTAAATTTAATATATTAGCGCTTCAAATCTGTGTATCATATTAAAAGTTGTACCTAGAAAGCATTGACCTCTACACCAGCGTACAAACCTGCCTGGACCTGACAGAAGTGCACAGAGGAGCAGAAGGTGAGTGGGGATGAACATGCATGTGGTCCAATACCTGTAACTTACACAGGACCAAGGGAGGGAAAAGAGAAACACAAGAGAGGGCGCTTTCTGAAAATATCCCATGGAAATATTACTCTTAAGAAAATCACGGGACAAGCCCTAATTGCTGTTGTGTCATCTGTTCTTCTAGGGAGGAAACCCAAACATGCAGGGCCACAGCTGGGTTCTGCAGCACCATCCCGTGACGTGTTGCTGAAGCTGAAGTAACAACTCGGTCCTCAGCTTGTACAGGCAGGAGGCCAATTTGAAGCAGGTGAAGTGATACCCAGAGAGGTTGAGTGACTAGCTGAAGAGCTGAAGAAGGTGTCAAGATACCCAAGATTTATAGGGAATGTTTACTTTTGTTCTTAAAAATCAAACTCCTCAACTTTCACAGTTATTATACATACACCCCACAGGCTGGGGTTTCAGTGGAACTCAGTGTCAAAAACATGATGTTTCAAGAAATTTGTGGAGATTCAAATAGTTCCCTGATCAGTCAAGCCTTTACAGTGTTCTGAATTATAGAATCATTGAATGGTTTTGGTTGGAAGGGACCTCAAAGATCATCTTGATCCAACCCCCCTTGCCTTGGGCAGGGACACCTTCCCAAGACTAGGTTTGATGATAGTAAGTAGAACATAAAATAGTTACTTAATTTTATTACCCTTTCTTTCAAAGCAGGTTTTCACACGCAAAAGAATTAGCAGTAGAACAAAAAGCAGAAAAGCCCTTTGACTGAATTAAATATTTTCTATCATTCTTTTTTCTAATCAACAAACTTTTACATTTCCTCAACATACAGAATAAATGCTGAATTAAATGCATAGGGTTCTTAAGATCTAATTGCAGCTTTTTTTAACAGTATTAAAAATTCTAATGTTGTTGCTCTGGTTAGTTTTATTGGATATGAGATTGCCTCAAAGTCACCTCCTTGGCCAAATTTTGCCATCAGACATATATGTGGACTTCTGACATCTTTTCTGTCATTTGCCAGTGTAGAGCTGGTGACAGTGGCAACATATAAGACCAAGGAACAAGGTGCTATTTGTTCTCTGTATAAGAAGTATAGTATTTATTACTAATTTATTTTGTAAACTTGGAGTTCTTTTAATTACCTATTAATTAATATTGAAGGCAAACCCAAAGTTTAAGTCAGACTTGATCTTGGGGATGGAATTTTATTGGGAACAGATGGGGATCTATTGCTATGATAGCCATTTTAGAATCCTCTGCTCCAGCATATTCTAAACATGCTACTGGTCCTGAAGGGAAAGGGCCTCCAACAAGTCCTGTAGGACATATTTTTCAGCTCTCTGTGGACTTCTCCAGAATTCTGAGTTCAGAACTCTGGAGAATGTGATATGGTGTTAGACACCACGTTTATGCAACTAAATCCCACCATGACTAGCCAGGTGGCTCATTTTCTGACACAGATGAATTACAGCAAGTGCAAGGCTGTTGTACGGATGAAACACCATCATGCACTGTGAGTGCACAGCAAAGGACAGGCCTGGTCTTGACTTTCTTACAAGTACCTGACACCACAGAGGTGGATTGATTTGTCTGAGACTATAAAATGGGTCAGAGCTACATAATAGCAATGCAGCTGCCCTGATCGTGTTACTTCTCAAAAGTGATAGTAAAGGCTGCCCACAGATAGCAAGAGGGAGGGAAACAATAGGACCTCAAACCCTTATAACACGTGTTTCGAGGACAACTAAAGCAGTGCTCAATCCTTCTAGAAGTATCATGTGAGACTAAAATTTCTCAACTCATTGAGTCAATCATTAGTGATGCAAATTCTCAGATTGCTGTGCTAAACACACAGATGCAAGGGCTATCCATAGTAAGACTTGAAAACATCATAGATAATAAGGGGGAAGATAATATATCAAGTTATAAACCCCCTATTTTTTCCAGTTTTCTTTACCAAAAAAAATCTGGTATTTGTGGCCACTTTCCCTTCCCAAAGCTTTTGTATTTTTCCATAACAAGACTTAGAGAAACACTAAATGTGGAAAGTATCTTATCTGTGTTAAAGTACAATTGCTATGACAGGTTACCCTCAACAGAAAACACAGTCTGAGCACTTGTATTTTTGTTTGTGGCTCAAACACACACTTCTTCAGTGGCCCTGGGCAAATCACTTAACCTCCCTGTCTCATTGTCCCATTCTTTAGGAGGAAAGAAAGGCTGCTTATTTATCTACCTGTAAAAGGTGTGGTGAGGATTAATCAGTGTTTGGAACGCCATTTGAAGATGTGAAGAACAGCATGCATGGTAAATCAATGAAAGCAAACACTCCTTCTAAAACTGTTCAACATATGGAAAAATAAGGTCAGTTCATTCTTGAAGACAGAACTGCTTTTTGAGAAAACATTCTGTCTTTAGGCATGAAGGCCATGGGGCAAGAAAGGTCATCTGGAGTAAGAGGTCCTGGCAGCTTGTCCAGGAAAGAAATACCCTTGCCAATTCTACTAGCATGACCCCAACATTAAGAAGATGATGCTGCTGCCTGACAAACTAATACATAAAAAAAGCACAGAGAAAATTTCACACTGTTTGCTTAATGTGCTCTCCAGTTAGCCTTTGTGCCCTAATTTGTATATTTTTTTGCTATTTTTGTCGTGTCTCATCCCAAAGAATACCAGCAATAGATTATTCTAGAAACCACTTGCCTACTTTATCATGAAGCCATCTCTGTTAAGCAGAGGAAGGCAGAAAGCCTGCCTGGGATGAAATATATGCACATTCTCTTGAGGTGAGTTTTAGCTAAATGAATTATACTTTTAGCTATTGTTTCTTACCTTTTCATTCTCCAGGTCTAACATCTTCTGTGTCAGTGCAGCTTCTGTCCCCTCTATCTGTTTCAACCACTACAGCAGCGTGAAAAGAAAAAATAAAAAATGAACAGAGATTTTGAAAAAGGTTCTACCAAAAATTTTGAAAGTTTGTTGCCAGCACTTACAGGCATATGCTCCTCCCATGCTATCTATTCACTCTGAAGACACACATGAATAAACAGGTTGTGAGAGCAGAGACAGAATGGAGGACTGCAGAGACACACTAAAGACTAAAAAGTGGAGGTTGCTTTCCTACAGTAAATGAAATGGGGTTTTCTCCTGTGAAGTTCAAGAAACAAAATAGACTTGGGTCAAGAATGCAGAATCAATCTGATTGTTTCTTAGTCAAATGCTTGTTGGCCTGATTTGTGAAACCATCATCTCACTTCAGGCCTCCAGTCCTGCATTTTTCCAGAGGGAAATTTAAACAAAAGACAAGGTGGAAAACTCAACACTTAATTCTGCACAGTTTACTGCACTCTTTGTGGGAAGAGGCTCACTTGTAAAATATTGGTAATGTAGCTGGAAAAATAAAACAGACAGACAGACAAATAGAAGCTCTTGTAGTTGCTACTATGAATCCCTTACCATTATAGTGACATTCAAAACAATCAGAATGAAGAACAGCCACTGCATTCCAAAGGTAAAAATCACACATCGTAATAGCTACATGCATGGATACAAGGCTCTTTCTTAATTGCTAACTATCACCAGGATTATGTTAATATTTCCATTTAAGTTTATTGGAATGGATGGGAATGGTTAGTTCTGAATTATTTAATTTCATTTCCCTACTGGTCTTCAATAAGGATCCACGAGCAGCTTACAGAGAGCAGATTTGCCACTGATAATTAACGCTTTCCTCAAATGCCTTGTTCACTAACACCGGACTACTCATATCTGCTTTAAGTCTTCTGGTAACTTTTGCACATCAACTCCTTTAGTTTAGTGTTTTGGTGAATTTATTAGGCCTCAGACACAAAGGAATTAATGACCTACTAACTTTTTTCCCCCAAGACCTACATGGGAAATGCCAAACATAAATATACAACTTATGAAATGTGAATTCGTTACTTCATCATTTTGAACCTTCCACTATTCAGGAAACTGATGAACACAAATGGAAATTTGTTTTATCTGCTTAGCAGATTAGCTTTCTACAGAAAAAAAATTAGCAGGAACACCATATTCCCCAGAGATTCTATATTTTCACCATCTCTGTTTTCTCCATTTCCAAGGTGACAAGCTGAAGATATTCCTAAGGAAAGCCTCACCACGGATATTCAGCAAGACTTTGAGCATTCTAAACCTCTGAAATCAATGGAAATGGGAAATCCTGAGCATCTCTCACAGCTACCCTCAATCAAGTGAAGGGCTATTTGCAAAAATTAGAGGTCTAATTTTTTTGAAGGTATGCAAATGATATGCAAAACTAAATGTTGATTCTGATCATTCTATGCCTGTCAGCCTTTCATGAACCAAGGGGCACAGGAGACACAAACAGTATTTTTGGGAGTCTGTATTTTAGCCTTTTACAGTGGGGTTCTTCTCCTTTCATTTTTAAGATGTGAAGTGCTAAAATAATTACCTTCTCTTTTAATGCCACAACACAGCGAAAACCATAGAGATTTTAGTCCTTTTCCCCATTTTTATTTTGCTTATAGCAATTATTCATTTAAATTAATGATTATTAAATTACCTATTGTAGATTATTTACTTTAAGGTATTTAGATAAGGAGATTATAAAAATTATATCAATTAAAGCAGTTATTAAAATTGCTCAGATTTTAATTTAAAAGATCTGATTCTGAATTTCAACAATACATCAGGAAAGACTTAATGGAAACATATAAAAGGATGCACAGAGTTTCTTCAGAGAAATATGCAAGTCTTTCTTAGGTCTAGATGTCACCCCTTTCATATAGATTATATTCTCTGGAAGTAAAGAACTAGCCATACAGAAATGAGTGACCTAATTGATTACTGATCTTGTGCAAACTACTTTTTCTTTATGTCCACTAATTTACAGAGGAAAGGACCACTGACTACTCTGAGCTTTTTCAGTCATCCACAGAAATGGGCCCAAAAGGAACCATGGGCACCTTACAGAGGGCACCTTACAGCTGTTCCCAGAGCACTGAGGAGACCAGCACTTCTGGGAATGAAGCCTCTTGTGTTAAGTGGATTTTTAGTACTTTATGCTAAGGGAATATCTCCAAAACATGTTTTTATTTTTAAACTGGGTTTCTTTCTTAAATTTGGCTTTATCTCAAGACATCACAATCCCAACATTAATGTGAGGATGAATACATGCTCCAATCCAGATGACCTGAACAGAAAAGCCGTGCTTCCCTGGCAAAGGTATAAGGTATCTTAGAAGACACGGTCAGATTTTAGCAGAGAAAAATATTTACTGAATTCTACCTTTTCACAGAGGGAAAGTACAGTCCCAGCTTGGATTATTGCAACCTGCTCTTCATTTCTCAAATTCTAAAATACAAAAAGATGCATTTTAAATTGGATTAAAAATTCAATATTTAACACAAGCAGTAATTTTTAAGCATACTTAAAAAAAAAAATAAGTCAGTTGTAACATTTAGGATTATAGACATGACCAAAAAGGATCCCATGACTGAAAGTACTCAAAGTTAAATCAAGGGTACTTAGTTCCACTCTATTTCAGTATACCAGCCCCACAACACTTTTCAATATATCATTCAATGAAACAGATCATTTCATGAAAATTAAGTGGTTTCAGTCAGGGATTTTGCAATTTTTTTCCTGTTTTTCCCAGTTCACTGGACTAAGCCTTGCAGCCAGTGAATCTCACCTTCATGCACTTTAGACTTCCAATTAAAGAAAACAATGCAAAGAGTAGCGCCATAGAGACCTCCACAGGACTTGCAACATAACATGCAAATCTAGAACTAGTATTATAAAGACCTCAGTTTGTTAAATCCAGCTATAAACTGTACTCAGCTCCCCGGATGTTTGTGCCCCAAATGTGTGACTAAGATTTAATACTGTATTTAGCAATAAAGAGAAAAAAGGGGAGACAATTATCCTTGCCTTTCTCCCAGAAAATCCACTCCTGGCCGTGACAGCCTTCACAGCAGAAGGTGCTACTATTACTACTCAAGAGGGATAATTCACAACTTGGTCTGGCTTTGACTTCTGTTTTGTATCTTTTCACTTTGCCTATTACAGTGACTATTTTCCATAACATTCAGTCAAGACCAAATCCTACCTTAAAAAATACTCTTTTCACTGCCATCAGTTTAACTAAAAAATTTCATGCTATAAAAGCCATCCCTAACCATTCATATTCTTCATACAAATACAGGCATATAAAAATCACCCTGTGCACTGTCTTGGATGTTAGTATCCGCTGTGGAAAAAAAAATGCTTTAAATTAACCATGAAACTGGAGGTACATTTAAAAGTTTAAAAGTGTTACCCCATTATCTCCAAGAATATCTAGCTTCTTCATAAGTTCAGATATATTCACGTCCTGAAAAAGATGTTCAACACTTATTTTTTATGAAATAGGTCAAAACCAGTTTTTATATGCTATATTTTATGTACCCTTTATTTACTTATGTGTGTGAAAAGACTTCAAATGTAAATAAGTGAAACATAGTTTTGCATCACCATTACAAAAGTAATTACTGATATTTTAAGACAAAACCAAAAGTCACTCTCAATTATAACTAGCAACCTGATGTCTGTGCATGAGGGCAGAATTTCCCTGTATCATTCACACTCACCATCCTGCTAATGTGTGTAGAGGAAAGATCAAAACTGATAAACAGGTTTAAAAGACATAAAGAGAAAGGGCTTAAAATGATTTTTTTGTTTGTTTAGAATGGAGCATCAACCACATCAAGCTACAGAAGTTAAAAGGACAGAGAACACAAACAAATAATTGCTAAGAAGATTTGCTTGATGGTTTGCTTTTTATTTTCTTTGTTAAACAAAACCATGGAGTTTCAAATCAGCCCTACAGTGGCAGAAGGAAATGGGCACAGTGGGATAAATATGCTCCTCCAAACATTATCAGCTCATAATCATCTTTCTGATTAGAAAGCCACATTTATCTGCCACTCAGCTCTCAGGTAATGAACTGAACAACCCATCCTTACTAAGGCTCAGCCACTGAAATAAAGAAAACCACTCCCCTGATTCAAAAAAGAGAATAATAAATTCATGGAATCACATAATAATAGAATATGCTGAGCTGGAAGGGACGCATCAGGATCATTGAGTCCAGCTCCTGGCCCTACACATCATCATCCCCAGGAGTCACACGGTGTGCCTGAGAGCATTGTCCAAACACTTCTTCAACTCTGTCAGGCTGGTCCTGTGACCACTTCCATGAGGAACCTGTTCCAGTGCCCAACCACCCGCTGGGTGAAGAAACTTTTCCTCATAAAATTCACGTGATGTCTGTATTTAACACTGTGCCAGGATCAAGTCCTAGGCCCCAAAACTAAAGTTAAAAAAGTTGTTGGAAAGGGTCATGGAATTGTTTAACCAGAGGTAATCACATTCTCCTGAACTATCCCAAGTATGGTCTGGAAGTTAGCATGGACCAGGGATCATTTCCTCTGACAGCCTGTATGAAGCCATGCTATTTGAAGGCAGGAAGCCTTGAGAGTATGGGAATAGACCAGTTCATGTTAGTCCAAAATGCTTAATACATATACTTAAAGCAAAAGAGTCTTGTTAAATGCTGCCACCCTCAACTTCTACTCATATTCAGCACTTAGAAAAGGCCAACATGTCACAGGGCCATGTGTGGTGTTCAAGTTTTTCCATCCTGAGAGGTCCACTCCCTTTTCCCAAAAACTTCAGGGGTGTTCCCAAATGCTATGTGAGCTATTTAACTGTGCATGTCACTAACTCTGGAATGGGGCAGATCCTAATACACTTGTGTTTGGATCGATGTTAAAAACAAAACTATTGATTAAAATCAGCATTGATAATGCTGAGCCAAAACTTCTTTAGCCAGGGAGTTACACTAGTGAAGAATGGAATTTTACTAAGACATGCAAGTTCTTGCATCTATTGAGCCAGAAATAATCACTCTAAGCATTTATTTCCATATGATGCATAAAGGAAGAATCAGAAACCAAATCAGATTTTGCATCATTCTGGAATCTACACTGCTACTGATGGCTAATAATTTTAAAAAGCACTGAAAACAGATAAAAAGTCAACTATTTCAGTCTGCCCATATTAGGCGACTGCCACCTTCCAGGTAAAAGAACTAAAAAGCATATTGAAAAGAATCCATTTGTTAAGGCATATCACAGATGACAATGGAAAAAAATGGGAATTTGGATTCTGATACACTGTACCTGCTACAGCCAACATGCAGATTAGAATAACAGGTAAGCTAAAAATCAGGTCTGGCTCTGTTTGTAGCTGATATGCTGACTCTTGGTGTGCTCTGGGAGATGAGTATCCTACCAAATCTGTAAGTAAGAAGCAGCTTTCAACTCTACTTTCAGACTACTCAGCTTCCTAAAAATATGCAGGGACAATTTACATTTATTTCCTCTAGAGATCGTACTGTGCTCATTAAAGCACTGAATAACAACAAGCCTCCTATAAGAGGAATTGTAAACACAACTAAAAATTCAACCATAAATCATGAGTGAGTGGCACTGAGATTATGCTTCAGTTACTTGTAGGAAAGTTACCCTGGCCTGTTGTGCAACATTACTGACAACACGTCTGAATTCAATCTTAAGTGAACCGGCATGCAAATCAAGTTGCACAAATAGCCTGTTCATGGGGGAACAGGAGTGAAAAAGAGTAATTCTTGCTTCCTTATATCAGAAGGTAATGAAGGGAGGTCCTGATGTTTATGTTGTTTTTGTTCTAAAATAGTTCCACCTATCTGAATGAGTTTTGGGTCAGGCACCTCGTGCTTCAAGGCCCTAGCCTTGGCAAATAACTTGAGCATATTTATTCAACAAATAAAAGCCTTCACTAAATTGGGTGCAAAATAAGGACTGAATGTCATATTTCTGAACTCAGATGAAAACATTGAATATCACGAACCATGTACTGTAGCAAGCCTGACAATGAACCACATCAACATCCACATTCTTCCCTAGACAAATGTAAATTATCTTGATTGTCCAGCCTTTAGTTTCACTGAGGAACTCCTGATATGACCAGATTATATTCTTATGAAACTGTTTCCTCAGTTAAAATACCTTTTCTTACTATTTTTTTTCATTTTCTTCCCTGTTAAGTGTCAAATCATTTATCTGGATATCAGACTGGTCATTCAAGAAAGATTCCTAGCCATCCTAGTGCTCTGCATATACCTTTATTCCTTCCTGATGGCAGAACAGTTGAAGTGCACTTCCATTGTTTTCAGGGAAGGTGGTTATATGAAGATTAAATGCTGGTGACCTTCGCTCTCTCTCCTGAGGAAAGATTTGTTTAAAAACAACATAGGTGACCATATGTTAACATTTATTTCCCACCTTTACAAAACACAGTAATGTATAATAAAAGGGCAGATTCCTGCTCCCATTCCAAATCTATTTCCTCTTTTGCCATATTTGAAGAATTTTGGCTAAATACAAACATAGTGTTAGCTGCCAGCTGATTCCATGCACACTGATTCTGCAAAGCTACCTGATGCTCCCAAGCTGCAGAACCCTTGCAACACTGGCCCTAATTGACTGGAGCCCTAAAATACTCTGCAGGTTTTAGTGTTGATTATAACTTTATTCAACTATTGTTTTCTTTCATGGAACAAAAAAGCAATTTAGAAAGAAGAATCTGCAGAAAAAAAATTTAAACTCTGTCATGAAATGGTATTATTGAAGATTTTCTCACTAAAGTTAAACCTTTGTGTCTCTTCCCTGTTTATTCCACAGCCTACCCTCCTATTAGAGCATTTAAAATCCTCATTCATATTCACTCCTCAAGCCAGGATGTCAGAATATCTTGAAAGGCAGCACTATTCTACAGTTATGATGTTCTTTGTGCCAAAAGAAAAAAATATAAATTCCCACAGTATATCTAACACTTAACTAGTCCATGTACATGACTTCCATCCACTTCTTCAAAACATCAACCTATTATTACTTCAGAAGGCAGAAATAATACAGAATAATAAACAAGCAATTTTACCTAATCAATTTTAATGTGCCTGTGAAAAATGACTGGACTGAAGGCTCTGGGCAACCAAGGTATTGGGTGTTACTCTGAATTCTCTCTGGCCATGAGAACATGAGCAAGAAACACCAGATTTCATCTCCATATTACAAGTGGATGCTTTGGCAAGATGAGCCTCATTTGCTCAGAGAGACCACTACAACAAATATTTTAGTTCCTATGACCATCCATGTATTACTCCATTTCCTAAATCACAAACAAGGTGCTTTAATTGATATGGCAGGCATGCTGCATCCAGTCACTTAAGCAAGTTACAAAGCATGGCAAATCTTGTTCATCAATTAGGTTAAACCTAATTTGAAACTACAGTGTAGAGAGAAAAGTCTCTGTAGTCTATGCAATTTTCCCCTTCAGAGATTTTGTTTTAAATAATATTTACATCAGCAGTCTAATTCTGAAATGGGCCTAAATAATGACTTAACTCTGTTGTAAACCAAAACAAGAAATTCTTCTCCAAATTTAGTTATGATTTTAGATATTGTGAAAAATCCATCAGTTGCTATTGCATTCAACTCACCTAAACTTGCTTGCTTTAATTGATAAATAAATGATTGTGGTATTATACTTTACCTAATTTTCACTTGAAATAACTACTCCAAAAAAATACTGTCTTGATTACCAGAAGAACTGATGGTTTTCCTAAAGCATTGCATTGTCAGTCACATTTGTGTCTACATGCTTGTCTACTAAGGAAAAATTATTTTCTTGCAATTACACAAAAATACTTTCATTGCTGTTCTGTGAAAGAAGTTTTCCAAGGTTTAGCACATGAAAAAACCTTACATGACATACTGAGCTACTTTTGATGTGATTTTCTATGTGAAAAATATATTCATGAAGTATGTATTGAAAAATATTTGCTCGCTCCTTAGGAAAACTTTTTTGGGCAGTTTTACTTCTAAGAACACCCACACTTTAGGAAGCAATTTCTAGTCCAACCTATTCAAATGCTGAATTGTTCTCTATTTTACTTTACAGTCCTTTAATACAATATAGAATACATATTAGAAAGCATATCTATTTTTCAGAACATCTATGAAAAAGGTATTCTAATAACCTAAATTCATAATTTAGAACAGAATGGGCTACAACATCAAAATATATGGTGGTAGAAAGGATGAAAAAAAGATTAAGAAATGTCAGACAAAAGAATGTCCACATAACAGGAAGACATGACATTTTCATCTTTATCAGATAAGTTACACATGCCGAGATTTTTGGTGAAACGTGCTGGGTGATAAAAATGGAGGAGTGACAATGACAGGTTTCTCAGAGAGTTTATTCTAAGCAGTGTTAAAAATGCTGGTGATCTTTGAAACTGAACAATGTGTCATCAAGCAATACAACCATGAGACAACTGTGCATCACACACAGATACTTTAGTGTTACTAAATTCGACATGAGCCCAATTTGTGAGGGGATGAGAACTATTGCTTTCAATTGTAGCCACAAGGCTACATGTTCAAAGTGTTAATAACAAATATTTTTGCTTATTTCATTTGTGTAAATTATAGAATTTATTTCCTATAGGCAACTTATTAGTTTAACATACAGAAGTTGTATGCTTTACCACTTTTTTTGGCATTGCCAGAGGTTGGGGTGTTTTTTTTTAAATTTTTCATTGACTGAAGCCAATTATTTCCAATCCATGACAACTTTAAACCATGAGAAAATGGATTTAAGGTAAGAGGAATTCTTTGGAAGCTGCTATCAAAATGTGTTCTTTTTAAGATAAATTTACTTGAATTTTGTCAATCTTCAATCATACATTGCAATTATACATTGATGTGATGGATGTAGATCTTTAGTCAGATCACTGCATGCAAGATGTGAGAAGGTGTGTTAATTTAATCAATGCCAGCCAAGGCTGTAGTACACATATCAAGTGGTTTTACATGCAGGAAAGGAGCAGTTATGGAAATGAAACAAATAAAAAAGGCAAAATATTGCAAAACAAAATATTTTATTAGATTAAAACCAAACTATATGCAATTTATATTAGCTATATTACATCTTTATAAACATTAGTGAGCATTCTCTCCAAAACATATTAAGGCAGTGGCATCAATTTCATTATCCCAAGATACAACATTTAAAAAATAGATACCTAAGTGACTTCCCTTAAACATGCACCAGACATCAGTAATCTTTACAGGAATTTCAGCTTGGGTTCAAACATAATTTCTGCTCCATTTGAGAGTTTGCAACAGAGAGAATCTCTTACTTCAAGCTCTAGCACTCTGAATTCTAACAGCTCGTTCTGGTCTTTTGCATCTTGCATCTCATTCTTCAGCTGATTCTCTTCTTGTTCCATTCTGTAAATCTGTGAGACAAACACAACATGGTAATACCTTGTGTTAAGCACTAGAAAAGATACTGCACACAAGTTACAAGCCAGGGATTTAGACAAAACCATTAATTATTTCCATTTTTCATTACACATCAGGCTGTGTCTTAGAGATAAAAAGAAACATCACATCAGAAAGTAGTTCTGAGAACTGTCAGCAGGAAATGGTCAATGTTCTCTGAGAGTAATAATCTGGAAGTAGCATAAAAGTGATATGAATATTGTATCTAAATAAATTAAGCAGTAGTAGTTTTCTCATAAAATCTAGCAAATGAAACCGAATTACATTAACATTTGGGTAGACTGTTCTCGTTGTCTTTGCCTAATTAGACATCTAATTTTTACAGTACATGAAAGACAATAATGGAGTGGTTTTAATGACTACTTTTTAATTTGCCAGAATTTTGCCTTGGGGTACTAACAATGACAAAACAGAAATTCAATACTGGCTATTAATTATGCCAACTAATAGCTTTGGTCTACTGTCTAGTTTAGCTGGGTGATCCAACTAAGGAGAAGTGTAACATCTGGCACAATGACTTAAACATTCATAGTGCCTATGTAAGTGTCCAAATAAATGAAACCTGGCTGTATCTACTTTTAATAATGATTTTTTATTTGGTTATTTGTATTATATTAATAATAAGCTACTAATTAACAAAATTAGTTGTTTGCTTTCCTGTGTTGTTTCCTAGCCAACTTTCCCACCACTATCAACAAAGAACAGTGCAGATGCTCAGCTCTGAGTATCTCAGACAGTTAATATATTAAGCCTCAGTATCACTTAATGTGTGGAAAAACTACAAAAATGTTGAAAGGAGCAGACAATTTTGTTAGTAGTCAGGAAAATAATAATCTTTGTGTAACTGTGTATTTTTTGGACACTGGAAATCTCAACCCAGGATGTATCCATGTAATTCCACAATAAAGATCAGCTTTGATTCCTGAAGAATATAAAGGCATATTGGTACTTTAATCAGAAACTATTATTTAAATTTCTGTTTCTGGTGAAAAATAAAGTAATTTCATGCCAATTATATAGTACTTAGTGCATTCAACTTCTTCTACAATAAAGGGCAACAATGGTGAAAATATTCCCACATACCTTCTCTAGCAACTCCTGATTTGTCCTAATTAACCGCTGCTTTTCTTCTACCCATTTTGAATCCTGTGAGGAAGAAGAGGATTGAAAATGCATATGTTTTGTTAAACAAGACAAATGAATGACTACAATAATTAGATTTTAGACATCATTTTACATTAAATTATAAAATGGTCATACATTGAAAAATAAAGCTAACATAAATATTTCAAAGATGTACAGCATTTCATACTACAGTGAAAATAAAAGTTCTTTCCTTTCCTGTAACAGTCTTTTGTTTCCTGCATGTTCCAGCTAGCATGTACTTGAAAATCTTTACATATAGCAATTGTGGGTCACCACAGTTATATACTTTATGTCATATTTAAAACATTCATTTACTCAGCTGAATTCAAAACTATTGCTTTCTATTGCAAAGGCTCGGAAACTTTCTTGCAAAATCATCCAATTTTAAGTACTGCAATACAAATTCAAAGGGAAAAAGGGACGAAAATGCTTTAATTACCCTGAACGACCAAAAGACGCTTCAGCAATATAAAGTGAATTACCCTGTGCTAAAAATCTGAGAATCTGGCTAATACACAGTGCTTGTGACAAGAAATTCAAGGCTGTGCAGGAAGGGAAGTGATGCAAGACACTGTATACTCCATTTGGAAACTGTATTTCTAATTAATTACTTGTTCCAAAACAGTTTTTCCCTTTTAGGTTTTCCCGTGGCTTCGAAAGGCCTAATCAAATATCCCTTTAAAAAAAACCAAGCTACAAAAATTTATGGCCAGCCATAGCTGGACATTAGATGGACATTCAGATTTAATGGATTATAGCAGCCAAATCTGCTCTTGTTTTTCCTGTAGAGAAAACTATTTACATAACCTTGGTCGTGCTGCTGTAAAAAGTTTATTAAAACAATATGTAACACTTAATATGCTATACTAACTCTAGATCAAATTATCTTCTAGGTTCAAGGGATGATTTACTTAAAATCTAAATGCCTTTACTAAAGTATTAAGAGCATTGCATTATTTTTCAGGAAGGTATTTGCACACTGATGTTGCAAAAGGATCAATGAAATCTGGATATCCCAGCCCATCAAATATCCTTAAAATGTCAGTCTAAAGTATTATGATATTATATTCAGTCCAATTAGCCTTTTTTTAAGCATTTTACTTTTTTTACTTACTGTCTACTACAGTTTCATATTGTACTGTTCTCTTTCCCTTTTTCCACTCATACACAAAAATGCATTTCATGTAACAAACAAGCTCTTCATGGTTGTGATGTTATAAGAATGACATACTAAAATGAGTACTGAAAGGCATTACACTTGTCAAGAATTTTTGAGGCAAATGAAAGAAATGTTGAAAATTTGATATTTAATTTAGTATTTTACTAAGGTCAAGGAATGAAGAGTTGCACGCACAGACACAGGGTGGATATCCCAGAGCATGGACATGGTCAAAGCACCCACATGGTAAGGTTCAACAGCTGTGTCAGACCTGCAGCTTCAACTACTCCACGCATGTAGGAAAAACAGATCAGCCTGCTCTATTGATAATAAATTTCTGCATCTTTCTTGATGGAGTCCAAGTGCACTTTCTAAAAAAACCTGAACTCCAGCAGAATTGTATTTACACAACAGATGACTGAGACAGTTGCGCATTCATCCATCTGGCACATTGCATACTCCAATACTTCTAGATTTATTATTTACCATTATTAATAAGTTTTAAGAATTTTATTCACTTTATATTTCTTATGCATGCACCTCAGTGTACCATGCAGAAATGGATTATTAGCTTTTGTGTTACTTCTGGGGGAATACTGACAGGTCCAGCCAGAAGACAGATTAACAAAAGTTAATTGACAGTTACTTTGAAATTACACACAAATTGTAATAAACCAAGCTTCACATAATTTTTTTAACAATAAGTTTCTAATCTCATGCTCTGAAATTGACTTCAGGAAATTTTCTGGAATAATACACTTGGATCTTTTGATTCATTATTTCCTTTATAAACAAGCTTTAGGGGCTGGCTCCCAGAATGAACATTCCACAATTATTATTAAATCATCATCACTACCATGACCATCTAAATGACAAAGTAATAATAAAATAATTTTAAAAAAATCACATAGTGCACAAAGAATTTGGTTTATCATCACAACCATTTATTTTGTTGACTGTAAACAAAAGCTTTTTCTGTGGAAAGCTAATTCTCAATGTACAAACCAGCCCCCTAGAAACAGCATCACAGCGCCCCTTGTCACATCCCTGTTCACCTTCTCAGGATTACTAAGAGATACAAAGTTGAAAATGTGGTTCTGAATCTCAAAGTGAAAACTAATTAAATTCTAATTTCCAGATATACCTTTTTGACATGACGCTCTTGCAGAAAAATCACAGAAGTAATTCCTTACATGGGTATCCAACTTCATTTATCTTATTTACATACACAGTACTTACATCATACACTGTACAGTCAACGATCTTGTTAATGTTTTCAACTACACAGCAAACTGCCCACAAGATCTTTCTCATCAACAAACCAAAACAGCAGCAGTATATGCCTGAGAGGTCTTTGGTTTCATTTATTCTTCCAGAAATTCAATAGGCCATCATTTTTAGATTGATAATATTCTCAATTTTTAGTAATATTGTATTTACATGAAATTTACTAAGCAAATTGCAATTTGTATGGAAGCTAGCATAAATTTTATTTTTTCCTTAATTTTAATATGGTCCCCAAACATTTGCATTGATACAGAATCTTACAGAAATTTTTTCTTACAAAGAATAAACCATAAAAATAGTGTTATCGTTCATTTGGCATTATAGGCAAAGGGCATTATGTAGGTTGTGTTAACTGCTACAGCATCACCAGTCTTTGAAATATATATCTATAGCTAACTCTATCTTATTTTATTACTATAAGCTACCTGCAAATTCTTATTTCAAAATATAAAGCATAAAATAACATCTCCCCAGTTCTACTGTGTGTTTTAGCAGTCACACAACTGAACAACTTGCAAATGCATGCTCATAATTCTTAATCAGACTTCTGAGGGCCCTCAACAGTATTAAATATGCATCAGTAGACACATCTTTGGTGAGTATTTACATATATTATATATACACTGAAGCATAAGGCCTGATTCTACTTTGTGTGATGGTTTGGAAATCTGAAAGCAATTGGGCCCTCTCTGACTTTAAACCCAGGAGAGTAACACCACAAGGGGCTTCCAGTAACCTGACAGGCTCAGTGTTCCTATCTCTAGGGTGTCTAGAAGTTGGATTTTTAAATTTTTTTTCTTTGGTACCCACCAAAAATATTCTCCAGTAGAAATATAAAATATTTATTTTATTAGAATTTATAACAAATACTAACAAAATGGAGAAGAAGAGAAAGCCCTTCACCAAATGACAATGTGAACAGAATGTGCACGCACACGTGGTTAATGTGATACTATGCTTTAGTGTATTATGTCCTAGAAAATGAGTCTATAATGACATTTTCTTTGAGTGCAAAATCCTTTTCTTTATTTAAGCCATCTGATGCTGCAGGAGCCATTAAGCTGCATCATTCACACCAACACACCAGTAAGCAATGAAGATGGCAAGGGCACCACTGCATGCAGCAGAGAACATGATGTGGTAGAGCACATTAAGAGAGCCTTTTACCTGTCCTTTCTCAACTAGAGCTTTCTCCAGGTCTTCTATTTTTGCCTGACATCTGAGAAGATCANGGGGGGAGAAGGAAGAAAGCAAAAGTAAATATATTTTCTACTATTTTACAGGCTGTCTCATCAGCTTTTAATGTTTTTTTCATTAAAATAATTGCTTTTGTGTTTATGTTACAAAATATTTGAAGCTGCCAGTTTAATAGGACTTTTCCTTCCTAGCCTAAAAAGATGTTAACATCCCACACTCAGTAACGAAGTTTACGATAGCGAAAGAAAAAAATAAATATAGAAACTGAATGAGCTCTAAGAAGCTATTAATAAGCTTTAGTAACTTAAGGCAATTGGGAAAGAAGGGACAAGGGAGAAAGAATTGCATTAGGCACTGAAAAAAACCTTTTAGGTAAATGAAATATATTAACCCAAAACAATTTACATATCCCATAAACAGCATATGCTGGTCAGTCTTCCTCATTTACATAATCATTACACTCACCACTACACTACAGTGGGTATTAGCCCCTGAGTCCAGTGATGCCCTAAAAGGGACTGGATCATACAAGGTACTACAAAAAAATAAAAAAGATATAAAACAAAGCATGTTTCTGGAGACCTTCAGCCACTAAGGCTCCTTGAGTTACCATAAGTATTTTTTCTACCCTACTTCACGTAGGGTACTTAACTCAAGAAGTTTAAATATTCCTACAGGGATTTTTACCTGCATCTTTGCATCTTTGGGTCCTTGCTTACCTGAAGCCTTATCTAAAAGTAATAGGAATTTTCATCCCACCAAAATAAACCATGCAAAAAGCTACTTTCTGACTCGCTTAAGAGATGGATTTGCAGGGATGTGCTAAAAAACTAAAAGGCCATTAAAAAGAAATAGCAACAATTTCCAAGTCTACAAAAGGTACAGTCTGTAAATGCCTGCAAAATGAAATTTAAAAAAGCCCCTGAAGGCAATGAAAATGATATCATGACCTCTCATAATTTGGAAATAGATGACTGCCCCTGAAATCCTTTTTTAATACTAGATGGAGTTATGCCCCCATCCTAATTGTATCTTGAGAAGTGATCTTCAAAGTCTTCATAGCTTTCCTTGGCTAAGTGTTCTACTTAAAAAGAGAGTGTCAAAACTGACTAGGCTTTTGTAAGATGCTAAGAACTCTAACAAATAAAGCCATAAAGCCATAGTTCTATTATTATAAGAACTATATTTCACAGGAAAGAATAAAACAGAAGTATAGGCTGGTTGAGTCCTTTCCCACCAGTAATTTTTAAACACATTTAAATCACTGTCCTTCTGCATTCCTAGCAACACACTGCAGGAGCACAGTGCAGTGAAGGCCACATGCAGCAAGGCAGTAACATATAATAATTCACAGTACTTAATATGTTTCTCCATTTTTGGGGTTTGGGGAAGTTGTAGAGGGAAGAAGGCCAGGGGATTTTTAACTGCCAGCTCATGTTCAACTTGGTGTCCATCAGGAGCCTCCACTTCCCATTGCTGAAAATTGCTTTCCAGTGAGCCACAACCAAGACTTGGGTCAGATTTTTAATATACTCATATGATGGAAGTACCTAAGTACTTGTAACAACTTATCCTGTGATTCATTTAAAATCCATCATGCCACTATCCAAACTGCAGGTTCAAATGGGTTATCACTCTCACAGCATAGAAACCTGTAATATATTATGCATGCAATTAAAGTATAATGATATCTTTGTTCTGATTGCACCAGATGAATCTAAATTACCACCTTATTTATGATATCCTCTAATCCTCAAAAACATTGGGCTTTGCATTTCACTGACCCGCAAAGTTACCTTCTGCTATTACAAATAGTTTCAGCTTCTATTATTTCAGAGTTAAAAGAATTTCAGTTAAAAATTACCCTTGCTTCTCTCTCTGCATCCAGGGTTCCACCAACTTGTTCTTGGAGCAATGCATATGCTCTTTGCAAAGCTTGATACTCTCTTGTTAGCTGGCAGAACCTGAGCTCAGCTTCTTCTTTAGGCGTGCTCTTAATGAAGAGGGGGGAAAAAGTGGGTTTGTATAAATATATATAATAAGGGGTTTGTCTGTATAGAAGACAGACTTCTAAACATAACAAGCAACACAACTCATACTAAGTCTCAAAGTTTAATAAAAGTATAAAATCCTAAAACAAGTGGAAAGGAAAGGAAGGAAGGATGATGAGTAACTGTGTCTACTACACAATTTAAGGACAGTGTAAGTTGCCATGTAAGACAACAATGCACAGAAATGGGAAAACTGTCTGGGCAAAGATGAGGAAACAGTTTTGTGCAGCGCTGTCTTCAGCAACTCCAAAGCCACAGGGGTTTCAGAAGATATTTGTTCTATTTCTCAATCAGTCCATCCTTCCCTCCTTACTTTTTCTCTACAAAGCCACGGCAAAGCACACTGACACAGAAGTTACGTTTCAAAAGGCATATTTTCTTAAATTTATTCTTTTAGTACAAAGTATTTTCAAAGTCTTTATTTTCCATGAATTTTGAGCCACTAACTTTAACACTTATAATATCTTTTCTATACTGCTGAGGACAAGAAATGTCCTTCACTTTAATTTTTGCTCCAGGAACTTGAGGTCTAAGGAAAAAAGCTTATCATATTATTAGATACTAAATCTAGGAAAAAAGGACGCTTCTTCTGACTGAGGAGTATTAGGCAGGAGTTAGTGAACAAGAAAGAAAGATGAAAAGGAGCATCTAATTCGTGCTTTGTGCTCATGCACGCAATCTTCCAAAGTAGGCCAGCAGCACTGTGTACCACAGAGCTGAGACAAAATGTGTCACTGGGTATTTACTACCTAGGATCATTTAAGCCCTCATGAACTGAAAAGGCCACTCTGAGTATTGTGAGCAAAGAAAGAAAACCCTGATTGTATCAAAACAGTCAAATAAATTATAAGGTTGAAAGGCAAACTATTGTCTAATAAGTATTGACTTTTGGCAAAGCAATGCACCTATTCAGTTCCTTTTGACTAATAAGAAAGAGTTTGAGGGGAAAAAAAATATTTCTCAGCCTAATATCTGCGAAATCTTTCAGGCAGAATATTATCTTATAAATTTTATTGCAAAGTGTGTATGTTACCAGACTGCAAAAAAACCCCAAAGGAATTCTCTGCCAAATCTTTCACAGTTCACGTGGTACAACAGCTGAAAGTTTGTATTTATACTTTGAGAACTAGAAGGAAGAATCAATCAGTTACCACTTACATCTTCCAAATCTTCTTCTGGTGTTGCTGGTGTCCTGTCTGTTTTATCTGTGTTGTATGAAGTTACAGATGAAGTTTCTGAATCAACAGATTCTTCGTCAAATCCAAAAAATGTCTCCACAACATGCCTCTGAAAAATTAGGTTTTTCAGTTACTAGCAAAACAGATGAAAATGACCCAGTAAGCAGTAACCAAGGTCTTCTCTGATAATTATTTTAGTATTTAGGAAGAAAGAAAGGTTTCAGTGCAAACTCTCATACTCTGATTAAATAAGTTACTTTTTCAACATCATTTGTGGAAGAACCTACAAGAACAGAACTGGACATAGAACAGAGATGAGGTAAATAACAAAAGAATAATGCTTTAGCAAAACTATAAAACCTAATTACCAAAATCACACAAGTCCTTACAAGATTCACATTAGAGAAACCCAATATCTATTCAGAAGAAAGGCAGTACAATGCAACATGTAAGATGTGCAACCAAAAGGAAAAAAAGTATTCTGGAGACCAATGTGGAACAAATTTAATTGCTCATACTAATTGCAAAAATAAAAAAGAAACCTCCAAAATAAAAACTGAAAAAAAAAACCCACCAAAAACCCAAAACAAACAAAAAAAAACTGCAAAAAAAACCCACCCCAAAAACTCCAAAAACCAAACCAAACCAAACCAAAACCCAAAACTAACCCTATTTTGGAAAATCCTACTTAAAAATATAAATTAATGCTTAACATTTATTTTTTTCAATATCATAATTCTTTTTTCCTTTTTTTTTCCCAAAAGGTTTGCTATGTCTAACCAAAAAGACATATCTAGGAAAAAGCTGCATTGCACTGCAGATTTAAAAAAAATTTACACAACATTATCAATTAAATACATGCTTAAAGAAAATTAGAGAAAATCAGTAGCTAGTGGAAATGAGTATAGTATCAGTTGCGAAAAATGTGATTTTTTTTTATATAAACATAGTAATAAGAAAGCATCAAATTTCCATGAAATTCAACTGTTAAAAAAATGTTTCTAAATTTAACTAGAAAGAAAGTTTTTTAAACTGTTATTAATCAATGGAAAGCATAACTTCTTACACCACAAAAGTATTTTAATAATCAAACACATTTTCAGAGAAGGAAGAAAACTGAGAATATTTTTTAAAAGGTGTTGCTGAAAAATGGATTCAGGTTATGAAGCAGCCTAGACAGAGAGGGTAGTGGAAAGAAGTGGCTGTAAGGAGATGAAGAATGATCTCTATCTGTTTTGCCACTGCTTGATCATGAAGCACAGATCTTGATGTCACAGTTTGCTTTTTGGATTTTCTTCAAACATATATCAGAGGTTATCTATGAGAAGATAATAGCTGGTTCATTAAAATAGCCACAAGGATTAAAAAAGTTACCAGTTGTTATTAATTAAAAACATCATGTATCCTACATTTCAGCAAAGCCAAACTACCTGAGTGGAATTGCCATCTATCAGTTTAATTCAAGATACTAAAAGGTTTTAACTGTAACGCCCTATCTCATGATGATTTCCAAATATTTACCTTTCCCTGCAGTTTTCCAGACCTACCTAACCTTAGAGATTTTTCCAGTATATCTGCGTAAGTATAGTCTTCTCTTTCTCACAAAGTCCTGTAATGCTCACTGTATTCTTTTGGTTCAGCACAGCTCTCATCAAGTCAAAATACTCTGTATTGATTTAAGGAATACCAAAAAATCAAGCTTTTAAGTGTGACTTTTTGCCTGCATGCATGACATGACACCATGTATTCCATTTACAGGCTGCAGCCCTGGTCACCACGGTCCACCAGGTCACAACCTCATCACTTGTAAGCTGAACATGTCCATAATGGTTTCACAGTACCGTTAATTCCACTCAAAATGCCAAAGACAGCTCCAGGGTCATGTCCTGAATCACTCAGCTGCTTAACTTAAGATGAACCCTTCAAACAGTACTTGAAAAATTTCATTCAGAAACCCAAAAAGCCGTATCTTTTCTCAACAGATTACATTTATTCATATGCATGCAGATAAATATGATGCAGCAGAAAAGGCAAAGAGTTTCCAAACAACCTTGAGAACCATTTTTCCTTTTGCAAGCTGGTAAAGCACTACTTTGTGAATTCATACGATCACAGTTATGGTGCTATAGTGCTGGAAAGACATTGCTCTTTCCTCACTTGTTCAGGAAGCACTGTCATCTTTCACCAGGTGCTTAAGATAAACAGTTCCCTGGGATAATTTAATCCTTTCCTCCAGCATTCACCAGTTCACCCTTCTGCCCTACTTAACAAAACAAAGGGCACAAGGAATAAGCTTAAGCTCTATTCTAAAAATATAAAGAACTATCCAGAAAGCTAATGTATTTACTCACACTTGAATTAAAATCACTTCAGACTTCTCTTCAGTAAGTACACAGGTTTACCACAAAAACCAAGGGGCCCTTAGTCCTTGGGAGATGGCCCCATCAAGCTTTTCTCCCCCACTGAATACTGGTTGCAGCTTACATCAATGTAATAGTCATACTACAAAAAATACTGGAAGATGAAAATAGGGTTAAAGAAATGGTGCTACTTCAAGTTGTAAGGAAGACAAATTTACAATCTGAGTAGCCAGCTCAACTCACTTTTCTGGCTCCAAACTGATCTGCAGATACAGTTTAATGAATAAGAAGATACATTTTATGCAAATAAAGAGGAGGCAGTTAAACAAAGTCAGTGTCAAGTATTGACTTTGAAAAGGCTGGCAGAAGGGACTTTTAAGAGATGAAAAATAAATCTCCAATTTATTATCAAATGGCACAGAGATCACACTACCATGAGGGTCAGCAGCAGCTTAGTTAGATATGACAGTAAAACCGACCACTCTAATGGGATTTTTTTGCCACATCTCTGGTGTACAGTCACTTTTAGGTAACTCAGGTCAAATATGTGTCTTCCTTTAACCCTGTGTGCACACACCCACATATGCCATTTCAAGAAATGAAAATAAATCAGCAAAACAGTGATTTTGATTTTAAATAAAGGCTGGAGAAAAAACTTAAAGCAATGCCATTATTGTAAAAAATACTACCTGCATTTTAACATTCCAGTTGTAGTAAAAGTAGAAGGAAAAAATATGCAACGATCAACAAATAAACAATTTGATTATATATGTGAGAGAATTCTGAAAAAAATTAGTATTTCCCATCACCCTAAAAACCCCCAACACTTAAAGGAGAGTTAAATGTCAAAAACTTTTAAATGCTATAAAGACTGGCTGTAATATTCAGAGTTACAAGTGAACCACTTCTTGTCCTTTTTAGAAAAGCTGTATATTTATCACTTTGTGGAGCAGATATGTTCCACAGCACTAGAGATAAGGTACTTAATTATTGTCTATTACCTGCAGATGTATGAATTGCTTCATGACATAATTACAAAATAGCCAGTTTTACTGTTGTCAGATGACTTCGTATCTGACACAACCAACTACAAGAACTGATTCACAGCAAAACCAAAACAAATTAATTCAAGGGAACAGCTGGAGAGAGAGAGAAAAAAATACTCGAAAGAAAGACATGTGAGTCATGAAGTTGTTAATAAATACTGTAATAAATAATAAAGCATCAATAAATATATCAACTCCAAGAGAGATTCCACAAATGGCTCAAAAGCTGAACCACAATGGTTTCTGAAGAGTATACAGAAATGCATAATACTCACTGGATTTTTGTAACTATATAAATTATGTTTATTCAAGTTTCATTCAAACTTTTTTCTTAAAAATGGAACCATTCTTAATTAACAACTTAGAGATTCCTTTATATTTGTTTGCACATTTCTTATTCCTAAATCACAACTTCTTAACTGAGAAAATAGTAATGTAAATTGCTGAAGAATTCTGATTTGAATTCAAATTTCCATTGACTACTGCCATGCATTTAATAGCAAGTATTTTTCATTTGGATTTAGAGCTATGTTTTCACATAATTTTAAAGTAAAATTATGCATTAGGTTTTTAAAACTCAAGTATTAATGCTTCTACTGAAGTATGGTGCTCAGTAAACATCAAATTTTAGAAAACTATAAATCAATAGTGACATATAAACAACACTATATGCAAATTTAAATATAATTTGATTTTTCTGTTGCTAAAGTAGTTTAATTTTACATTTAAATATCTCATTTTAAGGGACTTAATTGAACATGATGAAAATGATCCAAGATATATTTCCTTCAATGGAATCAGATGAGCTCATCAGTAACTTCTTACCTTCATGCTTATATGTCATTTCTTGGCAGCCAGAAAAATACAGGCACACCAAAGCACAGAGGCAGAGAAAAAAAGAAAAATATAAAACCAGAAATATGAACTCCATCACACCAGTGTGCAGGCTTTCCACTATCGCAAATACAGTTCATTTATTAAAGTTTAAAAAAGGCACAATCCACAGAGTCCTGCAGTTACCAAATCAGCTGGGTAAATATGTCTTACTTTCAAATGCATGACTCCATCCATCATGGAATGAATGTAACTCCATTCCACATGTCAAAAATAAACAAAACATAAGAAATACTGCTTCTGAAGTTTCTTGGTTATTTCACAACAAAAATTGAAAAAAAAAAAATTTAAAAGCACCTTGGAAAAAATCAGGTACCTGACAATATAGAGACACTACATCACTCCTCTAAAGACCTTGCAAGCACAGAGGTTATAAAGCCCATCCCACTTTGCTGCTCCTTTCCTCGGGGAGCCCAAACCAATTGAGGCATTGTTCCATGGACTCCTATGCTCCCTGGGAATTAAGAGTGCTCAGTGAAAGCTACAGTAGCAACAGTAACCTAGTGCGCCTACAGAGCTCCAGAAATAACACTGATATCTTAATTACAAAACCAAAAATTACAAAATTTTCAAAAGTTTCTCAGCTGATATTCAAGGCTACCGGCAGATCATTCATATAAGGTGTCTCAAAGATTAAGAAAGGCATTCCATGGATTCTGTTCCAGATAACACAAGCAATTATCAGGAAAATACTCATTAGAAAACAACCATAGACTCATTAGAAAAACAACCACAGACTCTCTGCAGCAAGACCATTTCAGGATTGAAGGAGGTCTAAAAGCACCCATTTAGGAAAATCTGCAACAGATGAGTGTAAGTCTTCACTTTGGGCACCATGTTCCTGGTTATTAGAACAAAAAAGGAATCATTCTGTAGCTTCCAGAATGAGCTTATCTGACCACTTTCATGAAACCTCATTCTCATGAGTTATTTCCTTTTTCACTTTGTCGCATGTAATGGGACATATCTGGAAATAGATACAACTCCACCAGTCAAATTTGTTAATCAACTGTGTTAATCCTAATCTCACATTTAACAAACCTTAGAAAAGCAAAACCAAAGATTTAGATCAGCAGTTTTCTTTTTCCAAATATTTGGTTAGGACAGGTTAACACAATTTCACTACTGTTCTATACAGGTTATATCATCTGTATGAGATATAAGTTTTGTACATATAATAGACAGAAATACACTCATGCTGTGCATGTCTATATATAAAACAACTCATCTTAGACTGCCTCTATAGTCTATGGAGAAAACCAGGTAATTTTAGGACAAAACTCATATGTCCTATTTGGATATCTACTTACAACCCCTTAATATGACCACTTTATCCAGAGGAAAATGTCTGTTATCTCATTACTGACATCTAACCAACATTTACAACAATCAGTTAAATAAGTTCTACAATTTTCTTCTGAATTCCTGATATAGGCTGTAAAAACAGAGATGATGAAGATGGTAAAATTCCAACTCATCTGTGTAGGCAACCCATTCCATATAGATTGTTTAAATTAAAAACTGTTGGAAAACTGTGGGAAACACAGCTTCCTTTGAGGATTTTGATCCTCACAGGACCACACAGGTGGCCTGGAAGGAAATCAGCCCGTATGCCAGGACTGGATTTTTAGAAGTTAACGAACACCAACCGTGCTTAAACTGTGAGTCAATACTGCATATAAATGTGAACCGTCTGCAGGTTTCTCCACTGGTAGGTAATGACACAGCAGTATTATTGATAACTTCTTTCCTTCCTTAAGGAATTCCTTAGCTCATTTAGAAAGTTTAAATATAGCTATATATTAACTATATTATCTGGTGTGTATATATATCGTGTAACTACTATAGTACATAAAATCTCTTTCACTCCTCTCTCACAACTTTCTCTGTTTTCACTTGTTTTTGTTTTGTAGTCCTGCTTTTCCTTTCAAGAGATAGCATCACATATAGAATTTCAAATGGTCACTACAGCCACTGAAGAGCGAATGGACATCAGATGGAATAATCTGTAGCAGAAATGTTTGCTACTGGTTAATTTTTTCGTTCTGATATATCTACCATAGCCTCAATAAGAAGCACACCCCTACTAACTCTGCTGCCCATATGCATACAATTCTTGCAGTATACTCTGCAGAATTCTCTGTTTTATATCCCTCTTAGCAAACAGAGAATATTATTGCCACAAAATTTTTAATGATATGCCCATTCTCTCCAATCCTCGTGGTTTTCAGCTCCTGCTTTGGTTGATAAGGAAAACAAGAAGAGACCCCAAAAGCATCAGGTTGCTCAAGACAAAACAGAAGAGGTACAGACCCTACATCAGTTGAAGTTCTACTAACACAGAGCATTTTCAAGATATAAATGCATATTTATTGAAGTTTTAAGACTACAGAAATTCTCATGACCAGTTACCAACACCTAAAAATTGACTTAACTAATTTTGTTTCATGAGAAACTTCACAGTTTAGCAAATTATCTTACACACTTGACTTACAGTCAGATAAAGGCTAATAATTAGAGAGAACTATAAAAAATACAGTATAAGTTACATACATATATATGTTTACTTTTGCATTCTTTTTTAAAAATTGCTCTCAAACCAAAAATTTACAGTTACACTACATCAAGAAAGAGTGGTTTACAGTTGCTCCAAATATATTTGGCAGGCCTATTGTTACTTCTGATTTTTTTCCTTCCTATGTAAAAGACACAACATTATTAGAAACAGAATTTGAAGAAACTACCAGTGAAATAGTGAGTCTCAAAGGATAATTTTTTCAGAATACAGGCACTATATTGCAGAGCAATAAAAAAAGCACCACCTGGAGGTTACCAGGAATAGAATATGCAGAACACACTGACACAAAGCACTAATTCGGTAGCACAGAATATATCTTAAGCTACCACATAGATGATAATGATATTTACATTCTTCATTTTCATTTTTTCCCTCTTATTCCATTACCCACCTCCCACACACATGCTCCAGGCTGCTAATGTTTAACTTCACAAAAAACATTATTCAGCAAATTACTTTAAGCATGTTATAAGAAACTTTAAGGGTGCTTTCTGAAGCAAAACTTTTCTGTTCTTACAATCTGAATTTTTGTCTTGAACCTTGTATTCTAGAGCAGAAAACTTACTAGAGCATAACAGTTGGAATAAACTTACTACTTATATATAACATACAGAAATATTATTTCAGTAACATCCCCAGCATGAGTGTTATTCTTTAATTGTGATTTAGCTCCAAGTTAATACAAGTATTTTAAAGGGGGTATGTTCTTTAAAACAGACTTAATATTTTTCCTTTGAAATCATAGTTGTTTCAAGCCATTAAATCATTATGCCTCAAGGCACTTGAATATTTAGGTTACAGTGGCTAAAAGTGTAATTTTACTGCTTATTTAAAACAAACCCCAAAACATCACTTGTATGAAATAAAAAACTCTTGAATTACCCTAAAAATGAAGCACTCACCGGAGTAAGCAGAAGAATTATATGGATTTTTCTTATTAAGCAGAGCTTTAAAGTCAGGTAGTATTAGAAAGAGATGTTGTTCATAGCAACAGAAATGCATGAAAAACTGAAGGTCTGCTCACCTTTGGAGGCTTCAGACTTTTCCTCCTCTGCTTTTTAGACCGCAATAACCGTTCTCTTTCCTAGAAGGAAAGAGAACATTTTGGTATGGGTTTGTTTTAAAACTATACTTAGATTTGTCTAACACAGAGAAATAACATTTTCTTTAGGCCTCTGGTAAAGCTAACACGATGTCTTTATCCTTTTGAATAAGACCATGTTACACTACACTGTACTGCAGTTTTATGCCTTTAGCAAACAAACCTTCAGCCACGTACTTCACGCATTTGATGGGAAGTTGGCAAGTAAAAGCTTTGTTAAATACTGAGCACAGATTTCTGACAGTTCTTTTGACTCTTTTACCAAGAAGCTTGCTAATGGAAACAGAATTCAGAGTGTCACTTCAGTGTCCAACCATCCTGAAGAAGTAGGTCGCTAGCCAAAAATTAGTCCAGTCTTATTAATTAAAAGTCATTATATCAGACATATGTTGATACACAAGCATGCATATGCAGATACAGTGTTACATCTGACTTATCCTTGGAGGGCAAAAGTCTCAAATCCAAAGGCACTCTCAGTCTGTGTCAACTTAGTCACTGTCTTTTTTCTACTCCAGTTTTGGTGCAAGATCACAATAAACTATACCGTGCAATATTTATGTTCATCTAAATCCAACAATATTGACTTAAATTCCAGAGAAGAGGAGGAAGAGAAGGTAAAAAAATGCGAAGGAGCAAGCAAAACAACCCCAACAACACAGGAGGCAGGTGCTCTGTCTTCTTGCTTTTTTCTGATTCTTTCCTTAGGTCTGCGTCTTTGTTTGCAGCACCTCTATTCTTAAAAGACAGACTGCAGTTCCAAGTGCTCAGCAGTTATTGCTCACTGCATGGTATTACTCTATTCAGTTATTTGCTTTGCATTCAGTTCAGAAACTGGAAAAATAGGAGGCTCACAGTAGAAATCACAGTAAAATTATTTATCAGCATATTATTCCAGGAAATAAGTTTTGGAAAATGCAAAATAACTAAGAGACGTACAACTTACATAGCACCTTGAATACATGTGGTTTGAAAAATAAGGAAAAATAATGACTGCCAAGGTAGAATGCTGCAGGTATTTCAAGCTGCAGAATAATATAATATTTTAGGCTGGAAAAATGAGACAGTTGAATTTTATACTGTTAAAGAAGAGTGCTCTCTTCTCAGATGCCCTCTTAAGGCACAGCTCCTGCTTTAAGGGGGGTATTCTGCCTCCCATGCAGGTGTCCAAACAAATGCAGTGCAGAATAAACAAACCCTTCCAAAATCCCAGTCCTTCCTGTTCTAATCTCTTTTGTAAGATAACTGCTTAATTTATTGCCTCGATACAAATCGAGCTACCAGAACAATAATAATGCCAATTAAAAGACACTAGCACCTTTTGCAATCATCTGAGTTTATCTTGACAGCTTTCCTTTTAAGAACTGACCAGAACTGTTGTGAGAGAAGTCATGTTAACAAGGTTTCAGCAGCATCAAAGATACCCTACAGATGACATTATTAATCAGTTCGGACAACACTACTGCCTAAGACTAATGTTCTTATTTCTGTGTATTGCATTGGTCTCAGCTGCTGTTAAGCTGACGATTTTCATATTAATCAGATATGGGACAGTTGGGTCATTCTTGGTAACTATGATACATTTGTAGTCTGTAGAGGTGTGGCTTGGGTCAGAAAAGAGAGCTCATAAGCAACAGTGTGCAGAATTCCACTGCATTCACATCAAAGACAAAGGCTCAATTAGTTTGTACTGGAACCAAAGAAGTTTCCTAGTTAAAACTTTAAATAATTTCTGCAAGTAGAATAGTATCTGTAAATAGGAAACAAAGCAAAAATGAAACAATATTTTAAAATATTTATTTATTTTACTTTCACACTAAATACAAGTTAATATTACTTGACCAAAGTCAGCATACAATATATTTCCTCATATCACTAGCTGAGACAGAAAAAAGAGTCCTTTCATACCCACTTTACCCACTGAAATATAAGGGAGGTTATATCTGCTATATACTGCACATCTAATGTCACATCACCAGCCCTGCCTCTGCAGTTTTATTTGGAAGCTAAAGCAGCATTGCTCTGTGGACCAGACCCTACATCACAGCATCTGAGTAACATCCTATTGCTTGTAACACTGTGACACTAGAGAATGCACACAGACATCAAACTTTGGCTCTGATTTCAGAGAAAAATTCTGGGTCAAAACCTCAGAGGAACTGCCAGGAACTGAGACAACATTCCACATCAATAACACACCTTCTTGTTTTTTCCTTTTAGGAGCTTCTATTTTTATTTTCAATGATGTATCCAATTGTTTAATTTTGTATTTAAACAGAAGGCTCTTAAATTCTTTTTATTTTGTAGCTGTCAGTAGTGCCTTTTGAGATGTCTGAGTCTGCCTGAGGTCCAGAAGCTGCTCCAGAATGGCAAGGGTCTCTCAGAGATTATGTGTAATTTCTGCCAGCACCAGAAGGGTTTATCACAAATTGCACTGAATAGCACTAAACACCTCTAAACACAACTTGAAAGGTTTCTCATCAAACACAACTTGAAGGGTTCCTGATCAAACACTGCGAACATCTATGAGCATCACCTTAAGAAATCTTCAGAGTCAGAGGGCAGCAGCTATGCAATTTTAATCCTAAACCATGCTGCTACCTTTGGCTTGATGAACCACACAGAGTTCCCCCCATCTGTTTTAAATACAGCTTGTATGGCCAGCTCAGCTAGAGATGCTTAGCCAGGTGAAATTAACACCACTATGTTTCTTTCTTTTAGGAGAACTTCTAGATCAGGGGAGTGCTTGGGTTTGCATTAGTCACTGCATTTTGGAAAGTCTTCTTTACTCGAGTTTCTCATTTGTTGACAGCCAGTTTTGTAAGATCAGTGGGCTGATGATGCACTTTTCTTCACAAGCAGTTTATAATAGGTAAATATTTTTAATACAAAGATTAATACACATTCAAAAAAAATTCATTCACTACCTGAGAAAAAACAAAACCCTTTGACACCAAAGAACTATTTCTGTATCACTACTACAACTGGAGTTAAAACACTCCGCTCAAATCTTTAGCTTGCCTATAGATGTGTGTGCATGCACATGTGTATACCAGTCATAAACATTACCACTGTGAGATCATCAATAACATGCTGTTGTTCTTTGACTTGCAGTCTAAGGAATTCAATTTCTTGTTCCTCTCGTGTGCTGCTGAGATCATTCAAAGATGTGTGCCTCTTCAGTGCTGGTTGTGCAGATAACTTTTCCTTCTACAAAAATAAAAAACATAAATAATGTTTTAAAGTGTCTTGATGCAACAGGAGAAAAATTCTCATGTTTGATGTAGCAAATAAGAATTCTTTGAACCCATCAGTGCATATTCCACTACAACACAAGGCCTCTTTCAACAAAAAAAC
This sequence comes from Bombycilla garrulus, assembly GCA_013400315.1. Lineage (NCBI taxonomy): Eukaryota > Metazoa > Chordata > Aves > Passeriformes > Bombycillidae > Bombycilla > Bombycilla garrulus. The sequence goes on along the minus strand of VXBU01012025.1, from coordinate 76,648 downwards.
CCTCATATTTTATACGCTTCTGTGTTTAACTCTCACATAAGATATTTTAAAACAGAATCAAAGAACGGTCTGGAAAAAAAATTAGCTGACAAGTGAACTCATCTAGCACAGATCTAGCATAGTGCGTGCACTCAAATTCAGTTCTAATCTCACTTCTAATCATAAAAGCAGTATTTATTAAAGCTGATTTTTAGTCATAGCTTTTTACAGCTTGCAAACATTTTATCTATCTGTGCTCCTCTCCCTTAATCAGTGTGAATTGATACAACACAAAGCACATGCCACTCTGAATTTAGAATACGAGTATTCAGCTGTATTGTCTGGATTTGACAGTTGCACCATCCCACTGTGGAGACTGATCTGTTTGTGTTGGAATAAAAGCCTTACAAGCACTTCCACCAAAAGTAACTGTGTGCAGTGTGTTCTCATAACATGATGTTGGAGATTATTACTTACCACAGATGCTTACTTACCAGTTCTACATTTTCCCTCGATAAATTTTTTATTTTCTCTTCCATTCTCTGGATACATTGTAACATATCATCATTTTTTTTGCTCATCCTCTTATTTTTTTCTACCAAAGGCTTCAGCTGACTTTCTGTCTCCCGAGAGCGTTTCAGCTGCAAATGGCAAAAGAATGAAGTTAACTGTGCTTTAGTTTACCTTTGAAGGAAAGGAAAAATAGGTGTGCTTTCACTTGCCTTTCTTAATTCAGAAAGTTTAGCTCTTCTGCTAAATGTCATCCAACATACACCACTGCTGAACCAAGAACTAAAGCAGTTCAAACAAGTTGTAACATTCTTGTATTGTCTGCCAAACACTAAATCTGATCACTGGATTTTGCTCTTGGCAAACACTTATGATGATCCAAAGTGATTTCTTTATAAATTAATCTCAATATATATAAGCTTCTTGGGACCAGCTATGTCTCTAGACAAGTTGTTTTCACCAATTTAGCCATCCCTTAAGAGGAGGACATTCTTCCTCCTCTACTTTAAAAAACCCTTTACCTAATGCATAATTAGAGCAATGAAAAAGTCAGCCAGAGGGCACAGATTCAATCTCAGCATTCTGCTGACATTTTCAAGCTGCTCAATTTTGCTCCTGTGGTTTTATGATGTTAGACAATTACATGAAGCAAATTACTGCTCTTCCTTTTGTATATTCAATATTTCACTCTTTTTACTTCATGTGCTGTTTTGTTTGGGAAAAAAAAATCTATTTATCTAGTTAGAATATTTTTAAATTTCCTGAGTTTTATCTGGAAAGGAGAAAGAGATAATATTTTTTTTTCCGGAGACAAATTCACTGAGTATTTGGTTTTCTGTTTCATTCTTGAGAAAATTATTTTTTATAGTGCTTAATCACATGGTCTTGCTGATACTACTGATTTTATGTGTACTACTGATTTTATTATTTTATTGTCTCATAATATAAAACCTTCTTCAGATCTTATATTTCTTATGCCACTGAATCTAGAATCAAGAAGAGAACTTGACTGAGTCCTACACATCCTCCACCGAGAGGGACACTGAAGGATGCATTACAATACTTCAGCATTCTCAGGAATGTTTTGAATTATTTAGGCCTGCAGAAAGGATTATCAAGGAGGAAGATGTCAATGTTTCACAAAGACATCAATGTTTCACTCATCTATAGGACAGAAACATGGCACCACTTCAGCCCTCAGCATAACTTTAGAATCAGATATATAGGTTCCATCTTTTTAGAATGAAGAATCTTTTCTACTGCCACTGGAATCAGGGCATTAAAGGACATGTGTAAAAATTTCTATTGTGAAACTCACCTCCCATTGCAGTCAATGTTTTACCATTAACCTCAGTACAAGCAATTAGGTAGTGATAAAGGCTAATAAAATTCATTCTTAAAATTAATGTCATATCCTTTCTTGTGTAAGTTACTATCCCTCTCCTAGGATAATTTCACCTACTTAAGAGCTTTCCCTTGAGAAATGGCAGATTTTTCATCACTAGCACAAGAAACCTTTTTTAACTCCTAGCTAGCATAAGCATGTCACAAAAACAAATTTCAAAAGGATGAATATAGCAATTTAAGTGCATGGATTATGCATGTTTTACACAACATCATTACACAGTGCTACAGGCAATATACCAGTTAATTTGATTACTATGACCCCAAAACAAATTTTTACATTTTTATTTTTGTGGAACAGGAAAAACTCCATCCATGGTCACAAGATTGATTTCTATAGAAATCTCTGTTACATTTAGATATAACTGACTGAGGCCAAACAGGACTAATTTGTAAATTATTTATAACACTGACTTTCCAACATTAAATCTTTTGCCATAAAGATGCCCTCCCAGTCACCATCTGTGTTATTACTAATTAATTTACCAGTTCATTTCTTTCATCTGCTAGGAGAGTATTTCTGTCTTCCAGCTTTCTTATTACAGCATTCAGTTCAGCGATTTTTAACTGAAACCTCCGCATATCTCGTTCATCCAGATACTGCTCCTTTACATCAAAAACATATAAACTTATAAAATCACTTTTAAAAAAAAAATTACTGTCCATAGTTTAATAGCATGGCTTAGCAAATATATTGTGTACATTTAAAACAGACTTGTATATCAATGTCTGGAAAACTTACTACTGTAAACTGAAACACTAATAATAACATTCTGGGAAAATGCTTCATGAATAGTATCTTGTGAAATGCATAGGAAGTCTAACAATTAAAAAAACAAATAGCTAAGTAAATAACATTTCATACATAGGAGGTTCCTTCTCACCACATTTCTTACTCTCAGCTAAAATAGCTCCAGTGTAAAGGACACAGATTAAAATCACATGGCTCAGTTTTTGAGAAGTATAGAACCTATTTTCTAACGGTTAAAGTATTCCTAAAGTAGTGAAATAGTGAGAAAATACTGAGGTTCACAGATCAAGATCACAGTGTAAATTCCAGAAGTTCTATATGCACATATTTTCCAATATTCTTTGTAATTTAAGAGGTCCAAAGAGTTTTTAAATCATCAGTAAAAACAGCAGAGTGTAGCACCAGGCTATTTACCATCAACTGATCCTAGTAGTAACCATAAAGCCAATGTGAATACCCAGCCAGTTATCCAGAGCTGAACTTCAGAGAAAACACCATTTTCTTACCGGACTTCCCATCAGTTCGCTGATATCTCCTACTCCTGCAGGAAGCTCCCTCTTAGGACTGCTGTGGTATCGCTCTGCCTCCTTCACCTGGACAAGCTGTTCATCCAAAGCTTCCTTCTGAAGGAGCAGTTTCTGCGTGTGGCCTGCCTGGACACCAAGGTCCTTCTCCAGAGCCAGAATCACCCTGTCTTTGCCTTTTATCTCGTCCATCTGCAAAGAAATAATGCAGGAAGGAAATTTCTGTAACATCCCCAAGTGCTCAGTGCAGGCAAACACAAATTTGCAAAAACAAAGTTCTGCTCCTCTCACTCAGAATTACACAAGCACTGAACCTGTGGCTGCCTAAAAGAAAATATATCTCCTCTGTAGTCTTTTTCTCTGTCCTTAAAACAGGTTCAGCCTCCACTTGATCAAGAGTTTCCCTGGTCCAGTCTCAACACAAGAGACAAATAAAACCAGATGCAAACATACAGTGAAACAGAATACAAAGCCACTGAAAACATCCACTTCATCCGAGGATACAGACTTATATACAAAGAAGAAAAATCTGCCTTCACTATGTTGGAGTGAAGAAACACAACTAATGCAAGAAAAGACAAACACACCCTCTAAAACTCACCTGGGCTTTGTTTCAAAGCTTGAGCCACACACATTTGCCCCATGTTGACTCCCTCTTTATTAGAGAATACCACGTGTCATGAATCTCTTCACAGACATTTAAAATTAGTAGCATTTACATGCACAATATTTAAACTTAAAATCTTAAGCATACCTATGTATTTTATGTGCCCTTGTTATAAGATTCAAATGAGGAATAGTCTTTGTGTAGAAGGAAAAAGTTAAGTGCACACAGACCATTACAGTATAGGGTAGAAGAAACACCCTAGCTCTTAAACACCCTCTCTGGTTACTGAACTGTACATTCATACATCTCCATACCAAATAAAGCACATTGCTCGCAGTGATCTACTGCAGCTCTCATAGGATTTGTCCCTCGTAGCATCAGTGTTAAATTCACTTTGGTACTATTCCAAATGCTAGAGGAAGTGACAATCTGCAGTAGTTACTATAGAAACAGATTTCTTAACAAGAATGTTAAGCATTAAGAATATATTTATTGGAACTGTGCTGTATCTCCTCCAGTTTACAAAACTGTTTTCTTGGCCAACATAAACACGTGGAATTTTTGAAGTAAGATTATTATAATCTTAATTGAAAAAATAAAATAATGAGCTTGATAAATCATACATTTGTTGTTTATTATAGTCCTACAGCCATAGAAGTCCTTTATGTCAAGTTACACCAAAAGAAAAAAGAAGGAAAATAAATAAAAGACATACTAGAAACAATTTATAGTTCAATCAAAGTGATTTACAGGATTAACACAATGAGATTACACGATCGGATGCAATTTGCTTCCTCAGGATTCTTTTCTTAATCCTTCCACAGTCTACAAAGCACATGAAATTAGTTTGTGTACAGAATCTGACTGGCAGAAGATGGCTCGGCTGAACCATGATCACACGTAAAAAGTTTGGATTTGAAGTGAATAAGCTGGTCTAGACTACTCTGAAGTTCTAACTGGAACTGATGAAGACTGGTTCTGATGGAGATTTCTTCTTTGATTTAGGAAAGTTGCTGTGTCCCAACTCCTCAAACATTAAATAAAAACAATACTTCCCAGTGTGCCAACTTCCATTTGTGACACTTCCAAGTATGTCAAAAAAGGGTTTGCAGGAAAGGAATGCAGTTTTTTTATTAATGGAAGAATTTGCAACATGCAGGATTTCAGAGAGACTGTGCAGTCAACAACAATGACAAAAATTAAGCAGCTGCCTCATTTACTGAATGCTATCTGTCAGGCACACTGATCTATCAGGGAGCCCTCGGGAGGAAAAAATATCATGTAACTAAATACTGTGGGCATTTTTGCTTTCAATTACACAGGTGTTCACAGTGCACATCCATATAACTGACACAGGAATTTGCCCAGGCAAGGCACACATTCAATAAGAAGACCCAAGCTTACATACACAGCCCTAATTCAAGTATCCAGTTAGTAGCATATTTCATACTCTTCCTGTTCTCAAAAAGTAATGGTAAATGCAATGACATAGGCTTTCAGTTGGAAGAAAAAAGGAAAGCAACAATCTTGGTATGTCGGCTACTTGCTGAAGTGCTCCTTTGAAACAGACGTGACCAGTGCAGTCACACCCATCACCCTCCTCTCACACATCCATTGATCAAAGCACACGAGTTTACCAAGCTAGAAAGAAATGCCACGAAAGAGCATGGCTTTGAGGTGAGGGTTTAAGGGAAGGTGTAATTCTCCTCTGCTTTTTCTCCTTTTTTTCTACCACAAAAACCTACACGTGGTGAATCTTTTAGAAAAGAACAAATTCCCCATGTTTAAGTCAAGCATAAAAGCCTTTGAAACACTGATATAATAAAACAGCAATGACTGCAGATCCTTTTTTATTTTGGGTTTCTATTTTAAGTTACAGGTATGCACTAGAGTACCTCTTACTCATGTAAACATGTGCACACATCCACACAAATACACAGTACACTGCAATACAGCTTAGTTTTTTATAAGCACAAACCACCAGAAAAGTGAATTTCTAAGCAACTAACTTACCACAAATTGATAAATATCATTAGAACTGCATCAAGAATGCCTCCAAATTGTGCTTCAGAAGCATGGGGGTCAGTACAATTGTGCACTCTTTAAAAAGATGGTTACATCCTTAATTAATCCAATGTAACTGCATCAACCTAGTTAATGTCTCAATTTTCTCACATCTACTGCAACGTGACCCAAAGACTTACCATCTTTTTCAGCCTTGCACAGTGCAGAGCAAATGTGTTTATCTTCCTTGCCTACTTCTTAATAGAGAGTACAAATTGGTCCAGAGTGGGGGGAAAAAAAAAAAAAAAAAAAGGAAGAGAACTATTTTACAGCAATGCAACCTCCCTCAGTTCCACGTGGAAGAGATGGTATGTCAAAGGCCCAGGAGACAATGAAAGAGGAGTCACACGACTGGGAAAAAGAGAGATGGTTTAGGTTTAAACTGAATATAAACTGCCATAGAAGAAGAAAAAAGTTTACCCTAGCATTATACATTATAATAGCTGTAAAAGTTCAAAGTCTCCATGTCAGTTCTGTCCCACTGGCAAACCAGTGGAGCCACAGTTTGTCACAGGAAGGAAAAAAAGTTGGTAGCATAAAGGTCAACCAAGTAATGTAATTAGGTATGAATTAGGTATGTACTTTTGACATATGTATTATGGTCTCTATTTCAGTGGGGAGAAGCATATCTTCCATTAGGCAAATGAAAATCAAAATGGATTAATCCAGCTTCCCTGTTGCTTGCTATTTTAATCAAGCACATGTTGTGGAAGCAACACTGTTACAGCCAGGACTGCGTAAGAATCTACACGGTCTTAAAGAGGAGTATATTTTATTAGACTAAGTGACAGAGTTTATATAAAAGCCTTCAGGCACGGAAGCTCTTCAGCAAATCAGATTAAGAAGTGTTTTCATGTTTTCTACCATGGCATTGTACTTGAAGGACCAACATGTGACAACTGGAACCTGCATGCACTAACTCTCACCACTTTTACGGACTCCTGCCTGTTCTGCAACTCATCTGAGACCTCTCAAAAAGATACAGAGGATAGATACCATCTTTTCTTCCAACATATTTAGCACAATGACATCCCAATCACGCACTGGGCTCACACATATTCTATAAATCAAATATATAATCCCAGAAATTCCTTTCAAGTGTTGTTTAGATTTCAAATTTGTTCTCAGTTTAAAACAAATCTACTCACTTTTTGCAGCTACCAAGTAAAACAGGGTCACATGAATTTCTTTATATTCTCTTTCGCATGGTTTTTTAAGTACTTTAGAACAGTGATTATTTTTCTTTGTGCATTTAAGGGTGGTACAAATCAGTACAAAAAAGCTGTGGTAGGAAGGCAGTGGAGCAACATGAGGTTCAAAGGTATTTTCAATTATAGGCCTTGAGAAGAGAAGAAATACCGTCTGAAAGAGGATTTAAAGAAAATAAGATCATTCACAAGCAGCTGCAGAGGGGCAAATTACTGAGGAATCACCTTAAGTAGCATAAGTAACTCTGCAGCTCTTGGTTAAAATTAGAGCTTTTAAAATATAATTTCTTCAGGGGTTTTGTGCGGTCAAATTTTAGATGCTGAACAGAGACACTACCTGCAATGTGTCAATGAGAGCTAGCACTTACAGCCTGTGTCAAAATTACCCAGGCTCCTAAGAACATGTATCTAACTGCCCCCTTATAGCTAAGAGAAATGAGCAGAAATGAGTCTTTTAATAATATTTATCAAACATGAAAGAGAACCAAACCAGTCATTAGAAAAAGCATCCCCTGCCAATTATGCCACACTTCAATGACTACAGTGAAAGAAAGTCAGAGACCTTTGAGGGAACTTTAGTTTCTCATGAAGTTGAAAGACAAATTCCCAGGGATTTAAAACCCACATCTATCAAAGCAATGACATATTCAGTTTCCAGTGGAAAAAGCCAGCTGCTGCATTGCCAAGTGTAAGACCTTCCTCTTTACCCATCCTTGTCAAAGTTATCTCCTAGCCAACTGCAGAACAAAGTTCTACAGTGCTCTTCTCCAGTAGAAATTTAATTAACCTTTATGCCAAGTGCCTGATGCTGCAAATAGGGCTATCATGCCAGTGGGATTGCTGGTTACTGTGAAGAACAATAGCAAGATGCTACTAAAAAAAATAAAAATAAAAATAAAAAAAACCCAAAAAAACACAGATAAAGATTGAACCAAAAAGAATTAACTTTTACATTTATAAAGGGACACTAAGACCTAACAACAATATCCCAAGCTGAAAGCCCATGTGGAGAAAAGAATTAAAACATTCCAGAGTTGTGTATAGTATTCCCTACAACACACTATTTAAATAAATGTTTGCTGTTTATCTAGGAAGCTTAGTGAGGAAAAGGACAAGAAATGCCAACCACTCAGTAATAAGTAATAAGGGTCACAGACAGAAGTGGATAGGATTTATTTTTCATTTCATGTGTATTTTTTCTAAACCAAGAGTCAATAATTTCCTCCAGTAGCTTTTCCCACATATTTTTCTTAAGTGTGTAAACCTCATTAGAAGCTTTGATAGATTATACAAGAAACACCACATGGTCAGAAAGTTTCAGAACTTACTGATAAAAGGTTGCTCACATCTTTCTCAAAAGCCAGTCACAATCTCCACTACTGGCTTTTTCCTTTTACCTATCCCAAGTGTTCACAGACATAACTGTAATGAACAAGTAGTCAGAAAGATAAAAATGTAGCAAACCTAAATAATACAAACGTTAGGAGATTTTTTTAATTTTTTTTATCTGGGTACTACATCATGGGTAACTTTTGTGGGTTTTAAATACTGTCCCAGATTTTGTAAGGAGATATAGAAGTGAAATTTTTGACCTTCCTCACTTTTTAGAAAATATTAAGAACAAACACAAAATGCTCATCCTGCAATATCAAAAAGGTTTCCTTAGATCTGCTTGATTCAGGGAAAAACGTGTGGCTGGAATGCTGCCCTGTGAGCTCCTAAGAGAAGCAGCATAAATCTTTAGAGGACAGAAAGTCAAGTATTATTTGCAGTCCTACAAAGCTGGAGGTGGTGGGTCTCTGCTGCAGATTAGCTCAGCCTTGGAATGCAGCTGAAACACGTGTCTCAAACAGATGGCAAAATCCAGGGAACAGCCTACAATTTGATATCAGCAGCTGTGTGTGAATTATACGCGGGGTTAAGCGGCCGAGAAGAAGCAGGCTGCAGCTCTAACCATGCACGACTGCCTCGGATGATTCAAAGCTCAGCTTTCCAGTCTCAAAATTCAGGACTGGTTAGGAATCAAAATTCATGCACACGTGCCATTGCACAAGGGAAGTGAGAAAAGCCAGGCTCCACCCTTCTCCTCAGGCCAGCAGGGAATGCCCCTGCCAACAGCCAAATGTCCAGAATATTCAGAGACAAATGTCTCTGCATTGCCCTCAGTGATAAAAGTAACATAAAGATATGAGTTCTACTGCTTTAAAATGGCAAAATCCTAGTAATGGTAATGCAGGAGAACATGAATGTTACTAGAACACTGTTCCCATCAGTAGGTAATTTGGGGTTCAGTGGAGCCTTAAACTTATGCTTTTATTATTTTTCATGTCAATTGCCCATATGAAAAAAATGGAATGCACTGTTACCCAAATTTGTAGATGATACCAAATTTGGGGGAGGTTTTACCACACCAGAGGATAGGAAGACCATTCAGAGGAACTTTTTGACATGTTGGAGGAATGAGCCAAGAAACTCTCATAAAGTTTGCCTAAGAAAGATACAATGTCCGGCCCTTCGGAGAGCTGAAGTGCCTGCAACAGTTGGATGCCAACTCAAGTTGGCAGTTTTGCAATGGGAAGAAAGAAAAGAGGAAAAATAAAAAGACAAAAGGAAAGATCTTTGCATCCTGCAGGACAAGTTGGATATGGGTCAATGGTGAGAGCCTGTAATGACTGAAGATAACTTGATACTGGGCCAAACCAGGAGGGGTGTAACAAGAGAGATTTAGCCTTTTATTAAGCATATGGGAAACTACACCAAGAGGACCACAGCTAATTCTGGACTCCCCAGCACAAAAAAGACAGTATTGACAAACTGGCCCAAGTGCCATATAACTGGAGGAAGGCCAGTAAGAGCGCTATGGGGCTGCAGCATCCAGCACTGAAGGCATGTAAAGGTGCCAGGCTTGCTCAGCCAGCCAGAGGAAGCAGGCAGGACCTGTTACAACAGCAGATATCCATTCAGCCATCCAAAGGGAATACAGCAATGAACAAAGTACGTGTTCCTCCAAGATACACAGCAAAAGGACAATAGTGACAATCAAAAGAAGAAGAAATCTCACAGTGAGTGGGCTTTAGGGCAGGCTGTCACTGTTGAACTCCATCTTGGGAGCTTTTCAAAGTCCCAAGATGGACTGGAGGAGACCCAGAGCAACCTGATCCACCTTTCAAAGCAGCGCTGCTCCAAGCAGGACACTGGACCAGCTGCCCCTGAGAGGACCCTCACCATCTAAATGTTTCCACGGTTGTATTATACTCCCAATGCTAAATCATACTAAAGACAGAGACATCTTCTTAGTATTAGTATAATCCATACTGAGGACAGACAGACACACAACCATATTAAGAGCTATGTGTTAGAAAATATGAATTTGTGAAGGATGTGAATTGAAATTTTGGGCTGTCCTAAACTGGAGCAACCTGATTCTTAATTCTGAAAAAAAAAATAAAAAAATTCAGAAGTTTTCACTTAAATCATGAGATGCTGCGTTACACACAGACACAAAACAGAAATATCAGCATTTTAAAAAATCTATATAAATTATACATAAGATTATTCCATAACAGGGTTTTTCTTTTGAAGAGAAATTTCACTGAAACAGCCTGGATTTCTACCTTTAAAAACTGCTTAATCTGTTAGTTTGGATTATATTCTTTCAGATCCTGCATTATGTTTATTCTGCAAACACCAGACAGAAGAAGCATTCCACACTGGAAGGTGTTTTATTTATGCAGCAATATAATTTGGACTAAGGAGATTAAGGACACTTAAATAGTGCATCTCTCTCCATAAATCACTGCTGGAACTTCTGAAAATCACCCCTTGAAAACAATTTCTTCTACTTTGATGCTCTTAGCAGCAAAAGGATTTTTTGCCTTGCAAGTATGAATCTGCAGTACTGTCACATTGCTCTTCAGACAATTTTTATAAGGCTACTTGAAAATACAATTGAAATATGCAAAATTTATTCATCTGGTGTACTGTGTGCCCTCTTAAACAGGAAGCTTATTGTGCATCCAATACAATCAGTGGAATCTTAATGATTTTGTGGTTAAGAAAATTTGGTCTATTTTATATTGAAGTCTTTCAGTTAATTTCAATTCAAGTTTTTAAAGATTATTTAGGAAGACCATATGTGTAAAGATTTTAACAGAGCAGAATGGTATTTAGCTGTAAAATAAGTAAAAGCTTTGGTGTTGAAGACATTTCCACTAAAAGAAACAGTGTTTACTAAAACATACACCACAAAATGCAGGGTGCACGTGTCATTTGTTCATTCCAAAATTTAAATATTATATTAAGTGTTCAAAAAAACAAACATTCAGGTTCTTTCTTATTCAACCAATACTAAAAATTAGTAGATCGGTGATGTCATAATTCAATATCCTTTTAATGACTGGGCTTTTGCATATATTTTCCAAGGCAAGCTCTGCAAAATGTCCATTAATCCTGACACTGCAAAAACAGTACCTAGAGAAATGTGCTTTGCAATGTAAGGGCCTGCTTAAAAACGGTGTTTCAGTGGTCCCAGAATGAATGTAACCTCTAACTAACATGGCACAGTCAATAGCCATGGCTTCCTTCCCACCTGTGCTGGTAACACGGTAAGGCTGGTCTGTTTCCAAGGATCATCAAAAATGTCAGCAGGCTATTTCAGGATTGTTAGGCAAAACAGAGCAACTTTACTTACCTCTGAAAACTACCTTCAAACCTGTTTATCAAACCAAATAAGTCAGCCAAAGGACAAGCTTAATCAAGGTCTAAGAAAAATTGTCTGAAATTGCTATTTTGTGTACTTTTGTACAGTTTTCATTCTGTGGAAGAATACAACTGTTTAGACTCAATTACTCAGAAAGTACGGTCTGAACAAAGTAAGTAATAGCTGTTCTTGCTTTCTTATCTTGTTCTCCAAGGTGTTTCTTTACTTTCAAGACATCTGTTTCCTCTGTCCCTCCAGTTTGTTACCAGCTATTTTTACTTCTGGTCTCACTGCTGCCAGCACACTGCATATATATAACAAGGATGTATTTTCTTGGAGGGTGGGGGAATAACATCCACAGCAATTAGCATTCCTTAAATAAATGAAAACATTTATAGGACTGTTACATTTTCAATTACTGAAAAATTCCAATACAATTTCATACTGCACAGTGTGTTGTATTTTTTGCCAAGTAGATATTTTATTTTTGCTTATTAAGCTCTAGGACCTTAGCCATTCAGTCTTGTTTTTGGTGAGGTTCCTTGAGTATTTTTCATGGCTCAATTCAAAACTATGAAAGCAATCCCCAATTGATCATATTTTTTAAAAATATGCTCAATATAATTGTATTCCTATACACATAGACAATGGATTTTGCTGCTTTCCTTTTTCATAACTTATTTTTTAATAACAGCCAAGAACATTAATATTTTAGTCAGATTAGCCATGGGTGTTAAAGCTAATGGCAAAGCCAGATTTTTTCCTAGCTGCAATATCTATAAGAAAAACATTCACAAAAGTAATCTGTGATCTGAAATGCAACATAAATCAACCAATTCTGACAAAACAATCAGACTGCATCCTGGATTACTCCATCTGAATTTAAATTACAGTATGTTCAGCACATTTAGGTCGTCAATCCCAAAGACGCTGGTTTCTTAACAGTGCCACAAAACACTGCACACATACAAAAGAGCACATTAATTGAAACTCAGTTACAGAACTGTGCTAATATTAGACTGTGCTAATACAAGACTGGCTTTCACATTCTTGTAATTTCATCTCACAGAATGGTAGAAAACAACCAAGAACCCCAAATTCAGAATTGATAGGGTTAATCTAAAATTAAAGCAAGCATCCCTTGAACTAATTAAATGGAAGGGAGAGGAGAGAGGGAAATATCACAATTATCATATTCTATAATCCCACATAATCTCTCAAAGAATCTATCAAGGAGCCCTGCAGTACTTTTACCTCATCCCAGATTTAAAGACTACCTTGTGCAATAACAACTACCCAAATTCCTAAAAGAAACTCTTCTCTCAAAAAAACCCACACACCACTGAATTTAAGGAAAAAATTCATTATATGAAAGGAATGGAGGCACTAGAAGGCAGCACTAGACTCATGGAGAAAATTACTAACATTTCCTGAGAATTCCTATGAGACCATTGGCAGGCTTCCTCTGGTGCTGGGAGAAAGAAACAAGAGTTACCTACACATTCTCCCAGTACAGTCACCTTTTAAATGTGCTGAGTAACACAGGCCCAGCAAGGCTACAATTAGAATTTTGAATGACAGGGTTTTTTTTGCGCCAGACAGAAAACAGAGTGCCCTTCTCATTACCTTTGCTCAACAGCAGGCTGAAAACCTCTACTCTTGAAGGTGAAGAGTTAATTGTTTCCTTTGAAACCTTTCCTGGAGGAGGTTAAATTCATTTAGAAAATGTCCTCCAGAAAAACATATGCCAGAATGTATCAACCTCCTCTCTTCTTGAATAATTTTTATAATTGTCTGTACTTCATAGCCATGATTTTAGAATGTTTCATTTCTCTGCAGAAAACTAAATATGAAAGAAACTACGTTTGCAAAAACTCTACATTGTCAGTCTTTGCAATGGTCTTAATTAATGAACAAAATTATACTCTTGAGACTCAATCAACATCCAATTAATTTAAAGCATAAATATTTACTGCATTAAAAACTTGCATAGTCTCAGACAGAAAATCAGCAGCATTAAACAGATATTACAGTTTGTAGCTTGTCCTCATCGTAATTTTTCCTAAGAAATACAAGAAAGAAGAGGTCATTTCTGTGCAAATTCAAATCAACAAGATATTTTCCTAAGGAAACCAATGTTTCATCCTATTAAAAGTCTGTACTACTTGACATAATATAAATATAATGCTTATTGAATTTTCTAATTTTATTTGCATAGCTATCATACAGCTAGTTTGTGCAGAAAAATGAGATATATACATATATATAGAAAATATCATGTTACCAAACCCGTGTCACTTGATGAAGACCTCTCTAAATGTACTACTGTGTACAGCCCATCTTAAATTCTTTACATTCTACAAAGCTGAATAATTTGGGGCACCCACTGCCAGGAAATATTCCCTGGATATTGATTTTATACAAACAGCATAGTCTGCCATCTGTGCCGAAGTCCTAGGCTTACGAAGCGTGAAAAAAGCCTGCTGTCCTAGGCCTTAACTTTTCTCCTGCTATAGAAAAAACACAGACATTCTGAAAGGGCAACGATGCTTAAAATTGAATGACCTGGATAAAAGATGCAGAAGAAGGAAAGACTGGTTACTCCAATTTAAATATAAAAACTCTACATGACTTTAATGTTGCCATCTCACAAGGCATTCTTGCATTGTCCAATGAACAATCCCTGACTTGTTTTGGTCACCAGGAGTATAGTTGTGCAACTAGGAAGGGGGATGTCTATTTCTTTAATCTGTTGAGAAAATTAATCCTGGAAAGTCTTCGCTGACTTGTATTCTATTTGGTGGGACATAAAGCTTTGGCCAGTGTTGGATAGGCTGTGGAGCCAAGGTTCACATTTGCTGTAAGGAGGAGAAAGCAGTGGAAACAGTGGTCCATTGTAGCAATCAGCACTGATGGAAGATACCACTGCCAAAAGCTGCTTTGACTTATATGGGCACATACAGAAATACAGCAATACCTGCTATAAAGTGAAATAAGCAGCATTACTTAATGAACTTACCAGCCTGCGGATCTCCCTCTCGCATTCTCGCTTTATTCTATTGATCTCATCCTGGTGGGACTGATAAGCCGTGCGCAAGTCCGCAGCCTTCATTTTATCGGCCTGCATAATGTTGTTCAGAGCTTCTTCGAGCTGCTTTTTGCCAGATTTCAGCTCCAGGATCTCTTGTTGCAGCTTCATTCGTTCCCCGTCGAAAGCCTTGCGAGCCTCCTCCTTTGCCTCGCTCAGCAGCGCCGTCTTCACCTTGTCAGCCGCCCCGTCCCGCAGGACATTGACTGTTGACTGCAAACGCTGAATTTCACCATCTTTGATTTTCACCATTCTTGCCACCTCCTGCTCATGCTGCCGGATCAGTAGCTCTCTGACGCTCTGAAGTTCCTTCATTTTCTCCTCATGGAGCTTGGCTTTCAGTTCAGAAACATATGCAGTGTGCTTATGCTGCTCCTGCTCCCTTTCTTGCTTAACCTCCTGGATTTTTTCTCTCAGTTTACCCACCTGGAACAAAATATAAAATACTGATTAGCAAGCACCACTCCGCTTTTTAAAGTCATCATGGAAGCCGCTTCTACACTCTTCTTAAAACCCTGTATTCAAAACCTGAATATTCAGAAGCAAAGATTGTACACCTCTCTCCAGTAAACAAGTCGAGAAGCAGGGCTGGAAAAAGGCCTAACTAACATGTTAAGGCATGTTAAGGAACCTGCTATAGGGATGTGCAACTGGCAACGAGTTCTCACATATTTAGGGAATAACCTAAAACTGAGCAACATACAATTTATTTATCTCTTTATTTCCTGTACCAACCACACCAGGCTATTCTCACCCATAATGCCTCTACTGCACTCCACAAGCAGATGGAAAATTAATCAAATAGGGAAAAAACTGTGTATTTATGCTGGAAATATTTCTATTTTGGATTTCTTAATTTCTTAGCTATTTTAATGGGAAAGTCCTTATTAGAAAAGCCAAAAGAACTGGGCTTTTGAAAAATCATGCCTACTCAATGGACCTCAGATCTCACCCTGAGAGAGATTCTGAGACTATTCCCATCCCCAGACATTTCAGAAAATATAGGCCAGTGAGTCTAAGGGCTGGGGAGGGAGTAGGGAAAAAAACTTTACAGACTATTGTAGTAATATCCACTGTGATGAAACCTCATTATAAAATGATGCTCAGCAGGCTGCATGGAAAGCAATGCTTTTTCCATGTGGGATTAGATGTTAATTTATAATAAAGGGAGAAAAAAGAGAAAGGCTCACTTGCAGTATACCAGAAAGGCAATAATGTATTTCATCACTCATAGTTTCAGTAACATCTTTCTATTATCCCCCTTACAGAGACTGCCAAAACCTCTGTCAGAGACAGAGGTTTCTAACTTGTGTTTTCACCTTGAGTGACAATACATACATACATAGCAAATTGTGCTTCATGGTAAAAGGAGGCTACCAAGCAGCAAAATGACAGTCACTGCCACATCTGCTTCTATCTATGCTACACAAAGCTGTGATCCGTAGTCATAAGACGCCATTTAATTTACACTAAATTAAGCAAGAATCGTAACTTGGTCAGATAGGTGTCCAGTCAGGATCAACCCACCACAACTTGACCTGAAGTCTTCAGACAGCATGGACAGCAGACTTTCCTGTGCAGAAGATGTTACAATTCTTTTATTTTGAACAATAACTTTGAGAATTAACCAACTCAAACTTACCCTTGATTTAAAGAAAGGAAGAGACTGGAGCAGGAAAGGGAGGAAAGGTATCTACATTTTTATGAAAGTAACCTGGGTGCACTGTTGACTAACCACCACCTGGGAGAGCACTATAATTACAGCTGTTGAAAAGGTAGTAGCTC
Organism: Bombycilla garrulus; assembly: GCA_013400315.1. Lineage (NCBI taxonomy): Eukaryota > Metazoa > Chordata > Aves > Passeriformes > Bombycillidae > Bombycilla > Bombycilla garrulus. Next base: position 60,029 of record VXBU01012025.1, on the reverse strand, counting down.
TGAATCAGACACTGTCACACACAGATATTATAGACATTGTCACTCTGTTCCAGGATGACTCTGAGAACGTATCTTTACTAAGAGAGATATAGGTTGGTTTTTTTTCACCAAATGGTAAATCCGGCTATTGGAAATTATCGGCAGGATATATCCATGTGTTATTTCTTTTAGTGGGATGACATTTAGTTCCAAGCCTACAGTGGATAGCAGTGATTTTCAGTGCTTGCTTTAGGGAACCCGATTCCATAGGGGAGTCCACGGCAGGGAGGTGGAATAGATGATCTTTAAAGATCCCTTCCAAGCCAAACCATTCCATGATGCTGTAACAAAGCTAAGTCACTTACTCACCTATCTACTATCAGAAGTAAACAGACTAGTCTGTAGATAAATTTGCAAATGAAACAGCCCTCATTATTTACTTATTGCCTTACTGATGAGCCAGGAAGATGAAACTGAGCAATGAAACCTACTAATGACAACACAGGGAAACAAACTGCATAACGGCACATACAAACACAGGTAATATACCGCCAGAACTACAGTAATTTTAAATTAGTCATATTGTACATAAAACTTACAACTGAAAGGCAGTTTTCAATACAAGACATTCATGAGTTTAACTTCCTAAAAGAATTCTTAATAAATGAGAAATGGATTTTGACATTTTGGAGGAATGCTGATCACACAAATTAGCACACTTGCTCATTTTTTTTCATCTTTCACTGAATTAAGGGAAAGCAAGCCAAAATCTATATGCATTGTTGCTATCTGTGAGAACAGGTATTAAACACTCAGAGTAACTGAATACTATCATACATAACCATTAATTTTACCTAAAAGCTTCAGTAAGAGGCATTTAAACAAGAAGAATTTGAATCCTTCAAAAAAACCTGGATTTTTATACAGCATCTTAAATGTTTATTTACACCTCATGATCCAGAAAAAAAAGATGCATCCCAATTCTCAAGGTCTTTAAAAAGTCATCTCTTATTACTGCTTTTTGTCAGAGAAGATGGAAAGTTAGATCTGTCTGTTAGACCTTCTCTGAAAGCCACAATCTGTCCTTCCTACACCCCTCAGTCCATTTCTCCTGCACACTGTGCAGTTCTGTACTCATCTGGCTTCCAGAGCAACCGACTGAATGAAAATAGTAGAGTGGCATTTTCCATATGTCTGAGTCTCACTTTCCAAATGAACCCAAATTTTAAAGCAATTTATCTTTTTTAATTTCCAGCACGCTTTTTATTTTTTTTTATATGAAGAAAGCTATTCTATCCAAGAAATTAAGCCAATAGGGAAACAAAGTCAGCATGATACAAGGGCACCAATAAACCAGTTATTGTCTACCTTTTAAAATTAAAACTTAAATAATTGGCATACATTGACACAATATTGTTGTCATAGCAGAACTTAGCTTCTTCAAAAAACAATGCTAAGCATCATTGCTTTTTTCCTTTCTTATGCCTAAAAAGTGCCTGAAAGCGGATTTTTCTTTAAAACAATATAGTTATATTTTCCCGGGATATTTGCTTCTGGTGTTGTTTTCTATAAAAAGTTGTTTTGCACCCTTGAGACAAAAAAATAATAGTTGAGCTTTATGATCAGAGTCAATGCAATAATTTTAAAACAGTGCATTTCTAAAAGGTAATAACCTATTAAATTGTATGTGTTTCCAAGTGCTACCAAAGCACTGCCCCAATAAAAATGTTATGATAAGAACTTACTCAGGACCACCTAATTTTTTTTCTCTTGGATTTAACTGCAGGGGTTTTTAATTTGTGGCACAATAATCAATCACAGGAGGGATACTCTCCACATTGATTTCTGCCAGGAACTGCAAACTTGAATGTAAAAGAAGAGAAAGTAATCAAGAATAGTCAGCACGAATTTACCAAGGGGAAATCATGCTTGACCAATCTGATAGTCTTCTACAATGGCATGGCTGGATGGGTCAGTGAGGGAGGAGCAGTAAACATTGCCTACCTTGACTTCAGCAAGGCTTTTGACACTGTCTTTCATAACATCCCTGCAGATAAGCTCTGGAAATGGGGGTTAGAGGAATGGACATTGGATCAAGGTAGATCAAGAACTGGCTGAATGGCAAAGCTCAGAGCATCATGATCAGTGGGGAAGAATCCAGCTGGAAGCTGGGCGAGCACCAGGGATCAATACTGGGTCCAGTCTTATTCAACTTGTTTATCAATGACCTTGGCCATGGTGAGGTGCATCTGGAGCACTGTGTTCAGTTCTGGGCTCCAAAGTTCAGGAAAGACAAGGAGCTACTGAAGGGGGTTCAGTGGGGGGCCACAAAGATCAGAAGGGGTCTGGAGCATCTCTCCTATGAGGAGAGACTGCAGGAGCTGGGCCTGTTTCGTCTAGAGAAGAATGAGACAAGATGAGACCTTTTCAATACACATAAATACCTTGAAGAGCATCAAGAGGACTCTTTTTGGTGATGCCCAATGACAGAATAAGGAGCAATGGCCATAAACTAAAAAACACGAAGTTTCAGCAAGCCACTCTATCACTCCTCTTCTCAGTGGTGAGGTATGCAGTGGCAAATGAGATGAAACACCTCATTTATCCTAACTCCTAGATGTTGTGATCTCAAGGCTGTAAATGTACAGTCACAAGTAAAACATGGGTACTTAAAAGCAATAACTGAATGGAGTGACAGCCAACATCATAACACCTTTCTATCAAGAACAAAGTATTACTTGAAATATCGAAAGACTACCTTTTAACTTTTCCTAACTATCTCAGTGGGAACAGGTACTTTGGAACACTTGTTCCTAAATATTCAGGGATCTCAGCACAAGGATTTATAAAACCACTGAGCTGACTGCCAAGACCATGCTCATTCACTGCAGCTCCTTGTGCTCAAAGAACTGGACTTCAAGGTTCAATCAGAGTGAGTCCTGTCCCCATCCATGTTAAAATAAGTATACTTTCTGTGCTTTGGTCAACACCTTTCATTAATCATTACTCAATGTTTGTATGTCTTCCAACAAAGCTTTTTCACCAGCAGAGCCAGGGTACGTGACGCGCTGTTCAGTTCATGCATTTCTTTCTCCAGGCTCTTCAGAGATGGCAGCAAACCTACGGTCCAGGAGGATATCTTATATCCAACAGGGTCCCCAGAGCTATCAAGCAGGTGTTCTCAAAACAAGACACAGTACACAGGAACTAAGGCAGGGCCACAGCTTTTGCTTCACCCCTTAGGCATCATAAATGAACCCAGCTACTCTGTGTCCAATGGCCAAAACACCACCAGCAAGATCAACAATGACGTATATCCAAAAACGTGCAAACATTTCAATTTTGGGTCAGGTATTGCATAAGCATACAGTAAACAACTTTACAGAAGAAATTTCTTTACACAGATCAACAACCAATGAAACAAGATGCAATAGCAAAATATGTAAGAAGTTTTGAACATCTCTTGGGTAAAATTTTATCTCAGAGAAAGCAGTACTTTTCAGGCAAAAGTATGCTAAGACTAATTTCCATTTATGATGTCTCTCATCAAATAGAAGGTTCCTTCTCTGATAAATCATTAATATAGGCATATACGTGAGGGAAAAATAGTTTAGGAAAATTAAATTAAATAAATTGGCCCCACAAGAGTTTACCTTTCCTAATACAGTTTATATCCCATGGGTCACAGAGCTGTCTGTTTAGCAGCTTCAATACTTCTCGCTTACCTCCACACCAGTAAATACATCTAATTTATTTAGAATTCTCTAGGTACAGTGTTTTTACTTTACTGGTAGCAAGAAAAATTTTTTCTTGGTTTTGTTACTATTTTTGAGCTACAGTCTAAACAGGAAAAATATCTATGGCTTTGATTTACTCCTCTTGTCAGTCAAGGCATCCTGTAACTGCTACACAGACTGAGAGTAGGCTGGGAAATAAACTCCACATTCAATTCTAGTTAAATGATTTAGAGCAAGCACCACAGCAAAGATGAGGGAAAAAGGTTGAAGATCTCTTCCCCCAGTTCATCCTTACAGAAATGCACTCCAACACATTGCAGAATTTACTTCAGACTGCAATGTACATTTAGTAAGATTTTAGAGCACTCAGGCTGTAATTTCCTCTTTCCTTGTTCACAGACTTTGTAGATGAGCTCACCCACTTCTCTGCACACATATGTGCACAATACATAGATCTGTCTCCAGTAACAACCTCAAAACACTAGAAAATATTAAAATTTTAAGGTGAAGAAAGGTGAACAAGTAACCAAGCTGAAGCAAGTCTTCCTAGACTGAATATAGTGTAAGAAGACCAGTTATTGAAAATGTTCCTGCAGCTGTCATGGTCTTGTACTTACACCTCATTCTTAGTTGAATCAAGAGTTAAACTTGATGCTCTTACAGTGAAAACAAAGTGTTTCAGGGGTAAACTCTTCCTAGTGTTCATGTAAATTTTTTTTTTGATCAGAGTAATTTAAGGACTCAAAATTAAATCATTGTTCTGTCCAAGGTATAACTTTATAATTATGTGCTGTTTTCAATGCAATTTAAAAACAATCATAATAAAATTCACATCATATTTCTATGTATAAAACTATACAGACAGAATAAAATAGGTAATAAGATAAACAAAAAGAAAAATTTACTAGTGCAAATGTAATCTACCATCAACTCTTAAGTCTCCAAACAGAAGCACTGAGACACTAAAAATGACAGTGAAATAATGCAACTTATTGACCCATAAATTATAAAAGGTATTAACCATTACTAAATTTCATGGTGTGTGGTTTTAAAAAGCTCAAGTTGCTTGTGCCACTTGTTTTAAAATTTGTTGTCATTATATCAGTTCAGATATTTTCTGAACCTATTGCATCAGTCAAACACAAATTAAGGCTTTATGGTTTCTTTTTCCTCTGTAAGAAAAAAGTTCTAAAGATTACATTTGTGATGGTTTTTGGGTTGACTTTATAAATTAAAATGAAAAAAATAAGACTTTTAAAGCTGAGTATCACACAAGGACGTTAATGAAATGAGAATGTACAGAAATGTTGTTATTCAGGTGTTCCACATTTTACACTGATAAACAGAAAAAAGGCAGGAACAAAACAAAGATACTTTATAGAAAGAGAACACATTTTCAGTGTTACCTTCTCCACTTGGTAAGTCTTTGAGACTCTGGAAACTACAGTATCCCCAGTCAAATACAGACAAATCCACCTACACATGGATTAATCTCCAGTACTGCCTTGTGCAAAGTCAAATGCACTAATTTGTTTTAATAAATAACAGAAAGAAAAACCTTACCTTATGGTTTGTCCATATTTTAAAAAAGCTACAGAAAGACATTAAACTAACTGCTAATCTTCATGAATACAAATGTATTTGATGAATTAATAATTTCTTTCAGCTGTCTTCTTGATTACCCAAATACCTGTTGAACATATGCTAGATAGACAAATATTGATGGATCTGTTTCACTAGCAATCAGATGCATCACTGAATAGCTCAGAAAAATGCCACACATAACCACAGCAAATCAAATCAGGACTCCTACACAGATAGTTTCCAGTTAATTGATATTCTTTATAAGCATTTAAAGTGACATAATTTGAGTAAGGTGCTGGTGTTTGATTTTGAAGACGATTCTTTTTACAACATACAATTTTCAGTAAGACCAAATACAAAACTCCTTTTTCAGTAAGCTAATGCCATTTGTATTGCTGTGACTGTAAATTTCAGTGACTTGAGTGTTTAGGGATATTTAGTCCCTTTTGCACACTAAGAACTGGCACCAATTTTAGTTAAAGTTGTTCTTCTGATTCCACTTCTCTGTCACATTTTTCTTTTACAACTAACACATTTTAGTACCAAACTCTGCTGGTTTCTAACAGTGCTACTGTTAAAAGAATGATTGCAAAATTGAGGCAGACAAATACCTTGGTTTTTTCTTGCTGAAATTCTATCTGGATGTTGGTTAGTTTAGTTCGCAGCTCCTCATTAGCAGCTTGCAGGGCTTCAGTCTCCATGTCGGACTTCTCTCCCTTGGCACGACTTTTCTTTGACATAATTGTTTTTGAAGTTTAAAATAAAATGTTTGCTCCACGCTGAGCTACCAGCTAGTGCCTTCTGCTTTCAGCATTTAAGAGTCGTGCAGTGGTCAACAAAACCTTTCATACAAATCTCTGCCATCACAGGAGCAGTCTCTCATGGCCTGGAAGAAGCAAAGTGGTGGGAACAGAATTAGGCTACAGCGTTGAGCAGAATCAAACATCAGACTTAACATCCACTTTAAAGCACACTGAACTTCCTTGAATTATACTATACTGCACAGTGTACCAGAGCTTGAAAGAAACAGACTAAAAGTTACATAATATTTCACCATCTCTTTCTCTATTCTGATGTTCACAGAAATAAACATATTTACACTTATGATGAATATATCTTATAAACAGAAATTATATCTTATTCAAGACCTGACTAGAACCAAGCTCAGGACTCCAAAGAGGCATAGAGAAAACCATAAATTAATTGAGGTATTGTTCCAATGGGAATAGTTTATTTTCTGTAGTAAGAAGAAAGTATTTCTCTCCCTAATGTATCAGTCATAATGCATAATTGAATTTTTCATAATTATCATCAAGTTTTACATCATCAGCACATATTAAAATGGTATTACAAAACAGGAAAAACATTTAAAACATGTTTCTTAAAAATACCATATATGTAACCGGCGTATGTCCAGGGCTGATACTGTTTGAAAAGCTATAATGGAAACAAGAAGGTATTTAACTTCATTTTCATTTCCCAGTATGCACTAAGCTTGAAAAGTATTCAATTATTTAAATCAGCCTTATGTAATATTCAAGGAAAATATCCATAGAAGACAAAGAACCCTAAGTCCAATAATTAGGAAATCACATGATTAGTTTGCTTCATGAGTAGTTAGTACAGAAGTTTAATCTGATGTTTTTTTCCCTTTACTCTCCTCTAAGAATAACCTGGTGCTTCACAAGACCAAACTGTGTAATAAATGCTGTCAATGCTGAGCTAGTTTCCAAACCCATGTCCTCTGTGCATTTTTAAATATTCACATACTTTCACCATTAAATTTTCGACAAAGCAGAAAGGTTCCTACTTTAAAACTGCACGACATTATATTTTGAAGAAAATTGTTATCAAATTGCCATCAAACAATAAGCTGCTTTTTCCAACCTACTACTGACGGGGATTTATTTCAGAAATTGTATGAGAATGAAAATGCTATGCATTTCTTATCCCATACCTCCTAAGGGGTTAGTGAGTAATACCTCAGGTGTAGAGACAAACTAAATACTTCAGTTTTATGCTCCTCTTCAAGCACAGGTAAACAGGTGGTGAGTTAAATATCTTGCTTAGAATGACAAGTCAAATCAGATGAAAAGTGAACAGAACTCAGCACACCAAGTCTCAGTCTGTTTCACAACATTCCCATTGAATTCTTGCATTTGTAAAAAACAATTGAAAAAAACATTAACTTTATCAATTATTTACTGATGTAACTTAAGTGAAATATTTATTTTGCTCTAAAATATCTGATAACTTTCCTTCAAAATATAATAATCTATCAAGTTATCCTATTTAATAAAATTTTGTTTGTTCCTTATATTCATTATATGAAGCATTTTAATATATAATCTTAAAATAAAACAGGAACTTAAATACATTTTAATTTTATTATGCATCAGACCTACCTTACAAAATAAACAAACACTGGTGCTATTGTGATTTTACACACAGTAGTTGATTCAAGAGAAACAAAACAGCAATATTGTTACAGTAAAATTAAAAAAAATGATCTCTTTGGTGAGTAAAAGAAATGTGAGGAATTACTGTTCTTAATAAAGGAATTTCAGGCTATTAATCTATGGAGTTGCTATGATGCTCAAATTACATTTAATACTCAACTTAGCCCTAACAATTAGAGAGCTCAGCATTATTCTTTGAAGTACTCTTGAGAATTAAAAGAACTCTCAAGGCCTTGCTCTCAGTCTTTTTCCTTTAACTCTCAACAATTTAAAATTGTACTTTATAAGTAAAATAAAAGCTTGGATCCAGAACCTGAAGAAAAACATTGTCTCTTCTCTTATAGGCATTGAGGGAGATTGGGGAAGGGAGCAAAAGCACCACCTCCCAACCAAACTAAACATAATAAATTCTCTAAAACAACAAAACAAAATAAAAAGAAGTAAGAAAAAAAGCAAACCCAAAAAAACCCCAAACACAACCACCTTCACTTTCACTGACAGTAAAAGGCAGATCAAATGAAGAAAATAAAAGTTGCCTTTATTTCCACATATGTAAGTGTAGAATTAGACAGGATATTATCTTCCAGGACAATCCACTTCTTTACTATCTCAATACATTTAAATATACTAAAGGTTAAATGGTCTGAGTGCCAACTATATTCTCCAAATCCACACTCTTAGGAAAAAAATAGTAGTTGATCAGCAAACCTATGACCATCTTCACTAAAGGTCTATAACATGCCCAAATATTCCTACCAAAAGAAAAAAAAACCCAACACCGCAAAACCTCTAGAAGGTTTTTCCTTATGGTTNCAAACAAACAAAACAACAAACAAATAAAAAATCCACCAAAAAGAAAATCTAAATCTGGAAACAACCACCCATCAAGCTGCGCTGATGGGCATAAAAAATAAAAAGGTCCATTTTTACTCTTCCCTAGATACAGGTTCCAGCCTACCTATTTCAAAGGCAGGAACTATGGCAACACAAAGCCTATCTATATACTCAGGGAGGCACACAGCCCAAACACACAAGGCTGAAGCAGAGATTGCATCCCAATTCCCAAATGAAAGGTATAGAACCAGTGAGTGCCCAGATTCCCTCCTAGTTGACTACCCAGATTTAATATTTGGATAAAGGTCAAGACCAAAAAAAGCCCAAAACCACCAAGCAACTTGTAAATACAGTGAGAAAAAATGAAGGAAAAAACACCACACTATAACAAAATTTTACTGATGCAGATGCTTCAACCAACAATCTATTTATTAACTCCCCATATGTCCGCTGAGAGGCAAATTCATCATGGCACCAGGATACAGTCCCACAATCACTCCGTGACTAAAAATAGTCACTTCCTGCACTCCGAGTTCCATACATTTCTTGCAAACCTTGGAATCATTTGAATGTATTTTATATTTCACACTAGGAAAAAGGATAGAGTAATGGATTCTAAATCACAAGTCAGGTTTTCAGCAGTCTCTGGAAAATATCAAGTTTCTCACTTTATGTGATAGGTATAGGGGCAATTGTCATTGAAGAAAAACAACAAAACATATAAACTTGGTTGGATCTGAATCAACTATTCAATAGTTTGGGGGATAGGTGTGTAAAAGCTCAAAATAGTTGATATGATTTCTCTTATAGATGTTTTAGGAAATCCATTGAATCCTTAACGTATTAGAAAACCAATGTCCTCACTTCCAATTTCTCTTCTATTTGCTTAGCGGATTTAAAAGATGCTGTTTATAACTACCTCAATCTCTTCCCTGGTTTTATCAAACAAGACCTCAAAACACATAATTAATTGTTACATGATGATTATAGAGGTTAAATATCAAAAAAATCTTAATAGAAAAAAAAAAAGAAAAATCAGTTACTGCAGAAACATTAAAGGGCAGCATCGAAGATTTGGATTACATAAGGTCAAGGAAAAAAGTTACCCAATACTGTCTATTGAAAAGTAAATCAATTTGAAGAAATGGAAGTCTTTAAACATGATCCTGTATGAAATACACAAAAATATGGGGAGAGTTGTGTCTTTAGAGAGTGAGTCTTTCCATAACAAACAGTAATCAACAGGAAAAGTAAGCAAACCCATAAAATCAAGTAATAAATATAACATGATAATACAAAAATTTACTAAACGATACCAACCAAAATTCTGCATTACAGCCTTATTTTAGTCTTGATTACCCAAATTCAGCAGCAGTACAATTTTTGGAAGGTGAAATTGTCAATGAGTCATCTCAGCTGTAACACCAAGCCATTACTCAGGTACTGGAGGGAAATAATAAAGCTGCTTCATCTAGACACTGCACCTCCACATAAATAGTGTGCCACTCTACTTCAACTTTTTTTTATTTCAACCTTTCTCTTATAACATAATTCTGCAGATCTTACTGCAAGCTAACCACAAATCTCACTGTGCTTGTGAACACGAGATGTTAAGTACATTCTCAGCATAGCACAATTTTGTACACTCAGGAAATTTAAAATAAATTTTATTACTGCAGCATCTGACAATAGTAAATGCAGTGACCACAGGTACAGTGTTAATTTCAGAAGTAACTTGCAGTTCACCTATGTTATAGTTTAAAAAAACGGTGATAATCAACCAGTGACTGTGTGGGAAAGACAACATCAATAGCTGCCGATGCCCAAGGCACATTTCTCACAGGGTTCAGATGACCTACATTTACTGCTTCAATTCTCAGTTCTACGTAATAAAACATGACTGAATGGATAAAAGCAGAAGAACCTCTACAAGACTGTAAAATAATAATCTTCCTGCCAATAAATCTAAATGCAAATGATCAGTATAGTTTTCTAAGCATACTGTAGACTGGTTGCCTTTCTGATACCTCTTTGTTAGCTAGCTACAAAGACAGATCTATTTCTGTAACAGTAGAACCTTTGAGGGTTATTTTAAATCATAGCCTGCTTAGGGAAATACAGAGTTTCCTTACAGTGGAACACTTCATAAATGTCACTTGATTTTTTGATGGATAAAACCAGAAACATCTTTATTATTAACTAACAGCCCATATTCATTTCTTTCAGAAAGTCCTGAGCCATTCTTGCTTTAATAAGAATACACCTTACAGGTCCACACTATATAGAAAGCAAACATTAAGAAACTATAAGCATTTTTCCTTCGTTTTTTTGTTGGTTTTTTTGGGGTTATTTTTTTTTTTGTGGTTTTTTTTTTTTTTTTTTTTTTT
>VXBU01012025.1:14928-49041 GCA_013400315.1 Bombycilla garrulus | reverse complement strand
TTTTGTTTTTTTTTTTTTTTTTTTTTTTCTTTTTCAGAAGACCTTAAAGTAACAATCTGCAGAGCCATGTGGAACAGAGCTTTCCTTGGTAGAGATTACAGTGTAGCATGAGTTAGGCTTTTATGACACTCAGATTTCCACAGCCGGTGACATCCTGCAGATGAGCACAGGATCTGTAAAGCATTCAACTCTTCTGTCCAGGTTAGTAATTGCTTACATATTTTTTTCAATGGCATCTCACCAAAGGTAATCTGTGATTCTGTCACTCCACAGTCTTTCAGAAAACTCCCAGTGCCCTCAGGAAGCAGTACCTAGGTTTTAAGTTCCCACCACGAATCAGTGCCTTCCAAGTCCTTATACAGCAGTTAACAGAACTGATTTGGCAAGTTCCTAAATGAATTTCACCAATGTATTCATTTTCTCTTCAGTGAATTGGCTGCCTATGATGTGTGCATCTGTTAAAACACATGCAACTGAAATATGTATCCATGTCACTGCACTTTTGGAAAAAAACAAACAAACAAACAAACAAACAGACAAAAGTAAGCATATCACATTCATTTAGACCTTATGTACACACGCAAATGTGTGTACCTGCTAGTTACAACCATGTGATACTGAATTTTTATTTTTGATTGGTACTACTCCATCTCACTGGACAGCATCCAGTATACTAATGACTTAATTCTAGTGAAAGGACATAAACAGCCCAACAAAAAAACTCCCGAAAAACAAGCTCTTAGTATAAAATAATTATCACAAGTAAAAAGGAATATCTGAGCCAAAGAGGACACGGTGCATGGAAGGGGAAGGGATCCTACACCTCCCTTCTGCAGTACACAGTATTTTCATACACTAGGAGTTACTGAAAACTTAACCCGAATCCCTTCTCAGAAAGCTATCAGCTTGATTCCAGGACTTTTTTATTGTAAGTGAATAAAAAATATTCACTGGCTTAAATAAATGTACATTATTAATATTTACCCAATTTCACTTATAGAACTGTTTCAAGGATTTATCAAATCATTAATCATTAGCCCTATTAAAAGAAAAAAGGCTACAAACAGAAGTCCTGTGACACATATAAAATAAAATAAAAGAGACACTAGCACAGAAGGGCAAAGTTCAAATGCCACCAGAAATGGTAAAACAGAACCCACCCGCCACAACCTTCACGAATCAGCTCTGTTACACAGCCATAGAGCTTTAGGGTGCTGGGTTCACTCTGGGGAGGCAGCCCTAGGCAGAGCTGTTCCTATGATCTCTGGGCCAATTCCTTTCTTTCCAGCACACACACGAGACCTGACCCAATCCTGCTGTCTGGCACAGTGCATGAGCCTCTGGACCTTCTCACTTGTGCCCTGGCTACGAGGCACGGAGATCCCTGTGCTCTCACTGAGGAGCGGCATTCCCATTAAAACAGAACATTTAAGAGCAAAAACAGGAGTCAAAAAGGGAAAGTTACAGCATTTCTCAGTTAGGGCTAGATAAATGGCAAATAGAGAGACAGATTCTAATATCTTTATTGACTGTCACTGACACCCACAAATATAATCAACCTGTCAAATTTAGGCTTTTGGATTATAACGGACCTGCTTTGTTTGGCTACTCACCTGATTTTTGCAGGAAGCTTCCTTCAGGTATTTTTTTAAATCCATCATTATTATTTTTATTTTGTTGTAATGAGACAGAATAACTAAAATCCAAAACTAGAAAAAATTAAAATTCAGGGATGACATCTGTGTAGAAAATGTACAAGGCAACTGGAAGGTTTGGGGGCAGAGGTTCAGATTCCCAATTTGATGTCTCAAGAGAGAGGAAGAACCTCAGTGAGAGAAAACCTGGAGCTGTCTAATACTTCATTGCATCTTGAATATTTGTTATTTTGTAAATCACTAAGATAGACTTGAGAGGTCAGGCAGGTATAAGGAGGAGAAAAGATGCTTCTGGATGTGATATTTTTTTTCAGTTACCAGCTGAACAGTGAAGCAAACAGAGGGGACACGCTTTCAGAAATTCCACTGTCTCTGGTCTCAGTAATTTGTGCTGTTGACTACCTTTACCAAGTCTGTAAGCTACCTCACTCTGTGCCAGACAGCTCACATTCCCACCTCACTGATCCAGAACAGAAGAATCACACAGCTCTGTGCAGAGCAGCATGAGCACATCAGTCAGCACAAAAAAAGAATTACAAAACTTCTTCACCTACCAAGGTGTGGCTCAATTTTCACACAACTTCTCATTAAAATCAGGACTCTTAGCCAAAATGAAGGTATCAGCCTAGTCCAGTAACATGCTGCATTTTCTCATCATGGTCGACTTTTAAAGTTCCTTAGTTCCTGAGATCAAAGTAAGAATATACACTACAGAACTGGCAGTGCTGTTGCTTAAATTTTGAAGTCACAGAATTCCCAAAAAGGTATCTATCTGTCCTCAAGAATTTAGGACCTCAACCTTGTGTTTGATTACTGCATCAAGGGCTCCTGCTCAGCTTCAGTGTTCTTGAACTCCACATGCAAACCTAATTTCAAATTTAACTGGATAATTATTATTACCTCCTTGGCAACACACAAGCTAAGGCTTAATGGATTGGGGTTCCATCTACAGTTCTGTCACAGATGCCTTGTATTTTCTCTACCAAATCACTTAATCTCTCATTAAAGTAGGCACTACACTTGTAGAAAGACTATCAGAAATGTATTTTGAGGACAATATTAGGAAATAATAGACTGGATATCAGTAACAAGAAATGAAACTTAAGAAACCTAGAAAGATTATGCAATTTTCTTTTCACAGGAATGATCAAATTTAGTGCCCCAAAAGACTGCAATTCCCTCAGAAGATCTGTTATCTTTCTCACTGCAGTGCTCTGTTAATCAGCCAGCTAAAACTGGTATTTCAAATACTGGTATTTGAGTGAATATTCATTACAGTGAACAGAGTTTAAGTCACTCTGGGAACATACAGTAGCTTCTTTCCTTTCTCAGCTCTCTGAAAGGAAGCTGTGCAAAGGCTTCAAACTACAGGCAGTAAAAAAGCACAGCTAGATACTAACACAGCAAGAGCCTGCGGACAAACTTCTGTTTTTCTCTCTGGTTAAACAGGACAAACATGACAAAGCACAAAAATCTCACAGAGGAGAAACTGTGAACTGTGAACTCTTTGTGTAACCATCTTCCAATATCCACAAAGAGAGAACACTTCACCGCCGTGAGAAGACTACAAATAAAATGCTCTTCTGGTAACTGCCAGCAAATTTGATTCAAACTGTTCCAGATTGTTGGAAATGTTGTTGGCCACCAGAACTACGAATGTGCTCTCTGAAGATACTAAAAGTTCAACATGGCAGCCATGAACAGTTGCAAAAAATATATTTATCCAGATACATGCATTGACATCATAACTTTAAGGATAGCATCCCTCAGAATGCTAAAAAACAGGCACATTCAGTCATGGTTCACCTTAAAAAGAGGGAAACAGACAAGCAGATATAAATACGAAACTCCAGAAATACTCTGTGACACACCACTGTAGACTGTGACACCTTCTGTTGTCCAGATTAGACTGCCCCAAAGTGTTCTGAAGCTCAGAAATTAATCAATGCACGCACACACACACACACACACACACACACACACACACACACACGTATATGGAAATAAAGCTTCCTAAAAGTTTCCTAAATTTGGGATAATGTTAGGCAGAACCAGACTACTTGCACATGCAACTTTGAGCACTTCAGTACACAAGTTGTGCCTGCAACTTTAGGGGGTATCCAGTTTATGGGGGCACAGCACTGCTAGCAGCAGATCCTAAATTGCTGAGTGCTGTCATAAGTCAAGCTGATTTGGACATTTAGGGGGATTAAAAAGTGATTTGGTATTCACTCCAAAGAAAACGTCCTTATGTCTCTTTACCTATATAACATCTCTCCTTCACTGAGCAATCAAGATTTCATTTCACTCTACTGTTTCAGAGAGCAGATTGTGAAGATGGTACAGTATTTTGCAGAAAGGTGAGGCCAAGATATGTCACCTAAAGCTTACAGAAGTCCCAATGGTTAAATGAAAAATGTTTATGCTTCATTGCTTCAGAACCTCCTTCTTGCCATGGCGCCTACAAAGAAGGCTATTCTATGGAAGGTCTAAATGGCTGTAAATCATCTGTGACCATGGACAAAAATCTTATTCAAGTTGTACTACCATGTAAATTTGACACAGTTGCAATATATTAATCCAGTTGTGTAAAAATATGTTCATATAATTTCTGCTATTAATTGACCTTGGAGTTCAGTTCTGTTCCTCTTCCCACTTCATCCCCTAAAAGAGGTGGCAGAGGGAAGCCTCCAATCTAGGGTGCTGGCAGTGACTTTACAGACAAACTTAGTCTTAACAAAAACTTGGTGGAAAAATATGGAAATAGGTATTGACAAAAACTGTTCCTTCTACATCATCTTCCTAAACTTTAGGTGAAAGTGTAATAAGATTTTCCTTTAAGGTTAAGGTTAGCCCAGCTATGGCAGTGACACTGTAATTTTTCACCTCCTGCATAGCAAACCTATACTAGGAAAACTGTAAGCTTCATGCAAATCAAGACTTGGCTGTTACCTTCGTGCACTGCCCTCGCACATGAAAGGGGAAATGCTGAAATGCTGACTGTTTCAGTGACCAGTGTGAAAAAAACTGGGAGTTCTTAAGTGAAACCATGCTCATTTCCCTCCCAGGGCATATAAATTCAAATGTCTACACTACAAACACATAATAGATTCTTGTTGGTTTTTTTTTTGCAGTAGAGACATCTGGAAACGTCAGAAAGTTCTTGACTTTAACTTCCCAAATGTCATAGAGGATTAAGAATAGAAAATTTCTAGACGTTTGCTTTGAGATATGCAAATCTTCACCAGTAAATAACAAGGTTATATGTTTCCCTTCACTGTTACAGAGTGTGCATTTTTAATTCTTACATTGATTGATGGAAGTTAATTGAAATGCCCAAATACTCTCTGCCTCCCTTCTACTACAAAATCTCACATTTTTGTCTTGTGTTGTAATAACATCCAGCACACCTGTGTAAGTATAGTATGTTCACATGTGCACAGGATGGGTTTCCATCAGAAAGGACAAGTTGTAGGTGTTGAGATTAAAATTAGTGGCCTTCAAGATTTTCCTCCTAGAAATCAACTTTTACACAATCTATGCATAAAACAGGATTTTGCCCACATGCATACATATAATCCATAATAAAATCCCATTATCAAAGCTATTTCATATTCAAAACATCATTTGGTGATATTGATATTACAAATTAATTGAATTAAAGAGCTGAGAAAAACAAACAAAAAGCTAGAAGGACAACCATAACCTATTTATCAAGAAAAAGCACCAAATATTGCAAAATCTTAGGTATATCCTAATGAATTCTCAGAACTGCCAAGTTTATGGCCTCTCACTACTGTTTATTGAATGCACAACACACAGGCTACAGGTTTCTCACAGTTCATACCTTTTTTCCCATTCATACTCATTTATGAACATACAAGGAGCTTCAGAAAAGACTGAAGATCTGCTGTGTTTAATACTGGACAGCAAGTCTGATATATTTGAGAGCCCTTTCCATGGTGTCAGAAGAGTTTGTTTAGTTTTCTTTTTAAGACTTCTTGCAAACACTCAGTGCATAGATGATTACTTTTAGATGAATACGTGTAACGTCACTTATCTCAACACGACCATTACCAACCACAGACTTATCTAAGGGCAAAACATGTGTGGGAATTCTGCCAGCAGCTGCACAGCCAGCAGCCACCCAAATGTACTACCTTGTTACATTTGCAAGTAAGAAAAACTTTTAGACACAAGCATGTTACAGTACTTGTTTTCTGTGTTTGGAAAATAATGGATCTGTAATCACGTGGCAGTGAACCTAAGTAATATTTGTATAGAGGATTAGTCTGCACAGATTATATGTTCAAAGGATGTTAAGAAAAAATGGAAACATGACAGCAATACCAAAGTTTATCTCAGTTTAATTTTCAGCATTCAGAGAAAGGGTGAAAATATCAATCCTTGATAGATTTCTAATCAGTCAGCAAAAGAAAGAAAGAGCCATTTAAAAAAATGTGCCTGGCCCTATTGCAGGGCCAGGCCTGCTACAGCAATCCTAAATTCTCACAGAAGTGGCCAGTCATTCTCTAAAGCAAAGTGCCAGCTCACATCTGCACGATATAGCAGCACCATTCCTGCATGAATGCTTGTGTTTGCATTTCCAGTTTGAAGAGACAGTTGGAAGAGATCAGGAATAGTCTCGATAAATAAAAAGACATTGATATGCAAGAAATATGACTAATCAAAAAGAAAAACAGGGACCAACAGGCAAGATTGATTCTTGTTGCATTGGGGAAATGTGCGTAAGTAAGCCAGAAGGTGAAAACCCACTGTTCAAATTTCCTAAGCTAGTTCTGCCATTAGAATAGATAAAGATAATTGGCACATGACAAAATCACTTTCCAAAATACACTGGCTGTCGAAGACTCATGTTTGGAACACTTCATCTTTATTATGCAGAGTCAGCTAAACAAACTATTAAGTCTAAATCAATTTTTAAATCTATGTTCCACTGTTTGGATGCACAGAAGAAGAGCAGTCTAAAGGACAGGAGGGGGATAATAATCTTTAAATAGCATCCTTTTGGAAATTAAAATTAAAATACATTTACCTTTGCAGAAAATCAAGTGGTAATAGACATCACCTGGGTTTATAGTTCAGCATTTTAATTATTTCCAAAATCAGCATCACTTATTTTCTGTTATTATTAAGTAGATATGGAGATAATAATTTTAGATAAATCTATTACTGAATTTTCTCATGCATTTACCATTAAGTGTTAAAACCAGTCATAAAAAAAGGATGAACTACCCTCCAAGGTAAATAAGAGAGAATTTAGTAGTCACGTCAGTTTATCTGTTGCCCCCCGTTGCTCCCAGATTCCGAGCAACACAATTAAGACTCCAATAATTCAGGGATGTGCATCAAGGAAGAGAGTTTATTATACTACATCATCTACTATGTTCTTCTATATTCTATTCTCTATATTCTCTATATTCTACTATATTCTCCTATATTCTACTATATTCTACAGCAAGAAAAAGCTGTGCTCTTTTCATAGAACACATTGTTAGATATAATCATATTGGTCAATTAAAGACAAACAAAGGACTAACTGGTAAAGAAAGGAAAACAATCCACTGAAAGTGAAACATCACGTAGCTCACATAGAGCTGAACAGGAACCACAGGTGCCTATCTTTGTTTTTTCATTCCTGACATTCTGCTCTCCCAGAATAGCATGAGAGCTGATTTCTTCTCCTGAGCCCTCTGCAACTTCCCAGGCTGGGCCTGGGAAGAATTGCAGGTTTCTCAGGCTGTCAGGCTGTGTGCAACCACAGCCCCCAAAACAAATTTAGTTACAAATTAGAAATTACACATTAAAATAATAGTTCTCTATAGTGAAAGTTAATTACATCAGCAAATAAATTATTTTCAACATACTTTTTCCACTCTTTTTGTTTCTTTATAATGACTACACTATAATGAAATTCTGTGAAGTGCTAAAATCAAAGATGCTACAATGAAGTAGTAGCTGTATCTGAGTGTCATAGAAAACAGATGGGCCCTAAGACTCATTCAATATCCTACATTTTTTACTTTATTCTTTCCGTCTTTGTGATTTTTTTATTAATGATCATGCATTCTACAGCTGTCAGTTCCCATAGCACTTGCCTTATTTAGTGTCATACTCTTCTATTCAGAGAAGGAAGTGTTCACAGTGCATTATACTAAATATAACAAGGTATATTTCAAATCAAGCAAAGTTTGTAAGTAGCAAAGAGGCAACAATTTCAATATGCAAACCACAAAATAGCCATTGAGAAAGGATATTTCCTGGGCTTCTGTTGCTTTTCTTTTCTTTCTGTACTACAGTTTTCTGGCAAACCTCAATTATATTCTCAGTATCTTTCTAGATAAAAATGTCTTTTCTACGGATCAACAGCATCTTGCTGCAGAAAGAACAGTTACACAGTGAGGGGGGTTTACTATTTCCTAGTATTTCTAAGCCTAACAACTCTGTCATCACTCCAGATTATTTTCATTTCACAAAATGACAATACCAAAAACTAGACATGAGATTAAACTGCCATCCTTACCATACTTCTCTAATAGGAGGAAAAGGTAATTTCAAGGCGATCCTTGAAGCAAACAAAATATTAGGTTGGTGTTTATGCACGGTAGACATAACAAACAGCCTGCCAGATACCCAAACATGTGCACATTATAAAAACATGAAAGTCAACAGAAGGTTGGAAGAGTCTTTCAAAGGAGCTTAGCTCTCTTGACTGAGACCAAGGCAAGCAAAGCCCTTCTTTACTAATGGTGACAGATACAGCTAAGGTAACACAGTGGCCAAGTTAGCAAGCATATGACAAATACAAGAGACTAAGCACCCTTCTGTACTGCACAATTTACATGCTATGGGTGGTGGTCAGTAAACAACTTTAAAATTAATTTAAAATTAATTAATAATTTTATTAATTAATTATATAAATTAATAAAAATTAACGGAGAAAATAAATCACAAGTGAGAAAATCTTTTTATCAAGAATCTGTTCAGTGAATTCAGAAAGCACCTCTGTAAAGAGAACAAAATCATCTCACAAAAAGACAAAAGCTTCAAATAGTTTTGGATTATTTTGTTGCCTGCGTAATCTGGTTGTGTTTAAAAGTCTCAGTACAAAAAGAATTTCCAACTTGAAGCTTCAAATTATATTGTCTCTAAAAAAATGATAGCATCATTTCTGTACGGCAGATTAATTCTCTTCCTACCCAACCAACATGCTGGCAATGCACAGTACCTTTCTCTTGTCCACAGGTTTCTGAGGCAGTTGTGTTTGATTTTAATTCAAAGAGGTGAAGACTGAGCAGCACCAGTAGCTAAGTCACAAGCTATGTTTGTTCTGGGACTTTCCACACCACAGCTCCTAATCCTGTTTGAACATTCTCCTTTTCATCAGAAAGGAGGGCTTCCTGAGCAATATTAGTGACATCATCTGTTAAACAAAAGAAAAAGAGATTTAATACAAATTAGATTTAATTAACAGATTTGATGGTAGCAATGAAATGGAAATATATTTACACAGGGTAACAAAACACACAGCAGAATAAGGTATCATGTTAAACTGCAAGTGTGACCATGCTCTTTCCACTAAGAATACATATGGAATGGAGGCCTTTGCTAGATGGTCCTCAGTGAAAGCAGGATGGAAGCTGCTAAAGCTCCTTGGCAATTAGATTGGGTCAATCCAGACTGTTAACTGCCTAGCTAACACAACATTTGTATTCAATTTCAACACAAGTTATTGGGTTTTTGGATACCTAAATTGTCATGGTGGCCACCTATAAATTGTCACACAGAGATTGTCCACTGCCATGAATCCTTATAGATACAAAAATTATAGCAACAGAAAGAAGTTATCATGTGTCATACAGAAAGGAGGACAAGACTAAATTTTAGAAAACCTGAATTCTGTTTTTAAAGACAATTTCATTTCTGAAAAGAAACAATCAGAAGACAACGGACAGGACCTTGATATTGTCTTACTTCATATTTCTTTCTAATACTGCAATGTATTTTTATCACAAGGGGAAAGAACAGGAGCATTTGAGTTTTTGTTGTTCACTGCATGTTAATTTGAATTAGTATTTCCCATGCACAGAAAAATTTACAGAAATAAAATTATCATTATGGGGATATCTTCATGGAAAATATCACTCTGAAAGCTTAATGACTGAAAGGAATTCAAGTTCCTTAAAGAGCATCAACTACCTCAGTCCTAGAGTCTCTAAATACCTTTAACTACACCTTTCACCGCACAGTGTTAAAAAGAACGTAAAGTGTCCTCAGTACTAAATCTTCTCTCAGTATACCCCTTGTGTTAGAGACTGAGGACAAGTGAGTCGAACAAGACAAACAGATTTCGGCAATGTCTTAAGCAAACATGGCCAAATGAGGGTCTCCAAAGCAGAGGGCTGGCAGACTCAACACAGACCAGACCAAACTCTGTCTTTTGGGTAGGGGAGCTGGAAGCCAGACAGAATTCCACATATGAACTGTGCTGAAACATGATGGGTATAACTACTATCAAGCACAATGTTCAAATCTTCACAAAAAAACTGCATTTCACATAAAATACATCAGGATTGCATCCAATGGTACCCGTCCCAAAACCATAATTTCTAAACCACTTCTCTTGTGGGAAACGCTGGGAAATCCTGCATTTTCCTCTAGGGGTTTGTTTAAGGTGACACCATGTATTCTATTGTTAGTGGCTTAAAACCTAAATCTTCAGGGAATTTACTAGCTTATTTGTTCCATAAAGAAAGGCATCTAGGTAGTATTTAATGGAGAGAGAAAATCTGCATACTCATTTCCTTAGGGCCAAATTCACTGCTGTGACAGTGTACTTTTGAAAAGGATGAAAGTACAGCTAGGGCCAGATTATGGCAAAAGATCAAAGTGCTGAAACAGCTTAGTTGGCATATTTAAGTAGCACAAAACAGTGGAAAAGAGGAATTCAATTTATTCATATAGTAACAAACCTCCTCAGGCCAAATGCCTCTGTTTTTAATGATGTCAGATAGGTCTCACTTCACCCTATCTTCATCATCCTTTTAGAGTTGCCCTATTCTTAAGTATTCCAATATTGTTATTCCACATAAAATATTTTGCTGCTTTCTTCTGGCCTTCAATTAGCAATCTGAATACATTTGAACAAAAGGGGAAAAGAAGGTTTCCCCATATTAACATGCAGTATAGAAACACCTAAGACAAAGCAAGAACTTACTTGCAAAAGACAAGTAGGCAGCAATGAGGCCAATAAGATGATAACAAAACAGGCCAATACCTACAAGACTCAAAAGGGAGAAAAAAAAAAGGCATAAAACCACCTCCAAATTCCAAAGTTACCTGGGTAATTTGTCTGCCTTGAAAAATGTACTTATCTTTTAGCATATCTACTAATTCCGTAATACCAATTCTTCTAAAAAGTAAGTTATTTTGTCCTAAGAAGCTTATTGTTAAGATAAATATTTTTTTGAATTCTCTAGTAAACTTGGAAATAAAAAATATCCTTTATTTTTGGCTTACTGGCATCACTGTATAACAACGAAGTTGTTTTGTAAACACTGTTTACAGTGTTTACAAAAGTTGTGAGAGAAGAATGAAATGGAGATCTAGAACGTGTGTAAGTTACAGTAATAAGAAGAAATAAAAATAGGAGGAAATAAAAAGAAGTAGTATAGTGATGTGACAATATCTGCTTCTGAAAGTGGATTTTTCAGTAGCGTAGCATATGAATGAGATTAAAAAAAAGATTAATTGGCAATAAGTCTTGGAAAAACTGGGGCAAATTTGAAACGTTTAATTATGCCAGTCAGTACAAGTTGTTAAGAGTGCTACTCACAGCGAATTACCAGCAACCACTGGAAAACTACAACCTAATAATCCTCCAGTAATCTTCCTATAGCTTCTTAAAAGATATGCTAATACAAAAATAACTTAAAATAATTGGATACTTAATTTCTCATTTCCAGTAACTGCTAAACTAAATCTGTTTCTAATGGTGGAGAGGAAGGATAAAGAGGAGAAGCTATTACTGTGGAAATATATCTGTTAATCTACAAACAAACAGAGCATAAACTACAGCTGTTCAAATTCATTCAGAATTCGGAATAAATGACTCACACCAAAAGCACCTCAAAGAACCAAAACTATTACAGAAATAATTTGACAGATGAGCTCATGTTTGATACATTACTAATTTCACTCAGTGCAGTGCAGTCACCAATATGTTGATATCCTGTAGTTATTGCAGCACATGCTAAATAAAGAAAATTAATTCAGTTATGTTCTTTATGGTATAACGGCTCTCTAGACAAAATACAGTGTTACAAAAATGGAGGGTTTTCTCTGTTTACATGGAAATAATTACCAAAACTTGTCAACATTTCCCAAATAGTCAGGAAAGAAGATATTCGAGATTGTTTGTTCAGGTTTTTAATAAAAAACTGTATTACACAGAATCTTTGATGAAAGTTCTGTTTCTCAAACGTTTACCTCCATCATGTCAGGCAGCACTGAGAGCAAGTTAAGATTAAAGGTAAGAGAGCAAACATTGATGCCAGCCTCCATCCTTTCCTTGAGATTCCCAAAACAGGCAAAGCACTCAGGTTCTCAGACATTTTAGCCAGATCTATTCACATGGGACATCTTAGTCCATTTTAACTCTTAAACAGAGTGTATTATAGAAGTTTAAAAAAAAACCTACTAAGGTGCAAAGCTAGTTTAGATTTCTTCTTGGAAAGCCAAACAGCTGAAGACAATTCCTCTAACAACTGGGATAATGTCATGTACAGTCCACATATGTGGGGTCTGTGAATTATAAAGGGTGGGGATCTCAAAAGAACATCTTGTTCTGTAGAAGAGTGGTTCAAAACCTTCCTTCTGTCCAACACACCTCAAATAGAAACAGGCAGGGTCCAACTGTAATCCTCAAAGCAGGAAAAAGCAATCACATCCTTGGCATAGGATAACAGAAGAACAGTTTCCCTGAATGTTTTGGAAGCCGTCCCTGTGTCTTTGTACAGCTGATCCACATTTTGAAGACGTTTTGAAAACAAGGCTTTTTTGGCTTAAAATGATTAAGCATAAAACAAGACTGACCCAAATAAAATGACCCAAATAAAACCCAAATTCCCAAATAAATTTCTTTGTGAAAACAGTGCTGAACACTTCTGTGAGTTCTTTGCAGTAGTTGCTAGAAATTTCAGTTGGCAGATGCTTTGCAGTGAGAATATGTACATTACCACTGGCTTTTTGTCAGAAGTTATTCTAATCGACAGCTGGGGGGGAGGGGGGGGGATTGGGGTTCTTTCATACAACCAAATGTTCAAGGATTAAAAAAGCATATTTCTTTCAAAAAACCAGTGACACTTTACTACGGTGTCTTGTATTCTACTCTAAAGCTTTCTATCCATAATATTAATATGATTTACAGCTTTTTACTAGATCTGTTTGTCAGGCATACAAAATATATGCAAGCAGACTGCACCTTCCCCTTCCTGCTGCTGCTCATGGATTTCTACAACTGTGATACTTACTTTGGTACCAGATTCCTCTGGATTTCCAACAGAGCAAAAGCTTTATTTGCCTATAAATAACTGGCACAGATGAAGCCCTTCATGAGACCTAACATTTTGACAGCCAGAACCTGCCAGCAACAAACACTTATGCCCAGTATCCCAATACACCTCACTTGCTCTCTCCTTCACCCATTCAGTCTCTGCCAAACACACAGCAGTACAACCAGAAATGTGCTGCCTTCTGTTGTGGCTGCACCAAAAGCAGACTGGGAGGAAAGAAAACAGAAGGAGGAAAAAAAACACAGAAGAAGAAAAAAATAGTTATTTAAAACAATCCCCTGAGAGCAAAGATAATCTAAAGGGAGGCTTCAATGCGAATGCATCATGGCCCAAGGAAGAAATAGTACAGATCATGCCACAGTCTTCCCCTTTCAACACAAAGTCTTACCAGAAGGAAAATACTGTGACATGACCTTTACAGACCACACTACATATCTTGAGCAACACATACTTTGAAAAATGTGAAACCACAATCTGCATCCCTTACATACTGAACAAACTTAAAGAACACAAAAAAGACTTCAGAAACTTTCTCTTATTTTTTATTTTTAATACCAACTTTGAAACTTATATAGCAGAAGTCAAAGAAATGATAAGGAGCAAGTTCTTGGGTACAAATACTTCTTTCAATACTAGTAGGGAATACTGATGAAAACCTTCTTGATCTGTTTTAAACTAGTTTTTATTGCAATATACATCTTTGGTGGACAAAGCACCAAACTTTTATTTTGATACTAGAAGCAATGACAGATATAGTAGTCTATCTTCCTGCCTCCTTTACGTTACATCTTTCTGTTTTGGCATCTCCATAATAAGGAACCCTTTGAGATCATCTGAACTTCCGTCAGCAACGGTGGACTACCAAAATTAGGTCAACAATTCAAATTTGTTTCCATGTTATTCTTTTTGCCTTGCTCAGATCACTGTGCCACAATTCCCAGATGGAGAGCCTGCCAATAACTGAAACTGCTTTCAGAGGAATTGGTATCACTCCTGACACCTTGCTGTTTTAATTGGATTGTCATTGCAAGGAAAAATCTTCCTATTCTTTCTCTTTTTCTCTGAAAAAGGGGGCAATAGAAGTAGTATTCTCTGAAGAGGAATTCTTGAGCATGCATTTCAGAAGACTCCTCTGAGTGTGACTTGCTTCTACGGTTGATTTAATACCATAAGACACATTTGGAAAGTAAGCTAATTACAGAGTTTACTAGATTTTATATGAAAAATATGGTGTGCAGACTGTAGGACATGGGTTGGTTTTGCATGCAGAATTAGGCAAATCTGTATTCTATATGCTGCATAGTGCTTATGTGTAATAGTCATACAAAAACTTTTTCACTAATTAAGATGAACGGGATGAAGTAGCAATTGGGGGAAAGCTATCCATGTGAAGTTGTGACCTTTAAGCCTACCAATAATTAACTAATAAAGTAACGAATGACATTCTGTATTCATTAAATATCAAACACACTAAAGCTTTTAAAAAACAGATTCAATGGGCATGGCCAGATACTACACAGCCTCACTAAGAACCAGACTTTTTATACCCTTAAAAAAAGAAAAAAAAATCAGTCAACATAAAATGTTTTCCTCAACACAGATTTCTTTGCTGAAGGCTAAGACTGGTGACTCCCCTCAGCCTGTTTACAAATGTTTGTGGGCTCTTTTTGTTCCTAGGTCTGCCAAAGGAGCCAACCTACTCCCATCCAAGACCCTCTCTCACACAAAATAAGCTTCTAGACAGGTTTCATACAGAAAAGTGGTCTTACGTTACTCAGACATTACAAAATAGACTATTCTTTTACATTAACATTAATTTTTATATTATCATAGAATTTATACAAATGTAATAGAGATGGGAACACCAAAGTTTTGTATAATCATCCATAAAGCATCATCTTACAAAGTATAAAAGTGGGGAGTCTAATACTTCAACAGGAGCAGTGTCAAGTGCAATAAGATACATGCAACAACACCCTTTTCTTTATACAGTCTTAAACACCAATGAGTTTTGAGAGCTTCTAAGAACAAAATAATGCTCTTCAACACACTCTCTTTAGTCTTTTCTTACTGAGGAACAGATCCAGAGAGAGTTTCCAGACATGCATAGGCTTCAAAAACAGTTCTGTGCAACTCTCATCCCTTGTCTTGACACCTCTTGCTCTGCCTGCCTGCCTGCCTGCTCTACATCAGCAGAGTCCAGCTCTATAGGCTCCCCACTGGAATGGGACAAGAATTAAGGGTGATGTTGTGCCATTGCTCTGCTTTGCTTGGTGCTCATTGGCCATGCTTTGCTTCCAGATGAGTTTCAAGCTGTTGAGCAACTATTTTTGTCCTCTGAACTTACCCAGCAACCAAAGTTTTGTCTTGCTGTTATGCAGCTTACTCACAGGCACAGGCTGGTGCAGTGAAGCTTTAAAAGACCGTTTTTCTTCCTTACTCCCACACACAGTGTCCAGTGCTACCTTATCAAAGTGATGCAAGATCACCAACTCACTCTCTTCAATATTTTAGACATTGGAGATTTTTCAGTTTTAAAGTCTGAATAAGGATTCTTCATGCATCTATCACTGGTAAAATAACTGCATGTATTTGTGTGCCCAAAGTCCTTCACACAATGGAAAAGCAAATGTTTCACCCTCCAAAAAGAGCTCCTATTTTTTCAATGGTGCTCCACAGGGCCTAGTATTTATAAAATGTAAGTCTAATGTGAGATTTATTAGGCTATTCAGGCCTTTTAGCTTCTCTCACATATGGCTTGTTTATTTGCTGTTTTGCCTCAGCAGTTCATGCAGTATATAAATATGCATGACATTCACTTTACATTTATACAAGTACAAGCAGATACATACAATGGCCCCATAAAGAAGCAACTGGATCCCTAAGTCTGAAAAGCTGAAGTCTCTTTCCTATATCTTAACTGAAAATCTGTTATGCAAATGTATTCAATTATCAAACTTAACCTTAACGTGACTAATTAAAAAGTAACAAATTTTCACATCAGCATTTGTAATGAGTTTGAAAATTGCCAAATGTGACCATTGCTACAAGTAATAGTGTTCGCTTTTAATTTCCTTGTGTACTTCAAGAAATCTGCACTGCGTCATAAGTGATACTTCATGGTATGTGTTTTATTTTTCAGAGGTTTTCAGGAATTAGTCACGAAACTCTTCTTACAGCTCTGTGGCAATCCTTCCCTTTATAAGCCAGATCCTTAAAGCAACAAGAAATCTTAAAATAGGTCTTTCAATAAGGGAGGATTTGAAATTAGTACATTTAAAATTTCAACCCAAATGAAAGCAAGTGCTGTGCCAAGGATCTTTGCCAGTTGGAATTTTGTATCATATGAAAAACTGAAAAAGTATAAGCTTTTGCTTTACAGCGTTACAAAAATCTGATACGATCAAAGTCTTTCCTTTAGTTTTTTTCATTCATTTTAGACAAATTCCTGGCTTTAGGGGGTGGTCTGTATACAAACACTTGTAACTAAATAATTTTTTGGAAAGTTAGTTGAAAAAAAGGCAAATAGGTATATAAACAGATCAAATATCTGTAAATCTAAAATATATAGAACAGCATAAAATTATCTGTCAGGAGGGGGAAGACAGGATGTCAAAGACCCATTATAGAGACTGTCCATCATAATGCTACAATCTCTACTTCTATATGTATATTCCTAAGAGACATACATGCATCAAGAAGCCATAATAAAGGTTAAAAGTAATATTAAGATGGAAGAAATTTGATTTTTAAATTTTGGTACCAGCTTTTCCTGTTACTCTTTCTGCTTTTTAAACAGAGGCCTCTCAATTTTGAATCAGTGTTGCAGGATCAACTGGAATATGCTCTAAAATCCAGGAAGCCAAAGAGAAGGTGATTTAAGATCCTGTCTTCAGACAAGTAAACAACCCTCCAACCCAGCTCTCTCCTCTCTGTCCCTTAACATGTACACCCCTATCTTTTTTATTATCAACACACAGCACCTATCGTAAGATTAATAAAGCAAGAAAGAAATGAAATAATTTACATCAAATCTGCAGCTTCACTGAACTCCTCACCCAAGAATTAGCGAGCAGGTCACTGCTAGTACTCCTCCTCTGCAGGCAGGGAAGAGGTTTACACAAGGTCATCCAGTGACTCAGCAACAAACTGAGGAAAAGGACTCGAGGCAGCCCAGCCTTGTGCCCAATATCAGCAGCAGCTCAGCCCCGGCAACAAACCTATGCTCCCAGACCTGACAGCGTCCATCAGCTCTGCTAAGGCACAGCCTCAGTGACCTTAGGTTTGCAGCCTATTATAGTAAATGATTCAGTTCTAACAGCAAGGTTACAAATGCCTACGTTTTCTCCGTGAAGCACACAGCTGCTGCTGCACAATACAGATTTCAGAATGGTAATAAAAATGACTCAAGGTTGTACACCTGCAAATTCTGTGCTTCTCAGTGCTCTCTTGCAGATTTTGACAAAGACTTAACATTTAATAAGTATCAGAATCCAGACAGCCTATTATTCCACCTACTCATAAATGGGATATTTTTCTCTTCAGAAACAGAATGTTAAAGTGATTCACAGGAGGAGACGGTAGAAGTTTCGTTCTCCCAGAAACCTCAGCAAATTCAGTTAAACAGTGACAAGCATTAACAGCTTGAAACAGGCACTGTTTGATACAAAGACATCACTATCTTTCAGTAAAGGACTTCATGCTAGTTTTACATGAACAAAGAGCTGCTTCCAATTAAAATTATAGTAATGGGGGATGGGAAGAAAAAAACCAAAGCAAATGCTCTCCATGTACTTGCCTTTATTGATCAATTACCGAGCAATGAAGTGACATCCTTCTCCAGCCATTTTGCCAAGAGCACTGCGAGGGAATGCTGTAATGTGTAACCATGATGGCTGCTAAATTCTAGTTCTCTGTTAATTTCAGTCCAGTTATTTACCCAGCTGAATTCTTACTGTGAGGTCTCTACTGTGAGGATTTCATGTCTGATAATGGCACACTTTACAATATACATTATTTCTACAATTGTTACTGAAAATGCATCTTCCAGTCAAAAAGTATTTAGATATTCAGAGATGCAGAGATAGTGTGATTTAAAAAACTAGGCAACCAATATATGTTTATAAGTGCAATTTATCTACCTGAGATTTTTCAGCCCCTAGGACTGAACACTACCTGTCCCAGTTACTCCTATGCAGAGAAAGAGCAAAGGCTTTTGGCATTCTCAGTTCAATACACTTAGTTCTTCACTAGCAGCACCAAAGCCACACCTCACATGTATAAAGGCAAGCCAAAGACCATTGATACCTAAACTGCAAACTCAATATATGTTTCTTTCAATACACTAGATCATATTCTTCTTCTGCTCTATCTTCCCATTCTGTGGAAAATGAACTCTCTTTTTTCTGTTGGAGATTATACCTCACCACTTCTTCATATCCTCTTCATCTCATTAATATTTTTGTATGTCATTAGTACTAAATATGTTTTCTTCTAGAGATGTTCTGGCTGACATATATCTAATTAAAGTCAGAACAGGTCTTCTTAGCTCAGAATAAGCTGGTCTTTGAAGGTGGCCCTTTGTGTTTCAGACCTGATTAAAAGGCCACCTGCTCAAGACCTTGTCTAATTCTTCCACTGACATCAGCTGGATTTAACAAAGGCTAGGTGAGTGCCCCTGCCTGCAGACATTGCCTTGCCAATATTAAGAGTCAACAACCTCTCTTGAGGAGTAAACATCTCCAATCATGAAATCTAGAGTAAACATCTAGAATCAGGAAAAATATGTTGGAGCAATTTTGGTCATCAATGAACAGAAAGACAGGAATCCACTGAGTTGTATTTTGACAGAACTTTGCCTTCACTATTACATCATCAAGTTCTGCTTCCAGCCTCCCCAGCAAGAGCTGAAAATACACCTGTGAAAATCTGAGTGTTCTAAAAATATGGCTGCCATAGCCTTCTCAAGATACATTAGAGAAACTAACCTTGTTACACTAAGTAAATTAAAAGTAGAAACACACTCCCAAAGCTTGGTGCCTGAAATCCTTTTTCCTTCCTCTCCTCACACATTTTTCTCCTATATATATATATAAATTCACATACACACAGGAACACATATGCTGTACACCAAAACAAAATGCGGTCATTAAATGACGTAGCTAGAAGTTGTTAAGATTTTGCAGGAAAAGTCCATTTCTGGGATGCATAACACCCTGTTCTGAGCCTCAGATGCAGTGACTCCACCAAGCATTACGTTGGTGCTCATTAAGGTCAGGAAGAACTTGAGCTGGAATGTGCAATATCCCAGTAAAACATGCATGTTCCACAGTGGTGCACGCAAGACACACCCTGGTAGGGTGAGGTTTCCTGTGTTTGTTACACTTCCTTCAGCACTTCAGAGAACTGTTCTTACAATGGTGCAAAATACCCACCTTTCAAGAACACAAGTATGGAGACCAAAAACAGACACAAACCTGCTTCTATCTCTCCCATAAGGGAGTTCTCATTACTGCAATATATGCTGAGCTTAAAATCCTTGTTGCACTGACTGCATGAACACAGCTCAGCTTATTTTACTTTGCCAGCTCCTGAAGTTCAAACTCAGCATCCCATACTGCAGCCCAGTGCTGTTCTTTCATTTCCACACCTGTGCAGAGTGAACTTCCCCTTTAAAGTCATTTTAGTTTCAAGAGAAATTTGCTTCAAACCTGTTTGCGCTATAGTTTTGTGCTCATTTTGATATTAATATTCTAATATTATCTTAAAAAATACCAAGTTAAGATTCTTTGCAATACCAAACATTCTGCACCAAGTATTTTTTCAATGAGTCAGCTAAGACTATTTATGTCAAATAAAATTATCCGCATTACTATAACCTGATCTGTTTTCCTGACAGTTTAAAAAAGTAATTTATTTTTCACTTTCTTTATAATACCACCTTTAATGAAAAGCATAAAATAACCATAGAATCATAGAGCACTTTGTGTTGAAAGGGCCCTGAAAGATCATCTCGGTCCAAGCCTCCTGTCATAAGCAGGGACACCTTTCACTAGACCAAGTTGCTCAAAAAATTGTGCGCTTACTAACTAACTCTTAAATACTGAACAGAAATATTTAAAAAAACTTCTTTGTCCAGTTTCAGGTTTGTTTTTTTCAGTTTTTCTTCCTTTGGTTTTCCCACACTGGATAAATCATTTGGCTTTATACCACCCTTTTTTTACTGTGTATTTAAATAAACACCTCCCAGTAAATAAAGTTTCAGATTAAATAGACTGCTGCTGGAGTCAGCAAAGATATGCTAGAAAAAGAGAACTAACATATGCATGCCACTACATCAAAGTATCCATATTTATTAGCACAACAGAACAGTAAAGGCAAGGAAATTGCAACCATCAGCAGAAGTGCATATTACTGATAAAATATATTGAGGAAGCCACGTAAAAGCTGGCTTAAACTTAGTCTTATCTACACAGCAATAATTTTTATATATATATATATACACACATACATATTTAAATGTATACATACACACATCCAAGATTTTTTTACCAACATGGCAGTTCTTATACATTTTGTCTCTAAAACATTAATAACATGTCATTTAGAAGATCTTTAAGGGGCTAAAATGGGAATATACTTTGAACTTTTATTTCTGGCACAGATTTCCTTTGTTGAAAGGCAGGCCTATAGAATCTGAATGCTGTGGACATTACCATTTATGTGGTGGTGTCCTAATTACCACTCTCTGCCTATCCTCTAAAGGTCACGATGCTGGATTTGTTCTTTTTGGTTCAGCACAGCTCAAAGGCTTCTAAGGAAGTTGTTCACTAGGTTGCATATATCCATTATGATTTCAAATCCAACAGACATTACAGTTCTTCATTTCCACACATATCACTTTAGGCAAACCTGCACTAAACTTACTCTATCATACAGCCAACGTTCACCTGGAAGCTTTTTAAAATCCTTGTGGGATTCCTCACAATGCTCTTTAACTAACACAATTTGTTTGCTGAAAGCACGGCAGCTGCTGTAAAACAAACAAAATTCAATTAAACTTTATACTAAAATATTGCTAAGTATGAAATGTCACTGTATTTCAGATTTGATGAGTTCAAAGCTAATTAATTTCAGACCACTGAATACTTAACACAAAGGAGAAATTGTTTCTAGAATTTAAAAAAGTATCTTAAATTAGCTTTATTGGATATGATATGTGTGACATAGCCATCTAATCATCATCAATTTTTAAATACCAACCTGAGCAGTAGCATTTGGGAAAAAATAAAATCAACCTATAAGATCATTGATGCTTTGTACTATTGGTACTATTTCACCCAGAGGCTAACAGAAAGTAAATTATCACTTTGTTCCACAAGATCCATTGCCTGCTATACTACAATAGGATAAATTATCCCTTCCCATTTGGTTTTGATATTTATAAAATATGATTTAGTACAGCTACAAGCAAGACATCAGCTTGTTTGCTGATGAAAATGATTTACACAGACACAGCTAGATCCTCCTATGCATACACTACTTGTTACTCTGAACTCCATGAAACCTTGTAACTGTATTTGGAAATTTTAGTGCTCTAAGTCCACAGGCTAGAGGCATGAAATAAAATGGAAGCCCCCTAAAACTACTCTTTAGGATTGCATTAAACTTGAAGAGTATCTCCAATTATTATTGTTAAGAAACAGATTTACTGAAAACTTTCTAAGTACTATTTACATAATGCTAATAATAAAGGATTGAAATTTGTTTTTCATCAGAAATTGATGATAGAACATTTAGAACTGAAGTCTTTATTCACAACCAGCACCATAGATTTCTAAACTACAAAAAGATAATTGATGAATCATAATGTGAATGTGTAAATTATAAAAAAAAAAAACCAAACAAATTAGAAGTTGATACATAATATTCTAATATAGCACAAAACATATCTTTACACAACATACTATATTTATAGTCTTTTAATAATAATGGTCTCCAAAATGAGGCAAGGATTAAAACAACATGAGCAAGTGAATTTTTTTTTTACAATAAACATGAGCAGATAGAACAACTTTTATTCAAGTCAGATCTTGTCTAAACTACAAAAGAAGGATAACAAGTTATAAAACAGCTGGCTCCTGCTAATTACTATTTCTAGATTTATTGGATTTTGGACTAATTAAGAAATTTAATTAAAGTCCAATCTACAGCACAGATGATAACTGTATTAAGCACAGCAGCTTGCTGGCTTTGTTGGATCATTAGCGCCTCTCGGTGAAAGTCAGCTGCAGGGCACAGCTCTGGGCAAACATCCTGAGCCTCAGCCCTGTGTCCAAGGCAGCCCCCAGCTCAGGGAGCACCCCCAGTGCCACTCCCAATCCAGAAATCACCCCACTGCTCACAGCATTACACACAACAGACGGTTTCTTTGAGAATTCAGGTAGCTGTAAACTAACAAACACATTGAGCAAAGGCATTAAACATTTTTCATGAGTTCTAACACCAAAATCAAGCGCATCCTCAGTCATTTCACAAAGGACACTAAACTGGGCAGGAGTGTTGATTTGCTGGAGGGCAGGAAGGCTCTGCAGAGGGATCTGGACAGACTGGATTGATGGGCTGAGGCCAGTGGCAGGAGGTTCAACAAGGCCCAGTGCTGGGTCCTGTGCTTGGGTCACAGCAACCCCAGGCTGCGATACAGGCTGGGGCAGAGTGGCTGGAAATCAGCCCGGTGGAAAAGGACCTGGGGGATTGACAGTGACTGAACATGAGCCAGTGTGTGCCCAGGTGGCCAAGAAGGCCCATAGCATCTGACTTGTATCAAAAATACAGTAGGACCAGAGCAGTGATTGTGACTCTGGCACTGGTGAGGTCATACCTTGAGTTCTGTGTTCAGTTCTGGGCCCCTCATAACAAGAAAGACACCGAGGTGCTGGAGAGTGTGCAGAGAAGATAAACAGAGCTGATAAAGGGTCTAGAGCACAAGTCTCATGAGGAGCAGCTGAAGGAGCTGAGGGTGTTTCATCTACAGAACAGAAGGCTCAGAGAGAGACATTATCACTCTCTACAACTAAGGCTGTAGAAGGCTGTAGCCAGGTGAANAAAGGACCTGGGGGATTGACAGTGACTGAACATGAGCCAGTGTGTGCCCAGGTGGCCAAGAAGGCCCATAGCATCTGACTTGTATCAAAAATACAGTAGGACCAGAGCAGTGATTGTGACTCTGGCACTGGTGAGGTCATACCTTGAGTTCTGTGTTCAGTTCTGGGCCCCTCATAACAAGAAAGACACCGAGGTGCTGGAGAGTGTGCAGAGAAGATAAACAGAGCTGATAAAGGGTCTAGAGCACAACTCTCATGAGGAGCAGCTGAAGGAGCTGAGGGTGTTTCATCTACAGAACAGAAGGCTCAGAGAGAGACATTATCACTCTCTACAACTAAGGCTGTAGAAGGCTGTAGCCAGGTGAAGATCAATTTCTTCTCCCAGATAACTAGTGACAGGACAAGAGAAAATAGCCTCAAGTTGGAAATTGCCAGGGGAAATTTACATAGGAAAAATTTCTTCATTGAAAGGGCTGTCAAGCATTGGAACAGGTTACCCAGAAAAGTGGTGGAGTCACTGTCCCTGGAAGCACTGAAAAGATGTGTGGATGTGGCTGGCACTTAAGGACATGGTTTAGCAGTGGATTTGGTGGTGCTGGATTAACAGTTGGACTCAGTGATCTTAAAGGTCATTTTCAACCTAAATGAGTCAGTAATTCTATCTACAAGGTTCTATATAATTTGAAACCATGGTGTACGGTATGTAATAAAACACTTTTTAGCTGAAAGAAAAAATTCAGTATTAAAAATGAATGAGCTTTTTACACCAAAGCTTAGAATTATGTCTAGAAAAATTTAGCAGAGGAGCTCCAAGAAGGGATTCTTAAGTTACCATATCTTTCCTAAACTACATAGAAGGTCCCAAGTAGTACAGTAGTTGCCTGGCTTTGGCTGGATGCCAGACACGAGCACTGTCACTCCCCTCCACAAGGGGAGAGAAAATATACTGACAGATACATGAGGTGAAGTAAGAGCAGAGAGAGATCACCTACTGATTACCATTGCAGGAAGAACAGACTCCTTTTGGAATATAAACTGAATTTACTACTAATAAAATCATACCAGGACAATAAGTAAAATAAATCTTAAAAACACCCTTCCTCTTCTCCCCTCCCTCCTTTACAGCTCTACTGCCTCCCTTCAGTGGTGCAGGGAGACAGAAATGTTAAGAACAACATACTGTGCATCTGCCTCAAAAAGCAGAGAAACTGCAAACAGGCAGGTATATTTAGGAATAAACCTCACATGTGAGGTGATTCCCTTTCATTACCTTCAGTCTAAAGCACTGCATCCAATTTCATGCAGAAATTGCCCAATTAAGACATCTAGATAGAGGCCACAAGAAACAGCCTAGAAAGCATGGCTGAAAGTAATTGGAATTGTTAACCTTGAATAAAAGAAGAGAGTGAAGTGTTAACACTCTTCATATCTGTAAAAGATTGTAACCAAGAGAAAAACTAATAACATCCTCACTAAGTTCACTGGGAAGCAGATGATAAAGGAGTAAGACAAGATTGATACTGTGAGGGAGAGGGGGAAACCACTAAGACTGCCTAACCAGAAAGAGATAACCTAGAAAGAAGCAGCCTAAAAAGACCTATTAAATCTTTCTGAGAAGCCATCTCCATCAGGCAGGCAATTAAGAACAAGTTGAACAAATATATAGTGCTGCTTTATCTATTCATCTTGCTGCTAAGAACAATGAAGCAAGTAATGTCCAAATCCATTTTTTATTCCTTTAAAGATTTTTCCGAGGGGGGAGCAGGGGGGAAAAGCAGTATGGATATATAAATTTATTTCTGCATGGCATGTCAGTTCTGCAGGAGTATTTCTCAAATGCCTCTCAAGTAATTTAAGGGTCACTTAAATTCTAGGCTATGATAATTTGATTGTTTAGAGGACTCTCAAGGCATTTCAAAAGGGCCATGATCTAATGTTCACTACATTGGCCTTATTATCATACTTGCAATATTTTTTGTGGATGCTTTAAACACAGCGCTGCAGAGTGGGGCTTCTCTCTTTTTAAGGAGAGAAATCAGCAGCCAGAGCACTAACTCCAATCTAAACGACACATTATCTCCTCAATGGTTTTAAAAGTTTACTTTATGACCGGATACCTTCAATCACCTGGGCCTGCAAATCTTACACAAGAAATAAAATCTTGCTTTTCTAAAACAAGAAATCTAGTATTCATTGACTTCAAAATATTAAGAATGTCTCAAAAACCAAACACCCCAAACAACTAAAAATCCTTGTTTTTCCATTGAACTGTTTTTAATAATTTCTGATTAAGGTTCATCAAGAACTGAAAAGCAAATTTCATTATATGCCTCACAGCTACAGAACTAAACTGTGAATCAGATTTAAATTTACCCCCTAAAGTGAGTGTTGAATGAGGCAGAAAATCTACTATGTTTTCCTATCTTTGCATATGCTTTTTTGAATTCTATTAACATATAAATGACATAACTCCAAAACAAATGAGAACGACTGATTTAAATTTTGGTGAGCTGCCAATCAAAGATGAAAACAGCACGGGCAATGCAAGAATGTCAAAGACCTATTAACTCAATACCTTCTGAAAACAGCTGTACATGACACATCAAATGCGTGCAAATAGATGTGCTCACATATCCTGGCATATTTTTAAGGAACCACTGAGTAACCAGTTAGGTGGGTGGGATATTTGTTTTTCTTTGTTTCCTTCACATTTATAACTCTAGTTCCTCTGGCAGTACACCTTGCTCTGATCCAAGACATCAACAGCTGGTAGGACTATTGTATTTTTGCTTTCCAGGAAGTCTCTGACAAGACTAAGCCTTCCTAATGTGACAGGT
Organism: Bombycilla garrulus; assembly: GCA_013400315.1. Taxonomy (NCBI): domain Eukaryota; kingdom Metazoa; phylum Chordata; class Aves; order Passeriformes; family Bombycillidae; genus Bombycilla; species Bombycilla garrulus. Next base: position 22,852 of record VXBU01012025.1, on the reverse strand, counting down.
GATCACCTCAAAGTTCACAGATTGTGTCAGGCAGGCTGGTGTTGAATATCTGTACTGGGAAGCTACTAAATGAAACCAACATGTTGACAGTACTGACTTCTTAACAAATGTACTTTTTATTTTTAAGCCATTGCTCTTCACAGAAATATGCAAAAAAACCCCATAGTTTTTCCACTGAATTTAACAATGGATGTGATGTTAATCTCATTTTAGTATTTTGTTTTAGATACCACCAGTCCTGCCAGGCCAAGACAGCTCCAGTAGGCAGATCAAGAAGAATATTCCTGCAGTAAGTGCTGGATTCCTATATTTCTCTATAGGCTCCATCCAAATGAACCAGGTCTGGATCAACTGATTATTTCAGTGTGAGGGTCTGGGCTGGAAGGAAGAGTCAAGTTTGCTATTATAGAAGCAACTTAATGATTAAAAATCAAAATACTGTTTTCATTCTTCTGGTAGTACCATTGTTTGCATGCTTGAACATCCATGAGGGTTATCAGTGTGCAATGTTGTCGGACAGAATTTCTGGTTAGCCAGGTGACAGGGTAGAGTGACAGCATGGCTTCTCAGGACCTCAAGAGCTCTCTATTTCCACTTCAGGCTCAGGGGGGCAGCTATGAGGTCTGACCCTATGGCTCAGTGCCTTATTCAGGAGGTCTTGAAAACCTCCAAGGATGCATCTTGCAAGCCTTCTACAATGTATCCTCCAAGACAACTAACACAGACTCTATGCCCTTCCTGTATTCCTCATTAATCTACTGCCCTTCCTGTATTCCTTATTAATCTACTGGGCACTGGACCTGAAGTTACTACAACCTAGTCCAAGAAAACACTCACAGACCAAACACAAATCATTTTGTTTCACTGATCTTTTTTCATCATTATACCTGATCGTGTTATCCTTCCATTTTAATTTGCTCATTTAGTCAAAGGATAGGGAAGATGAGAAGAGAAATAAATCTATTTGTGTAAACACACAGGCGGTGAACAACTATCACTTTTCAAACACTAAACACCATAAACATTTTAACAAAGCCAAATGTTATAACATTTCTACACCTTCACTGCTGAAAAAACACCACTTTGTCACAGGTCTTAGGGCAGATGGGTCAGAACTAGTTGTCACAGCCTTCATCCGAGTCAAAAAGATATCAAATACAAATTAAGCAGAAAAAAATCCTGCTCCAGTGTAGCCACTTGAGAGACTTATTCTAAACCCTTGCAGATTAGCACAGACAACAGAGCTCATGAATATTTAACAGTTGGGCATACATGGGCACAGTGCAATGAGGAGGAGATAATCACCCCACCTAAACGACTGCTACAAATTTATTCCACCTCAATATGTAGTTCAACTCAAAAAGCATCTGCCTTATCACCTCAGATCGTGAATGATAGTGGACTTATTGGCACAAGCAACAGCAGAGATTTTTCTTTCTGTGTTCAAAGACAATACAATCTGCTCTGTAAGTATCAGTTCATTATACAATAAATAATTGATCAGAATTCTACTGACTCCTCTATAATTATTCAAGCTTGTAGGCAGCAAAACTTCTGAGAAGAAAAACAAACAAACAAACAAAAAGACATAAACACACTAAGAGCTTTAATATAACTGGCATTGCTCTAGAAATGGCAAACTTCCACTGGCTGAACAGAATCCTTAAATGCTGGTTTTGTTCAAGCAACTGCAAGTTTCTACAGTCCAACTACAGCAGCTTCGATACACCAAAACACAGAACACAAACTCCTGTTGCCTACAAAAGATCTGGTAATACTCAAGACTTTCCAAAACCAAATCCTTCAGCGCCCAGAACTGACATGTTGAGAAGTAGCACATTTGCTTGACAGATCTGCCTTTAAAAAGTGCATTTTATAAGTGGATTAAGGACTTAATAACTGTTGGTACTTTCATAGGTCTCACATTTTATCACGATAAAAAAAGAAAACAATATAAAGATGCCATTGAAAGATCTGATTTTCTACCTTACCTGCTTTGCCCATGATTGACAAAGAAAATTAATACCAGCTTTGCACTTTCAATGCTTCCTATATATCAGTACGATTTACCGGTATTAGAAGGAAACACTGAATTCCAAAGTTTTTTGCACATTTTATGACACAGCTTGGCTGTGGTGTACCAGTCAGATCACCATACTAATTTCTTTTTCGTCTTTTGTTATATATTCCTCTGTTTTACAAGAATATGTTATGATCACACTGCATTTCTGCCTGGATGAATCGATCTTTGTTAAGGAAACCTGTTTTGTAAAACTGTTAATCAAAGAACATGTTTCTCTATTAATATACATGAGGGAGAAAGGGGGACTTTGATACACACTTGGGAATCAGACACCCAACTGAAAAGAACCAGGTAATTAATTCAGTCTTTAAAAAGACTTACAAAAAACATTACACAAGTTAAGCTCCTGATCTTGTGTTTGACAAGGATCTACCACATGCAAAATAAATTGGAGGACTTACTACTGACATTAATGCTTGCTCACTGCTCAAAGATAACATTTTTGTCAATGAAATGTCTACATTTGGATATTAAAATAACTTAGATATGGAGAAGCTGGACAAATACTGCAAATAATGCTGGTAGCACTTTGGTCTTCCTTAGTCTCTAAAATGCAGAGACAAAAATATATAAATAAGCAATCAAGCTCTGCTTCTTTCTTATGTAGAGAGAATAGTGGAAAACTGTACAACTGCAGCAGTCAACACCATTTTGCCCTGACGAGAAGGTAAATAATGTATAAGAACAGACACATGAGAAATAAAATGCCCACAGCCGGTATCTGCAAGGTAATCACACATTGGTACCAACTGTGCTACAGACATCCTATTCCTTTATTTTCTCTCTCTTGCCACTGTGCCTCCAACACAAGCAAGAATAGCCTTTTAAAGCACTAATCTCAAGAAATCCAAAATCAGACTCTGAAACAATCTGGAATATTGACTGAAATTTTAGGCATTAGCATTTGAAACAGAGCATGACTAGGAAGATCCAAGATCTATCACAGGAATGCCAATATTCAGTTGCCAACAAATCACACATAAAGAATATAAAGAATAGTGCTGTCAAAACAGCAAATATGCCAGTCAAATCACCCAGCTGAATTTTCATACTAAGTGTTTAGACTATATAGTATTATTCTAAATATGAAATGTATTTTAACAAATGGTGCACAGCATTGTTTTTTCATAAATATAATATCACTTAAGGCATCTTTCTCACTGGAAGCTCTAAGTAAAATTAGTTTTCAAATTATATTCAGTGAATTTGAAGAGAGAAAATTTTGTTAAAAGATCCTAAGAAATCAGAGGTGACATACTAAAGCCTAAGAGGTGTGAATTTAAGGAAATTATCTCAATTCCACAGTAATACTAATAAATGAAAAAGAGACACTGTAGGATTTTCAATACGTATCATAAAATAAAAACCCACAAAAACCACAACATAAAAAAAAATTTTGAAGTGTTTCAGAATGGAAAGTAGACAGAGTCTGAGAGATTTCCTTCTTTTCACCACCCTGGTCAAAATAAAATTGCATCTTCACTGCAAATACATAAGCTGGAAAGATATGCAGCAGGAATAAAAAAAAAACAACAATACAAACGCAATTTTTTTTTTTTTTCAGGTATGAAAGCTTGCAGATCTTTGTTGTCTGTATACATCCTGCCAGAAGTCTTACTGCATTACTGCCATTTACATGTGAACAGATAGGATAGAAAGAAATTACCAACATTCAATGAAAGTCATCACACAAGAAGGACCCCTCAGAATTTTTGTCATAATTTAGTCATAAGAACTCAATTTAGGATACTGTGCCGTATAAAATTGACCAAAATCTGTGTAATATTCAAGTAGCAATCTGGTCAATCAAACCATTGGCCCAAACATGAGCATTTAGTGAACAAGTGAAGAATTCTTGTCAAGTATAAACCTTGGTAAACTTTACTGTAGGTGGGAGAACCAGACTTTTTTCTTCTGTGCTTATTTTTCTAAATTATGCACAGATTCCCCATCTGTATTTTTTATGCAATATGCAATGGTAAAAACAACACAGGCTGTTGAGGAATGTTAGCATAACCAGAGTGGCTCAGACAAGATCATCTAGTGTAGCATACTTTTCCTGACACTAACTGGGTATTAAGCTGATAGCAGATGCCTTGGGATAAATACAAGAACAAAGCAAATGAGGAAAAATGAGGCAAAATTATGGAAAAACTCCTATGCAAGAAAAATTTGTGTAGATCTCAAGCTCAGAGGAGAAGCAATTTGAAGGATATTAGTATAGATATTTAAGAATCAACAGGCCATTCTCTTCTAGGGAAAAATTATAGTAGGGTGCAGACTTAGGAAAAAAACCAAGGGAGGTGGCTTTTCAAGGAACAGGCAGGAGTGTAGTGAAAACAATTGAAATAACCTGTTGCTCTAGAAATGCATATGGTTTGAGAGGTAGAAAGGACAGATTTCTGCAGAAAAACAATCCAATGATGTTTTTTAAATACAAATAAACCACATTCAGTACACAAAATCACTACGCTGCAACAGCTGGAGACTGGAAGAGTAAGTGGAAAGTGTCTCATATTTCTATCCTGCCTTTAATTCTTTCTTACCTCAGACTCAGCTTAAAAATGCTCAAGATACACCACATGTTGTGTTAAGATAAAATTCATTATTACACAGTATCACTTCTCTTTAATTGTCACAAAAACATATATAAATGGGTCAGCTCAAGATTACAACAGACATTACTTAAGGTTTCTGCTTCTTTCTCTGAAACATTATGGTTTGTTCAGTATCTGAGAGCAGGTATTAGATCTGTGCATTACAGCCAGAATTACAAGAGCAGGTTTCCAGTAGTTCAGCTGCAAACATTCAGTGTTTTACTAAAGGAGAAAAAAAAAAAAAAAGAGTAAAGCAAAAAACCAAAAAAAGCCAACAACCTCACCTTAATTTATATCTTATTTTTCATAAATCTGATCATTTTAATAAGATACGAGTTATTGAATGACAGAGATTAGCAAAAGACCATTTAGGATTTTTGTTTTAGAACAACTCTTACAAACATGAATTTTGAAAACTCCACTAAATATGAGTTTTGAAAACTTCACCAATTGAAGTTTTAATGATTTTCTCTCAGAAGTACCACTTGAAAAAAACTGTGCTGTCAGTTTCTTTCTATTTACAAGCAAACGCTTTATGCAGTTTTTTCATTGGATAAGAATAGAGAATATGCCTATTTCTAGTTTAAAAAAAATGGACATTAAATCACACTTTGGGAAGAGGAGGGATGAAATAACTACTTAAAGACTGGTTACAATCTTTGTATTATCATGTCAAGTTGTCACGTTGAAACGCATAGAAAAAACACAAAAGCGAGAAGCAAAAGCAGTCTGACAGTAATTTATACAGTAGATTTCTTAAAGCTGTAGGAATAACAAGTCCTGTTTGATACATCTTGTTTTTTCCACTAATACACTGAGGACTTTTTCTGAAGATCACTGGAACTACTTCTTAGTGAAGGCTTAAGAAACCTCTTAGCTAAAGTATGGCATGGTTTTCTTACTCCATAGCATTTATTAGGGCTGTTCAGTTTTCTGAAAAATTTAGAAAGGTTTCAAACTCATACTGCCAGAGCTGATGGGAAAAAAAATGAAAACAGTAAGCTGAATAACAATTCATATACCTCGGTGATTAGAATCAGCAAAATTACCATCACCTTTCACCCAAAAATACAAGTTTTTATATAAATCACACTGTCTTATAGCATCTCTCATGCTACTTCTATTGAAATCCTAAGACCTAGCACCTTGAAACTTCACTAGAAGAGAACTGAAGCAAGAAAAGCTGGGAAAAGTTGTCTGGTGTTCGGTTTTTAAATATACACATAGATGTAAATACATATAAATATTTCCTGAAAGGTTCAACAAAACAAACAAAAAATCAATCAAAAACAAAACAAAATAATTAAGCCATTGCTCATATTTTCTATGAGGAATACTGTAAATAGGGAACTGAGGCAAAGAATTTAAAACCTCCACAAGACTATATAAGTAGTCAGTGAAAGAACTAGGACAATCCCTTTAAATCTCATCATCAACAAGTGTTACTAATCTTGTTATGAAAGCTTTACTTCTGCTTGAGGTAAGGCACAAATTTCTTATTTGCCTCAACTTTCCTCTCTTAATATCCCATTAGACTTTAAAGTAAACACTATGTAATGAGGGTAAAGGTACTAAGAATCTTTCTCAGATGTTGGCATGTTGAAGTTTTTTTGTCTGAAGATATCAACATATTTTATTTCTAACTACTTTTTCACATTATGAATTAACACACCCAATGACTTTAAATTCTGTCTTTGGGACCAAAGGAAAATCCTAAGGCATACATTGAGATGAAATAGTATAACTCACTGTCAAAAATACAGAAGAACACTTTTAGCTTTCAAACCATTTTCACAGCAAAAAATCCAAAATTCAGAGCACATCTGAGGTTTAGTCCATTCCATTCTATCTGATTTTTAACAATTAATTACAAAGATTTCATTTTTTTACAGAGTAGGATTATGTGCTACAAATGAAAAACAAATTACTTGTATTTTCAACTTCACACTGGCTGACATATCATTAGATCATATTATTTTTTCATAGAAGTCTAGCTGCTTCTTCAATATCATCTTTGTTAATACTTTTGCCTGCAGAATTGCATTTTTTTTTAAAAATAGAAGTCCCAATCTTCATGCACAACTTGCATCAGCATTAAATAGACTAAAAAGCAATAGACAGTTTCTCTGCTAATTTGCCATTTAAATTTTGGATATATTGATTTACAGGAGTTGTATTTCCCGCTATGTAAAAGACTCCTCAATCTGCAGTCGTGCTTAGAAGAAAACGTGCGGCTGGTCAAATAGCTAAAATCAAGGAGAACAGCAAAAGAGAGAGAGCAGGCAAGAGTGTGAAAGTATCTGTTATTTAGAAAGGAAAGAAAGGAGAAAGTCCCCCTCACAATCCTGTGAGAGCCAGCAGACTCGCTGCTTGTATTTGCAGCTACTAGTGGTACCCAGGAACCTTTAATATGCCAGCAGACATTCCCTACAGTATATTTAAGTTACTGGTTTCATACGGATTCACAACACCATATTAAACTGTCATCCTCATATCCAGCAGAATGAAAAAAAAAAAAAAAGCTAAAAAACTAAAGCTGACCTCTTTGCTGAAGTTGCAAACCAATTCAGCTGGCTTTGGAAAGAGTTAGGAGACTGCAGTATTCCCTACAAGGCTATAGATAGGATATAAAATAGTCATAACATTGCTAAGTAGCAATGCAAGGTATCAAAATTGTCCATCTTCAAAGGAGTCTTAGGCAAATAAATCATCCCCTAAACAAGAGGAATATGTACCTCATTTTCAAGAGTTCAAATTACTATCTGCAGTTGCTGTGCAGGTGTTTCCTTGTGTAGGATGTTCAATCTGAAGCACCAGAATTGCATGACTGAAGGATAATCAGGTCACAAGAACTCTAGGGAAAAACATAACTGATACTTTGATCACTTGCCCTTCATACAGTGCAAACATAAATCACAAACCTAGCTTTTCACATAAAAAGCCTGAAATCTTTGAATTACACTGGAACACATATGCACTTCTCCTGACCCCAAATATTAAGTTCCTGTAAGAATTTTAAATTGGTAGCATTTAAGAATATATAATAACATCTTTTCATTAGAAGACAGCAACAAAACCTCTAATCTTTTTCCCCAAATAATCTATTTCATCTACTTCCCCTTATACACATAACACATCTTTGTACCTCCTGCTCTCCCTAACTGGCTGCCAGCCCTAAAAAGAGAGAACAGAAGCAAAAGAACACATCACATAACTATTCTCTCTGTTAAAAAAAAAAAAAAAA
>VXBU01012025.1:0-14881 GCA_013400315.1 Bombycilla garrulus | reverse complement strand
AGGGTCTTAGGAAGTAGGGTTTAGTACATGACTATGCATTTTCTCTCCACGGGGGCCTTACTAAATGCTCAAAGACTGCAACAACCCCACACCTTGAAAGATTACTTATTGCCCAGGATCTTACCAACAAAACAACCAGCATTTCTGCAATTCAAGATGGACTTGGTTTCTGGGATTTCCACAGTATTTATAACCCCTTTGATAGGGATCCCTTTGATTTAAAAAAAAAAAAAGGGGTTGGGGGGACACTTTTTGATTTGCTCAGCTGTCATGAACATAAGGATTTTCCTAACTGGGAAGATGGGTAGCCCAAAGGCAAAGAAACCACAATAACCAACCAGTCAGGTTAATTCTTTCCTTTAAAAATTGCTCCAAAAGTGCCAGAACAGGTGCTGATGAATTTGGCTAATGAGATAATTTTCCGTCTGCTTTTTCACTGGCAGCCTGCCCCCTGACATGGTGAGTTCTTTTTATTTTTTAATAGCACCATAAGAATCAAGTCACACATTTTGGACCTCCTGCAGTGTCTGGCACGCATTCATCTCACAACTCTTCAGAAGCTCCACTTTACAGCAGAAGCTAATTTTCAATTAAGCTTTTGCATTACTGATCCNAAAAAAACAACACAAAACTATTCTTCTTGTTAAAAAAAAAAAAAAAAAGTGCATTTCTGTGTGCACACATGAAAAGAAAATTCCCTTGGTGTGGAAACCAGTATATAGAGTGGACTTCTAAAGAAATAACAAAAAAGCAAAGTGTTTCAAACTAACAAAATGCTTAAGAAGATTCACCCCACACCTTGAAAGATTACTTATTGCCCAGGATCTTACCAACAAAACAACCAGCATTTCTGCAATTCAAGATGGACTTGGTTTCTGGGATTTCCACAGTATTTATAACCCCTTTGATAGGGATCCCTTTGATTTAAAAAAAAAAAAAGGGGTTGGGGGGACACTTTTTGATTTGCTCAGCTGTCATGAACATAAGGATTTTCCTAACTGGGAAGACGGGTAGCCCAAAGGCAAAGAAACCACAAAAACCAACCAGTCAGGTTAATTCTTTCCTTTAAAAATTGCTCCAAAAGTGCCAGAACAGGTGCTGATGAATTTGGCTAATGAGATAATTTTCCGTCTGCTTTTTCACTGGCAGCCTGCCCCCTGACATGGTGAGTTCTTTTTATTTTTTAATAGCACCATAAGAATCAAGTCACACATTTTGGACCTCCTGCAGTGTCTGGCACGCATTCATCTCACAACTCTTCAGAAGCTCCACTTTACAGCAGAAGCTAATTTTCAATTAAGCTTTTGCATTACTGATCCCAATAGTGTATAATACACCTGTATTTACAGCATTACCTATTTTTCACTTTTTGCAAGATGTAGAAGGGAGTTCTATAAAATACATTAGAATACTTTGCCTAAATATTGCCCCCTTTTCACTTGCTGTGCAGATTTATTCCTATTTTCCTGTAACCATCTGCACATAGAGTTGTTGGGTTAAGGCTGCTGTTAATAAGAACTTACTTTATTCTTGTTTTCTGCATGTAAATTACTTCTTTTGGTAGAGATGTATAAATAACGAAATCCTAAATAACAAAAATCTCTAAATAAGTTACAGGGTTTCAAGTGCCTTCTGACAACTATGCTTGATTGAGTGTAGTATTTTCTTAGTTGTTATATTCCAATGACTTAAACATATTATTTCTCATTATATTAGGTCTTGCTGAGAAACCTCCAAAAATATATCTAAATGTTAGTGAGTACAAAAGATTCTCTAAATCTTTCTTAAAACCTGTGAAGATCTGGAGAATATTCTCAGCTCTGAAAAAGACCCTGTTCTGGTATTGGACACTTACATTATAAGCTAACAGGAGACTAAGAAAAAACCCAAGGAAAAAAAATCAGAATTTCCAAATATTTGAAGATCAGCGGGTTTTCCTAACAGCAGCAACAAAACTGTACAATTGTTAAGATGAATCTTTACATTATTGATGATTTATGGTGGAGATAATTATTGTCAGTAGTGTTGGTTCCAGCTTTGCTCTTGCCAAATTTTCTTTCAATTTGCCCGAGTAATCGAACAGGTCACATATGACAGCACAACTGGGAAGGCTCTCTAAGCTTCCCATAAGTGTGAACTAACCTGATGAAATCGAGAGAAGCATCCTGGGTTATCATCAGACATCCTCTGTCCAAAGAAATTAAGGCCATTATGTATAGTGGAAACAGGAATTCTCTCAGGCAAGGTGAGGCATCAGCAGTTCTCTAGTCTGGTATTTCTAGGTGCACTTTACTGGCCTTGGCATTACCAACGTCACATCCCTCCTTTTCCTAACCCTTTCAAAAATCAACTGAGGTGATTGGTGCAAAACTCTATCAATCAATACCTCAGTACTACAGAAACATCACATACTTTTATGGCAAGCCATTCTTGAACAGCAGCATGCAGTTGAGACACAGAATGCACTACTGCCACACCCCACAGCCCTCCTCCCCGCAAAAGCCTTTGTCCAGATTTCAACAGGACATAATCCTTTCTAATGCTTTTATAGTGCAGGAGGAATAAAAAGTTAAGTACTCCTGAGAAATATCTTGACTGTAAAAAATGAAACACTTAAATGGTAATAGGTTGTAAAAGCAGAATTACAGTGCAGCATTTCTGTAAAGTGATTTCCTTCTTATCAAATGTATCCTTTAAAAAGAAAAATAAATGCTTCCTAAACCATTAAGTACCAAAGGGAAGTAAAAAACAGTCCTTCACCACACAAAATCGTACTGGTAAGTAGAGTAAGTAACTGAATTTCTACAGTAAAGGATATGTAAAAGCCAAACACTTGATTCACCATGCTTCTTATTTTAATTTAAAATTTTCTTACAGACACACATAATCCAGGTAGGAGGAAGAAACTACTGAAGGCCCTATTTTCTATCCTGGTTACGTTGCTACCTTTGAACAGTATATAAACCCTGCTTTGAATAATTTTATTGACTTCCAGGCTCCATCAAGGACATTAAAAACTTTGCTATTGGCTTCCATGATAGTTTATTGCACAAAGTGTCATAATAGAACATTGCAGAGGAAATTCAGAACAGTTGGGTTTTGCTGTTTTTAAACAGTTACACTTCATTTCATTTGAAGCCCTATTTAAGAGAGAGCAACCTTCTGCATTTCTAGAAAATATCAACTTTAGACCTGGCTGTCCATCTGCAAGGTGATTATCTTAGAAATCTGTCAGCAAGACACTCTGATTATAGTCCAACTATCAGGTTGGGAAGTCATCTGAACTATTAGGATATGTACGTATAGGGAGAAAAACATATTTGGGACTGGTGCTTTGCTTTGAAGTATCTTTAAAACACTTTAAGTGCACTTTCTGGCAGAAGAAGGAATTGCATTTCATCCATTTGTGAAACAGTGTTTCCTTCTTGGTGAGAACCATGAACAGGAACTGAAACACTGCTGCATCTCAGAGCACTCAGTGACTGACATGAACACTGAACCAGACTGGATTACTACTTTTTCAAGAGTACGAAACACATCAGAACCACGTTGGAAAGCTGCTCTGTGCCTTTCAAGAATAGCAAAGTTATTTTCTTTAAAAATAGTGTTTTGAAGAAGACAAATCCAATCCAACCCTAGCAGAAGTAAATACGCCTGGAATCATTCACTATCTGGGACAAACATTTCTATTACACAACTCAAGAGAAACAGAGCAGCTACTATAGCACCCAAGGGCATTATGCAAAAGCATCTATAACACAGTCTGTTTAAGAATTGAATGGAATATCTGACTCAGGTTTTATCTCAGGAGGCAGTTTATTTCTTCACAAACTGAAGAAGTGTGAAAAGATCTAAGAGATGTAAAGACACTGGGCAGTTAATTGGGAAACTTAAATATACTAGAAGGAGATAATTCAAGCAGATGAACAAAATGCTGTCTTCCTTCTTTTTTTTAGTTATTGGTAGCTGTTCTTAGGTACAGGATGGAGTGTATGTGAGAGCCTAACACTGTCCATCACAGAGAACAGTTTGAGTCAAAATGCACCTTTAAAGGTCACCTAGTCCAAACACACTGCCATGAGTAGGGTCATCTTCAGCAAGAACAGATTGCTCAGAGCCTCCTCCAACTTGGCCTTGAATGTTTCCAGAGAACTACCAGGGATATTCTCTGGTAGATCTACCAGAGATCTACCAGAGATCTTCCAGGGGCATCTACCACCCCTGGGGTCACCCTGTCCTGGTGTTTCACAACCCTAATTGTAAAAACAAAATAAATTCCTTATATCTAGTCTGAATGTACCATTTTATAATTAAAAACAGTTACCCCTTCTATGAAATAGCTCAACAAATCTGAATGTATATTTATTATCACGAAAAATGAAGAATATATTTCATTTGTCTTACAAAACCAACTTCTAAAATCACTTTGAAATTTTTGTGTTATGAAATAGAAGGTCTACACTAGTTAACGAAAGTCTTTCATTGTCACGAAATTGATATATTTGCACAAACTATCCTTCAAGCTCCTATAAACCCCGGAACAAAAAGCATCCTTATTTTTCTTTTTCTTCTTTATAAACTAGAGTATACATCGATGTTCCAACTATTCACAAGAATATCCAGAGTTCTCAAGCAATTTTTTAAAAAGTTAATCTATGTATCTGTCTGTGAGACCTGAGAGCTTACTACTCTGCCAGAATATCATCAGAGCAGAAGATACTCTCTCCTGCATTAATTCAGGTGTAGAAGGAGAGTAAAATTCACTGTGGGACAAATATCTGTATATTCATGATCCGCAGCCAAGAACTTATTACTTTGGAAAATGCTTCAAATCAAAATTACAATGTTCCAAACAGATTAATAAGTAGTATAAGAAGTAACATGATATGATCTTTCCCATCTAAATCAAATCCTGCTACATAATGTGATTTCATCTAACAAAATTAAAGTGAATTTTTTTCATTCCTTCAGCAGCAGCATTTGTGTCAAAATGCATTTGTGTCAAAAAGTATTAAAAATCTGTCATTTATCATCCTGCTGAAAGACTGCTTTGCTGTGGTACATTTTGCCTTCCTGACAACACAAAGTACCAGCTGAGCCTTGCATAACCAGATGTGCTCATTTGCAAGGGATGTCCTGACTCTGCATGACATTCCCACCCCCAGGCATCAACCTGCAAGTCCTGCCTTGCTCCCCAATGGACTCTGGGGACATTTGCCTGCACCAGGCTAGAAGAGAACAGCATCACAGCATCACTTCTACCTCCCACTACTCTGCACACTATCTGCCAACGGGAAGATATATTCAGCAGGAGGAAGGAGAAGAATTATTCCAATGTCATTAAACAATACAATTTAATTTTGTATTACATCATAGATGGGTTAAACTATGTAATGATTCAACATTATGATGATACAGTATAAATCAAAACACTTTTAAAATTCAAATCAAGAAGTATCAATTCTTATTCTACAAGAAAAGTTATTTAGGAGCCTATTTTTAGTCTTACTCCTAATGGCAAAAGACAAAGTTTAATATCAGCATCATCTTTAGCATACTTGGTGACTGTAAACCCTTACCATCTACAGTTCTATATACAACTGATATTTCTTCCTAAATCTGCCTACTTTAGAAACAGGTTAAAATCATAAAATCATAGAATCACAGAATGGCTTAGTTTGGAAGGCACTTAAAGATCATCTACTTTCAACCACCCTCTTACAAGCAGTGGTGAGGCTGCACAGGACCCCCTTCACCTCAAACACCTCGAGGGATGAGGCATCCAGAGTTTCTCAGGGCAACCTATGCCAGTGTCTCACCACTCTCACAGTGAAGAATTTCTTCCTAACATCTAACTTGAATCTTCTTTTAGTTTAAAACCATTCCCCCTTATCCTATCACTACCTGCCCATGTAAAAATCCTTTCTCCTCTCCTTTGTAAGCCCCGTTCGTGTATTGGAAGATGCTGCAAGGTCGCCCTGGAGCCTTCTCTCTTCCAGGATTAACAACCCCACTCCTCTCAGCCCATCTGCGCAGCAGAGGCGCTCCAGCTCCTCTGGACCCACTCCAACATCTTTCCTGTGCTGGGGGCTCCAGAGATGGACACAGCACTTCAGGTGGGGTCTCCTGAGGGCACAATCCCCTGCTCTTCTGTTGCAGCCCAGGATACAGTTGACTTCCTGGCCTCCAAGTGCACACTGTTGACCCACATCCAGCCTTTCCTACATCATATTCCCCAAGTCCTTCTCTGCAGCTCTGCTCTCCAGTCGTTCTTCTGGAAGTCTGCACTAATGACTGGGATTGCCTTGACTCAGGTGCAGCACCTTGAACTTGACTCAGGTGCAGCACCTTGAACTTGAGGATCCTGTGCTTATCCAGGTCCCCCAGGATGGCATCCCCTCCTTCTGTTGTATCAACAGCACCACTGTTTAGAGTACAACCAGAATTTCTGACCAGTGATAATGAAATTGTTCAATTTGAAATAACAGAAATTAAAAAATAAAAACCTAATGTTCTTTCAGTGTAGAAACCATCTTGGAAGTGGTGACCCGGTACACATAATTGAAAACAAAAATTTGGTCATCTTGTCTGCCCTCCCCATCAGTCCAGTGAGTTTATAATATCTGGAGAAAAGAAAAACCTTGAGAGAATTATTACAGCAGAAAAAACCTGAAATTAGTACAGCGTTTCAAAGGACAGGAGAGCTAGAATACCAGAAATGCTATGTTTATATGCACAGAGAACATACTTTAATATCATTTTTCTGCAGAGCTGCAAAGAATTATATTTACTGTTTTTTCTGCATTTCAGAAAGCTAACCTGAATCAGTTACTCAACTGGGACAACTAGCTTTCCAGGTAAAAATATTCCCAGCTAGATAGAGAGATATTCCCAGCTAGAGGGTAAAAAAACAAACTCCAAAATAATCCTAAAATAAATTCTATCATGCACACAGAGAAAGTATTTGATACTGATGTATATAGGTACCTCCATTAATTTGAAATAAGGCAACAAAAGGAAAATAAATTAATTGCCTAACTGTTTGGGGGTAGAAAGAAAACTTTACAATTTATTATAGAATCAAGTCCTCTCCTAACAACAGCGTCACATTGCTTTGTTTTACTTTCTGAGGTTGTGCTAGGGTTGAGAACCATCACCAACTGCAGTCACTTAGCAGACTGTCTTTTTAAATATGGTTATTATGAAACACTTCAAATTAATGGTTGAATGAATGAGGAGCACTTGATAAAGAAGCTGCCATTAAACTTTTCACCATTTTTTGATACAACTAGTGATGTTTTGTTTTAATTATGGCTCTGCTGTTCCACTGTTGTACAATGGAGAATGAGCAAAAATTTTCTTAAGAAAGGATGTTCTTTGATGTTTGATCTTTGTATACTTTCCAACCTAGTCAACAAAAAGGAAGATTTAATCTGTGAAACAGAGAGCAGCTACCAAGAAAGCTCTAAGTGATGTCCAAGTGTTAGAAAGACAAATTACATGTGGGTAGAATTGCCTTGTTAAGGTCTAGGGCTTGACATGTTTCAGTGACCTCAGACCTAGTGGGAAGTTAACAAAGCCTGGGAAGAAAGATGTACCACTGATAGTGGACACAAAGAATGCAGAATTTACAGGCTGCAAGGACATTTGGCAGAACTCCCAAGATAAGGAAGCAAGTAATAAAGACAACTCAGCAACTGTGAGGCATCAGCACCAGCCAGGTAAAGGGTAATTCTGGCACGGGCAGATCCCAATCACCAGCTGACAGACCACTGACTCAAAAGCCCCTCAACCCAAAAGAAGGGAAAGACTGGGCATGTGGACTAACTAGCATTAGAAGTGAGAGAAATCATTAACCAACAGAAGATAGAATAGTAACTAGAACTACGCAACTTGGCAGCCAATGAACATTAATGCCTTTGTTTGCTAAAATGTATAAACAGTAAAAGGTTTTGATAGTTGTTGTGTCTGATTTGTGGAATACCACTGAGCACCCAGGCTTGTGAAACTGAAATAATTAGTCACCGCCTCTCTCAAGTGCGCAGTTATTGCCTCGTTTCACACCAGGTAACAAATGCAATTTTCCTGGACAACACCAACTGGCCAGTGAATTAAGATCAGGCAAAATTAAACAACAGATAGAATGTAAGTACTCCCAGTATTCAAGTAGCTGTCATTTAAGCAGATTTCTGAGATAAAGAGTAATGGTTTCCAACACTGTCCAGAAGCTCTTACTGACAAGGAGAATGTTGGAAATTCTTATAGGAGAAAAATAGACATGACTTCTAATTGAAGTAATTGTGAATATTTGACATGGCAGCACACTGGACTGCTGGAAAGAGCACCATGAGATAATGGTGACTGTGTTAAATTTCAGTTAATGATTTCAGAGTATATCTGCAGAGGGTTTGACAACTGCAGCATCACAAAACATCCAGAATACGCAGCCTCTGGCCCTTCCTCTGCCTTTACAACAAGTCCATTTTTTTTTTCCTCTATACAATCCTCAGCAGAAAACAGCCAGTAAGCTGTATTTCTCTGACCAAGATTTCCTACAGCAGGCATCTCCACTTAATACAGCTCTAAATCCTCTTTTATGCTTCAGATCCCCTTTCCTTTAAAAATAAAGCAGGTGAAGTTTTTTTTATCTTTAGGTGCAATTGAAAGACCATGTTGTAACAGTCCTTCACACAATTATAATGACTGCAGTGCTTTCCCAGCAAATAACTGATCCATTTTTCTCCACTGAGAGCCACAAACATTAGTCTAGAGACCTAGGTTCTTCCCTAAGGACCAATAAATCTTTAATTATTTTATATAAAGTGACCTAGTTTCAATAGAAAACCAGCATCCTGCAATATTTTTAATGGTAGTTCTGTGGTTAGCTCATATTTGAGCAAAACATTTCTGCAGACACAGAAAAGGCCTCTACTGCCTTTTTCTCTGATGATACTTGTGAGCAAAAGTTCAGTAATTGCATTTCTTAAGGCAACCAATTTGCCAGCATATATTAGTAAGAAACACTTACTAGTTTGGCTCCCTTTGGTGACACAGATTAAGTTAAAATCAAGTGAACAGTGACTACTTTAGCAATAAAGTCCCTACTAACTTGGAAAAATTCAACACCTAGAAACACACAAACCCAGACCCTTTCAGAGTGGAACTTACTTTGCACACATTTTAAGAATTTCACCTTTTGGTCTGGGTAACTCAATGTGTCCGAATACAGCCTCACTGGAGTAGAATCCACTGATGGCCATGTTGGTATAACCCAATGCTGTGGCTGCAGCCTGCAGCCAGCCAGTGAGTCCCACAACGTACCACTGATATTTACAGAAGCACACACTGTCACAGCTGTGCAGAATGCAGCACAGAAGCAGTGATAATTATTAAAATTAGCAAGGGCTGTTGTGGAACATCAGCGATCAGGCCACCTATCTCCCTGCTGTTCTTGCGGGAAGTGGTCATGATGAACATCAGAAAAGGGCAGAGGAATAGGATGCAGGACTTGAGTGCTAAGGCATGTACCTGAAGAAAATATCTTGGTACACAATTTTTTAATATAAATACATATATCTTAAGTTTCTGGTCAGCAATATCGAGGTGATCTCAGGAAGGATTCACAGTAACAGGTGTGCATTCCCTTCCTTGCAATTTGCTGCAATAAAGGCTATAGCTTCATGGACATTTTAAGCCAATGTAAATTTTAAAAATAAATAATTCTGCCCCTACCTTGAGCCAGCACAGCTGTGGTAAACCAAAAGAGAGAACAAATTCAAGCTAAAAGTGAGGCATTTTCCCTTCTCTATATCTTTAACATTTATTGCTTTCTCTCTGAGCCAATTCTTGTAATCTGTAAAATGCTGGAGCCAGCACAAGGGAGAGTTTGGCAGAGAAAAAGAAGCTGAGTATGGCAGGGGAGGTGGAAAACCCCTTTCCATAACTGTGTTGGTTTCCAAAACTTCTATAAAATTAAGGCCTAAACTGTATCAGCAGCCACCTACAGCTTTTTCATCCACTTCTGCCTACTAAACATCTAATGGCATTTTTAATGTCCTACAGCCCATGCAGGTTTTTTTTAATTTAAAAACTCATAGTCCAACAGATGTGACCATTTTTTCGATATTTATAAATACCCATAGTGATCTAGCTGAAAATATAAAATTAGACGAAAATTATAAGAAATACAATTAATTGTACTTTACAACTTGTTGCAAATAGACCCAAGGACCAATTTTGACATTATTTTGATTTTACATAAAGTTTCTACCTAACATGTGTCACTCTCTATCATTCTTGTTTGAATGAAGAAATTGAGACCATTTAATTTAGTCTCTGTTCCAAAACACTTCTAATAACTGTGTCCTCAACCCTTTACATTTGCAATAAATGGATGCATTTGGCAAATGGATTTTTAAATCATCTAAAGTGGACAGACTGTTCCAAGATTTCCCAGTTATCAGTTACTAGAAACACTACAGAGATTTCTAGAAATAGAAGAGATTAAAGAAAGAGGAACAATGTAATTTTTTTGGGCATTAGATGATATTATCACAGAATCATAGGCTAAGCTGAGTTAGGAGGGACTTATCAGAATCACTGAGTTTAACTCCTGGCCCTGCACAGGATCATCCCCAAGAGTGACACCCTGTGCCTCAGAGCATTGTCCAATGCTTCTTGAGCTCCGTCAGGCTTGGGGCTGTGACCCCTTCCCTGGGAGCCTCTTCCAGTGCCCAACCACCCTCTGGGTGAAGAACCTCTTCCTGATATCCAACCCAAACTTCCCCTGACACAGCTTCAGGCCATTCCCTGGGGTTCTGTCACTGTCACCACAGAGAAGAGATCAGTGCCTGCCCCTCCTCTTCCCCTCATGAGGAAGCTCTAACTGCAGTGAAGTTTCCTCTCAGTCTTCTCCAGGCACCCTCAGCCACTCCTCACAGGGGTTCCCCTCAAGGCCCTTCACCATCTTCATTGCCCTCTGTCAGTGTTCTGCATAGAGATTGGATTTTCCAATACCAACAAGATCTTTATAGAGTAATGCAAAAGAAAACTAACAGGCTATTTGAAGAAACAGTAGCATGACTTGGTAAGATATAATAAGGACAGAAATGGACAGATTCTAGGGCTAAGTAGAAAAAACAAACAAAAAAAAAAATAAGACAAGTTGTGTCTCAAAAATTAACTTGTTTTTTTTTATCCTTCAGAACCATAACAGAGGAAAGAAGGAATTCAGAATGATGATGAAAGACACTGAGGGGTACAAACCCTTCAGTCAGTAGTTCAGCAAAAAAGTGTTGGAAGCTACAGAATGATGACAGCACATTAAAAAGGTAACACATAAAATGCTAAGCCCATTGCATATTTTTGTTGTTGCTCTTTTTGTCACTTACACTTTTATATAAAACAAAATTCTGTGTCCATGCTGTTACATTGATGTTCTTTTCCTGCTCTCTGTCCCAATAAAGTCACCATGATGTGTGTATTTTAACAAAGAATACTCATTCTGGTTTCAAGTGAAGAGAAGAAAAATTGATATTCAGGCCACAATCCAAGCATACCCATTGACCCAGTATATTTACAAATATTACATAACCTGAAATCAGAAAATAAGATGGAGTAACAAAGACCCTGAGCTCTTTTGAACCGCTACCTTAGCAATAGAGATAGATATGTGTGTGTTATTTAAATTCAGGTGATCTTGAGAGAGATAAATAAAATAAATACAATTTATTTCACACTAAAAAATGTTACAAGCAATTGCTTCAGTTCAGTGGAATTCTAATTATACCACCAAGAGCAAGACACACATGAAAGAGTCAGCAAAAAGCATTAGAGAAGGTCTGTGTCACAGCAAGGACCATTTTCAACTAGAGATACAAAACACAAAGCAAGGCAACCATGACCTGGATTTTACCTGAATATCTTCAGTTTTCCTGCCTAGAAAGAATTTTCATATTAGCCAACAATATAAAAAATGACACATAGTGAGCAAGCCAAGACTTCTAAGAAATAGAAATTACTGCCCATGAACAGTAAATCTGATGCATTTAGTAACCACCTAGGGCATGTAATAGCAATTCAATGCAGTTCATCTGCACATTCTTCTGCCTGAGAAATTCCAGACAGAAATAAAGCTGCTCTGTGGCTGCTGGCCTTACAAACCCCTCTTTTACAGCTTCTGTCCACATTTTCTAACTTAAATATGAAACTTGTGATATTGCAACTCTATTACTAATTCATGTGTCACATTTCAGGCAAATACTGTAGTCTAAATAATTTCAAATGTAAATTAGATAAATTGACTTCTGATAGAAGGCATGTTTATAGTAACACCTGCAAAACATCTTGATAGAAAGACATTCCTCCCAGACTATAGAAGGCAATTTGTGTTCATTCACCTACTCCAAAATAAAAATTGTTTGGCAATCATTTTTTTATTACAGTACTCATTTCTAAAGCATCTATCAAACTGTTAAACATATACTCAAATATACTAAGAGCATCAATTACTGTGTGAGTTGAAAAGCAATCAATTTCAAAGTTAATCTGGACAATGTAGTTTACTTACACGTTAACAGCTATTATAACTTGAAATTCCAGAAATGCAAGGAGAAGCTAGCTGAAAATACGACTGCTTGTCACATAAACATGTTTTCTTTATCTAGGGATCAAAAACACAAGTGTGAAAATACTGTAAGTCTTGTCCAGTTGAAAAAAAAAACAAACCCAACCTAAGCTGGTACAGATAAAAAGCTCAAGGAGAGACAGACTCAAACTAGCAAAGCCACATCTTGTTAAAGCATATGTCACATGTCTACAATACTTTTAACACATGCCAGAACATACTGGATGCATTATCACATTTATTGCCTTGACAACAAAGCTAGAATTAATAGTACAGGGTAGCCCTTGTTCAAAAGAACTAAAATTCAAGAGGAAGAAATGGAAGTATCAGCTGTATGTTCAGATGCAATCTGAGAAGTTTTTCTGGGAAGCTAAAATTGTTTAAAATTTACTGTTCAGCTAGAAGTCCTTCCCAAATGCTGCACTGTGCCTAGCAAAATAATTCAAATATAGGAAAAAATAAGGAAATATATTTTAAATAAAAAAAGTTTGTAAAAAAAGTTATTTGAAAATAAAACCTTTCGATTTTTCAGGTTTATATTTTTTCCTTATAGGTGAGGATTTCAAAATAATTTTAAAGCCAATGGGAACAGAATGTGCTGCAATAACCAAGTATATTTGTCTCCTACAACTTTTTAAAAAACAACACATCTTTTGCAGTACTGATGCTGGATACTGGATTTAGGAAAATTGTCCTGAAAATAACTTATATCAAGCTGTGCTTGGTCTCAAGTATTAAATTCTCATTGTTATGTAGCAGAAAGGCATATTTTCTTATTATTGTTCCATGATATCTCAACTTCCTTCTACCAGAAAACTCCTGAGGTACACCAAAAATACTGCCCTTGTTTTTTTACATTTCTAATGCATGGCATAAAACAATTTTATTTCTCTAATTAGAAGACTGTCATAAAAACAGTGAGGTGTTTCTAAAGGAAATACTCCTGTGAGAATTTGGTTTATTCCACATATACCACGTATGACTTCCACAGCTCCTAGTCTTCAAAATAAAGACTTAAAGGCAAATAAATAATTTCCTTTTCATTAGCAAATGAAGAGAATGAAATTAATTATTTTATGTTCTCACTAACTTATTAATGTAAACAGTCTGTTTAGGATGCAATAATATATAAAACGCCATTTACTTGCAGCAGTGAATTAAAAGAAGGACTGAGATTCCCAGCTACTCAAAGATTTGGGGTTTTTTTAAAATAAATTTGCCACTATGACTTGAACTTATAACTGGACTGTACTTGGTGGACACGGCATAAACTTATCAGACTTGTACAAGTTTATCTGAGAAAACAGCCATTATGGATATGAATCATGCTCATCATTTTTTCAGCTAAGCCTCTCACTCATTTCAAACCATGCTCTGTTCTAGATGTGCATATCCACCTTCAGCAGACGTGGCACTGGCAACATATTTAGAACACAAGAGAACTTTAGCTCTGGTGTGCCCCACACCTTCACAGAGGAAATGCAAGGCTACACGAAGAAATGCAGCTCATGGTGCAACAGAGAGAAGCTCAAGAGTTCAGCACCATGAAATGCTGTCCTGCTTACAATCAAAGACTGGTTTGGGTTGGAAGGGACCATAAAGGTCATTCCTACCCCTTGTAGGGGGGCAGGGACACCTTCCACTGAAATGGATTGCACAGAGCCCCAACAGCAGAATGAACCTTACAGTGCCAACAAAAGGCTTTTTGAGACCAAAATGGTAAATCAAGGCACTGGCAAGAATTTTTTTTAATCTATGTGACTGCTGTGTATAACCAGTAACATATATAGGTCCATCCAAGTAAGTACACACAAATATGCATGCCATTTTTGACTGTAGGTCAAGGTAAGTCCCTACAAAGAAATTGATAAAGATATTTAAAACCTACCTGAACTCTAATGTAAGAAAAAAGGCATTTGTGGGGCTTTTTTTGTTTGGGCTTTTTTTTCAACCTTTTGAATGGAAACAGAAATGAGAATAATGTCCCTAGAAAATTGTGCTTAAAAATAATTATAGAAGTAGAGAGCAGTATAAAATAATATTCCACATCTCACTAAGGAACACTGCTTCTATAAACTATGTTATGAACTTCTAATTTTAATGTAAATCTAGCAGTTCGAAAAAAGAGGCCAAGGGAATCTACTTATTCCTACAGAATGAACACATTTCATTTATTGTGATATAATGCAAAATTATGTATTTTATTTTGTAGATTTTTGTAACTAACATCATCTATACTTTTCCTGAAACACCCTT
>VXBU01012023.1:0-76591 GCA_013400315.1 Bombycilla garrulus | reverse complement strand
ACCTATTAGCAGAGTGTGAAAACTGGGTANTGCAGGCAGGGGTACTACCGGGAAAGGGATTAGCTGGGAAACAGTGCTCCCAGCTGGGCCAGGCAGGGTGGTTGGGGTGTCCAGGCCATTTTTATCTCCCCAATTGTATCAGAGTCAATAACTCCTGGCAGAACAAACAATCCTATTACTGAGGTAGACGATCTACCTATTAGCAGAGTGTGAAAACTGGGTAGCAAGGGTCCATATATTCCTGTAGGGAGGGAAAATACTGAGCAATCATATAATGTTACTTTGTCACTGGTTGGTAAATCCAGTCCTGGTTTTGCCTGGGGTGGCTGTCCTGGGGTCGGGGTGACGGGTCCTGTGAATGCTGTCTGTTGTCATGGCTGGGCTGAGGTTTGCTGCTGTCTGCCCTGAGGCATTGGAATTTGCATCTGTATGCGTTGTCCTCTGGCGTCCTGAGATGAATTTTCCTGTAAAGACTGACAATTCTTGTGAGACCTTTTGCAGTTGCTTTTTGTGTAGGAGGAAATAAGTTAGGCTTAGTATCTGGATCTATTGGTCGCGGTTCAAAGGGCTCCCCCTCCTCCTTGCGCATGGGGGCCACAAAGATCTTTTTCTGTGGTATCAAAGGTTTGCATATGCAAACCGAGTAAGTCAGGGGTTTTTTTGGGTCCAGGATCGAAAGTCTCTGGCTCCTTTTCACAGTTAGTGTCCACATAAGCGGTAAGCATTTGGCAGCTCTGGGGTCGGTGGTGGGACAGAGGTGGGGCTGAATCCTTGGAGTTTTACAGGGAAGGGCTGCGGGCAGGGGATGGGGAGCAGGACCTGAGCGCACTTTTATTCGGCTTCATGGCCAGGGGCCATCTCCGTGGCTGCCTCGCAGGGGTTCCCACGCCCTCCCTCCTCCCTTTTAATCGCATCCATGACAGCCCTCCTTGCTGACAGCATTTGTACTTCTGGGTCATATAGCTTTGCACCAACCTTGTCCCACCAGCGGAGAACGAAAATATTGGGAAATATACATGACACCCATCCAGGGAGTAACTTTAGGATGGGGGATCCATGCTAATTTAGAATGCCTAGCATGGTTATATAAACGTCTCTCTGGCTGGACCTTTCCTGTCCCATTCCTTTGAGTTCCCCTGGCTCACTTGTCACTTCCCTGCGTCCAGGTGATTATGGGCCCAATGCGGTTCTTTCACCACCACCTTCAGTTCCAGGGGCGTCGCCGACTGCCGACAGATAGCCAGTAATTCTCCTCACACAGGGCACCAATTTATCAGCGATTGAGAGAGACGCACGAACCCCGATTCATGGTCAGGATTTCTTTTACTGAGTTTTACCAAAACTTATATACTATTCCATACGGTTAATCTCTTGTTACAATCATCATGTTAAACATTACAAAAAGACAAAACTCATGCATTTGACAAACATTCCTTGCTTGCAGAGGATGATTCAATCTTGTCCTTCCTGGAAGCTGGACCTAATCCACTCAGAGTGTAATCTTTTAAATTTCTGTTTGTGTCTGTCAAGGGTCCTGATTATCAGACTGGACTATGCTAACTAAACTCACAGCATTCTCTGACTAGTGATTTACCACATTTTCCTTCTTGATCTCATGTAGTATTTTTCTCAGCTCTTGAAGCACTCTCCTCCAAAGACAAGGCACAAGCATTTGAGAAGAGGCAAGATGAGCCCCTTTCTCCTGCTGTCACTCTCCCTGTTAAGGAGAGAACAATTAATTCCCCTTGCCTACTGAGGGGTTCCTGAGTTCTGGGAGGGCCATGTCCTGGCTGGAGGTGAGAGGCTGCATCATGGCAGCCTGGCGTGACCCAAGGACAGGTAGCCTTGGCCCTGCTATGTGTCCAGCAGATCCAGCACTGCTCCCCTGTCTGCTGCAAGGGGCATGTGTAGCTGAGAGGAAAATAATCTGTAACAAGGGTTAGAAAATGTGCAAGATTATTTGACTTATTCTCAAAAACTTGTTACATGAAGTTAATTGATCCAGCCAGTGCAAAGGCAGAGGAATTGAAATGGAGATTTTTACCCAGCATATTTTTCACAAAATGAATTAATGCCTTGCTGGAAAGGTGATTTGCAGTTGGTATTTCATGCAGTTGGCATTCCTGGCTCTGGAATTATTTGCATTGTTGTTCACACAAAAGGAAAATAATCTCAACCACTTGACTTCCTTTACCCTGAAATATGTGTCTAAGATCACAGCTCTGAAAGGAAAGTAAATGGTAGATGGCAGCATCTTTGCAAAGTACACATACTCTGAGCTATACAGACAGGGAAATTGTTTTTTTCAAAGAGAAACACAAGGAAGAGTGAGAAATAATAACAAAGCAGTGACGTTCCCATTCTCTCATTAACTGGTGTAGCTTTTGGTTATATTGTTACCATATGGACAAGAGACAAACAAGAAATTATTTACATCCTTTTGTTTTGTGGCATTACTCTTCATTACGTCTAGCAAGAAAGGTTTTTAAAGAATAAATTGAAATTTTGCACCCTTAGATCATTTGTTTTCCTCTCACTTGAACCATTCTCTATAGGGAGGCTTCACTCTGCAATACAGACAGGATTGCCTGTCTTCCTCTGTGTACCCAGGCGGGTTTAGCCAGACACCACTTGCCTCTCCAGCAGCTCTTGCCCCACTTTCCTGAGAGTGCCAGAAAGTCAGTCCTTTTCTCCCAAGCAGCAGGACAAAGCATTACTGATGTTTGCATCAATTTTCATGTTTCCTGCTGTTTTCCATATGAGGAGAATGAATCTGAGCACACATTCTTCCCTGAAGGACATCATGTCAGTGGGGACAGACCCTGGCAGTGTCATTGAATGGAGTCCCACGTCAAGCACTTGGTCACACAGCAAAGCTGGGCTCCTTCCGCACCCATGTGTTCCTACAGCAGTTGGCCTGATTGCATTGCTGCTTTACTGCATTTCTTTTCACTTTTGCTTCACGCTGCCTCTGATATGAGAGTAGCCATGAAATAAATGGAACCAAAGACTGCAGACTGCTTTAAAATCTCTTTTGTTCAAGAGATCTTTCAGATTAAAATTATGCTGAAAGGAGACTGCTAAAAGTGAGAAAAGGGTTTAGGATGTTGAGGGAGCACTACACAAGAGTTAAAACATGCTCAGGAGAATCCCTGTTGTTTCCAGCCACCTTATGAGCCAAATACCTTCCTCCAGAGGTTTAGGTTCACATTATTTATATAGCAATCTCTTCTGATTCTGCTCAAAGAATAAGCACGCCTGAAGTCTGGAAAATTATCAAAAGAGGAGTTTGATCTTATGCTGCTTCTGTAAGAAAAAGTCTCCCAGAATAATGTCTCTCTGTTAGAACTACTCTATTTAATTCTTACAACCCTGACATTTGTATCAAGATTTGGACCCTTAAATTACTTGGCATATTTTATTACTGTATTATCTGCCTCCTTGGGGTATACAGCTGCTCAGTGAGCTTGTGTTTATAGAGCTCTTGAAGGTCCACAGATGGAGAATGAAGATAAGCAATCTATATTTTTACACTGTATATTCATGTACCCACTTTTTCCTTAAGGCTTGGCCTCGAACACATGGATAACTAAGGTTTGATATTATTCCCTTGGGCTTAGTTACAGAACATATTTACTGTTTATTGCTTCACAGAGTTGATTTCTATCAGTAGTGCACTACATTCCTATCCTAGCAGGAGCCAACATATCCAAAAGAAAAGTGGATGATAAAAAGATAATTTTGTCTGTTGAGCTGCATCGGAATCAAGGCTGAATTAAGACACCAAAGCAGTGGTCTTCAACACCCTCACAAGGGGAACTGGAGGGGCAAATATCAGTCTCTTCACTCTCAGCACAAGTGACAGGACCCAAGGGAACAGCATGAATCTGAGTCAGGAGAGGTGTAGGTATCAAGAAAATATTTTTTACCCAGAGGGTGGTTGAGCACTGGAACAGACTCCCCAGAGAAGTGTTCACAGTACCAAGCCTGACCAAACTGAAGAAACATTTGGCCAACGCTGTCAGGCACATGGTGTGACTCTTGGGGTGTCCTGTCCCAGCAGGGCCAGGAATTGGAACAGAAAACAATGAGCAATATTGCCTACAGGTTGCTGCATAAGCCTCTCTGGAGCAGCCCTGTAGTCACACACTTTACCTATGCCATAGCAGAGTTTCAGTAAGAGTCAATACAGAGGAGCAAGACTGTTTTCCCTGCTTTTCAATCCTGAACATACTTGAGATCATCCTTTTATGTAACAGTTCTCTGCCTTTGTTTTGAGAAATCCTTCTGTATGAACAAACGAGTCTACATTTATACCTATATCAGCCTACTACAGACAGTGCAATTACAGGTAGAGAAGCCAA
Organism: Bombycilla garrulus; assembly: GCA_013400315.1. NCBI lineage: Eukaryota > Metazoa > Chordata > Aves > Passeriformes > Bombycillidae > Bombycilla > Bombycilla garrulus. Next base: position 72,227 of record VXBU01012023.1, on the reverse strand, counting down.
CTGGAGAGTTCCCAGTTATTCTGGGAAGTTCTGGTTACACTTCCTTAGTCGCAACAGGATAAAGCAAAATGTGCTATCAGCATAATGAGCCCACAGAAATGGCCCCTGTTATATTTAGTGACAGACAAACACACATGCACAAATATTAGGAAGAAGTTTGTTTCGCTATTTTCCTTGTTACCAGTCACTTCAAATACCCCTAATTAACAATGCCCACAGACAAAAGATGTAAGAAATCAGTTAGTATTCCTGACTGCTCACAGAGATATCTGGGATTTGACATTTATGTTTCCTAGTGAAAGCTTTTAAAGTACATGTGAAGGACCTCTCTAACGACATAAGTGATAAAAGTAAGTTGAAACAGGAATTCAAATTTACTCCTTTACCAAAATGCAGCTCTTCCTGCTGCTTTATCAGATACCTAAGATTATCAGCCATATTCTCCCTAGCTGGGAGATGAGAGTTACTAACAAAGAAATTCTTACAAAGTATTCATCAATAACACTTGCAAGAAAACTTCCTCAGGTTTTGTTTTTAACAATTCTCATAGGAGTCAGGTTAAATTCTGATCTGAGCACAAGCTGCTAACTGGTTACTTTCTACAAAGACATCCAAGTTTTTTACACTGATATTAATCCATGATTTTTACAATTTTCTTCAAGAAGATACAGTGGAAAAGTAAAGAAACAGTTTTTCAAGCAAGAGGGTGTACTAGGTAGGCATAGCTGACAACCCAGAATGGGTTTTCACTTTAGCTAAGGAGGCAGCAACCCACTTATGTTCCCACACAGTATTTTTCAAAGTTGTGTCTCAGCTGAGGACACAATTTGCTGTGCTTTTGAAATATCATAGCAGAATGAGGACAGTTTTACTCCTGTGGATTCACCAGGATATATATTTACCAAATAACTACAACATGCACTCCTTTATTAGTTTCATCCAAAAAATTCCAGTTCTTATGAGCCCATTTTAAGATCATGTCACAAGAGATATGGCCTCTTGTGTTGAGTGAATGTTTAAGTATAACATTGCCCAACCATCTATTCAACTGCAAGCTTCAGAAAACTAAATGCTGACAAATAGTCTGGGGTCATGTCTGTGAAATGCTCCATATGTGCTAGCTGGAAGAGTCTGATGCTAACTTGCTCTCAAATTTTTCATATTCAATCCCAAATAAAAGCAGCTTTTGATTTAGGTTTGAGAAAAACCTCATGTATCATTTAGTTATGACAAAGTGAAACAAAACCTGTTTCTTCATTCTAAGGCAATTACATCCAGCTACGAGCCAGAAGTGCTGGCCTGAGCTGTGCTGAGGTCAGTGGGCCTGTGAGCACCTACGATGGCTGGTGGCCACACCAGCACATCCCACAGAAAAGCAAACATGTTTAAGACAAACATCCAAGTCAATAATTCCACTTCTTTTCAGTCAAAGAGCAAGCAAGTCCCACTTCCCCAACAGGCCTATCCCTTCCCTGCAAGGTGCCTGGCTTGGGAAGCCCAGGTGGAGCTGCAGGTGCTGGGTGTGGAAGCTGGAGCAGGGCGAGAGGTAACCTCAGGAACAGCGACCAGTTGGTGTGGGGGGCGGGGGGGGACACAAGCAGCTGCAGGCAGCCCTGGCTGCTACTGCTGAAACTGGTCTGCACACTCTTGACTCGCTCTGCAAGTCTCAGCCAGTCTTGAAGCAATGCTTTCAGAAAGCCCTGACCAGGAGAGTCCCCATAAACTGGGGGAACCCAAGTATGACTAACCAACTGCCAAAAAGAATGACAAAAATCCCCCCCCCAAAAAAAAGGAGAAAAAAAAGTGTATGTCTAGGAAATGTTTTTCACATATCTGAGAATAAGTAATTTGTTTGTTGAAGATAAAAGTCATTTGCTTGTTTGTGGGGTTTTTTAAGTTACAGTTCTGTGAGAGAATTGGAATTTTAAAAACAACAGCCTGTGTTAAATTTATCAGACTTTGCAATGGGAATTGGAAACCTGAAGCTTGACTTATAAACAGCTCATGGGGACAAATGCTTCACAAAATAGCTTTATATTAATTACTGTGAACATGAAAAAAACTGTAGTGCAATCTGTTTGTGTGTGGACAGGCCAAGGCTCTGGGACCTTCTCAACATGAAGAATATTTCCAGTGAAAAGAAAGAAAAAAGCCCACATAGACAGAGTTTCACAGTATCCAACAATTTGCTTGGACATCTGATAATATCTAATCTTTTCCTTAACAGAAAAGTTGAACCTATGCTATTATATAATCAGCTTAATTCACTAATTGCAAAATTTCCTAGCCTCAATGCTGTGGAAGAAATTTGAAAATAACGTGAATTCTATCTACTTTTCAGCCTTAAAAAGAAATAGCTCTCCAACAATCACGTGTAAAGATACCTAACAATTACAATAAATATATGGTACAGATATGACTGAGATATTGTGGAATCCTTCCAGTTACTGACTATCAATAAGAATTTATAACAATGTATTTTTATATATATATACACCTGTTTCCAGCCTGAAGCATCTCAGTTTTGATGAGGTTAGAAGCCAAGTTCCTCAAACATCATGACTGACACCTTAATGGGCAGGCTCAAAACTATTTTAGCACTTTTCTCAGTAAATCCAAAAGCTTTAATTGTTTGTATTTTTTTTTTTCAATGCCCCCAAGAGCATGTTAATTATAGCAATTAAATCCATTATCCACTTTGATGAGTTATCATCACCACAGACACTGTGGTTTCAGGTGTTCTGATCTTCACATAATTGCTACTCCTCCTTTTTTTATAAGATTAATTGAGAAAAGCAGTGCCACCAGGATAGGCATTTATATAATCAAGGTCATTGTAATCTATTCTTGCTGTCATAACTCAGACCACAGTTTCACAGGCATCATTGTGAATGCAAAGGAAATATAATAGTGACATTTAAGAGGGTTAAGACAAAAACAGCAGTACACTTGACTTCAAATGCTATTACTTAAAGGTAGCTTAAGATATGGACTGTTAAATTATGTACAATTGTTTCATGAGTAATAAAAATTCTATATTAAAGCAGTTCTAAAGATTTCCCCCTTTGATTTTTTTTTTAATTTAAAGTTTGTTTTCATTTTTCTTGTCCTAAATGTTCACCAAATGTAAACAATTAGGTGGTGACGTGAGCTAAGGAACCTTGCTGTGGGATTTCACACTAGAACACAGCTCAATAGCTAAAAAAAATAACAGTTGAGGCTATGGTAACCCAAAGTGAAATATGCATCAGTTTATAACCATACTGAGATGCAATTTACACATTACTGATGTAACAGGACATGATTGATGCAATCACCTATCACAACATGAAGCCACAAAGTGTTTTTTAAATTTGTTTCTGAAAAGCATTCATGGGAAAAAATGAACAGATCTGGTCCTTGACATCTTATGGGTGATTTAAAAGAAAACATAAAGAAAATAATAAGATTTGTGCTTTAAAGTATTCTGCTCTTTCATTTTCCCTTTCTAATTTATTTTCTCTCCCTTTTAATTAGTGCAAATGATATATGCTTAAAATGCCTTCAGCTAAAGAGAGCAGCAAAATTCCCATGCCCTGGCTCCAGGTAAATCACTTGCAATTAGCGTTACAGCAAGACAGAACACCTGACTGGCATGTCTCGAGTTCTTGTATTATTTTGAGTAAAATCTAACTTATAACCAGATTAGTATCTGACCAGCACAGCTGATCTGCTAGAACTTTAGAAATCCATTGTACAGACAGTCCTGGGGTCTGTCTGGTCTGTCCTTTCATCTCCCTCCACATGGAATCAGCTGTGTGATACCACCAGTGACTAAGTGGTCACAGTCATTGTACGTTTTTGCCACAGAAACTTGGTTTTAAAATATGACCAAAACAGTGAGAGGGCTACTAAAAATGTTGAGATGTGCCAGATGGGATAAAAGCCCATTTCAACGTCAAATGAATGTGAGATTTTCCAAAATCATACTATTTGTTTTCCTCTGGTTAGCTTAGAGAAAGCAGGGGGGAAAATTCAGCATAGAAAATACTTTCTGAGCTGCAAAACTTGAAGGGGAAATTATAGCTCTAATGCCCCTGATGCACAAACCAAGCCAGAGAGAAAAGCTGCTTAAACCAACACTGAGATCCCACCTCTGTACAATGTCAGCCAAGGAATGATCCTTCATGCCAAGCACATATTTCCTAACAAGAAATATATCCCATTCCCCTCAGTCATGGTGAATCTGGTGGTTTTGTTAATCAAAATATTCCTAAATTTTGTTTTCAACAGTTTAATTGTCTGCAATTGAAAATTTTACCTCACAGCTTAGTCATGGTGGACACTGTTTACTTTTTAACTTGTGAATTATTTTGCTGAGAAAAAATAGTTGCATTGTTTGTTCTTAAACATGACAAAGAAAGCAATGAAATTGCCATTTTGTTTTTTTATGTGGGCTGTTTCAGCACTTCTTCAAAACTAAGAGAAAATCCTGTTTTTTATAGAGATAGATTCATTGAAAAAATCTAAAATGGAAAATACAGAAAAGTCACCCAGGCAGATTTACTTTCATGTACAGAACATGTAACTCTTAAAAGACTACAGCAGCTCTTTAAACATTAAGGAAGTTTCAGTTGCACAGGCACATTTGTTGAAAATTCCATAGCTTTCATTTTCCCTATAGAAAGCTTTTGGTAAGATTCCCTAATGGACAGTACATTCTTCCATTTTGTTCACATTAGGAACAGGTAGTAAATATTAAAAAATAATTTATAAATACCACATTTATTTCCAGAGATCAATTCTTCAATTTAACAATGTACTACAATAAAAAACTATCTGCAAATCAGCATTCATGAAAAGAGAACTGTTAGTATGAAATTTGCACTTGTGCAAATACTTGCTTTCACATTCAGGTGCTACCGAGGGTAAAGTCTAATATTAACATATTTGTGAACAAGGAATGATTCAGAAAATATTTGTCCTCGTTGTCTTTGAGGAAGAGATGGGAAAGCCAGCCTCTTTTAAACATGACAACTATGAACATTCTTAACAGAAGATTTTATTTTTCTAAAAATATGGGCCTGAAATGAATGCTTGTATTTTCCTCCCTTCAGCCCAAAACTGTGGCTTCTGCATCTGTTACAGCCCCTTTTCACAACGTTGAAGAGAAGAAGGTCTTTCTTTGCAGCACTGGTTTGGTTTCAGATCCATTACACCCAAGCAGAATAAGCATTTAGAATATTTAAGAAACTTTAAATGAAGTTCCCAGAAAAGAGGTTGCAATCTTCTGCTAAATCACCTGTGCCATCTGTCCAAAATTTTCTCCAGAAATTACTGTGAAAACATACAGCTTAGAAAGATCCCCAGATTTCCATGTAGATGTGTTCATAATGTTCAGTATAATTATCTTCTCAACAAGATTTGGTAATAATCTTGGTAATTTAAGGATTTCATAAATGGTGAAGATATTTCAGCATCTTGGTCTATATACAGATGAAAGCCATGATCATAGAAAACTTACAAAAGTGTCTCTTCAGGGAAAATGAAAGAGTTTGCCACATTTACTAAGTAATTTAGCAGCTCTGTTCCCTCTTTTTTTCCAGGGAAAGGAAAAGGCACATTTTGGCAGAGATGCACAGTGTTAATTTGACTCAGTAGTGCTCTGCCTAACAGACTTCTGGGTGTCAGTATGAACAGCTGTGATCTTTCTTGGCTTCTCACTCAGGATCATCCCCAGGACTGCCTGCACTCAGCACCTCCCTCAGCAGTAGTGACTTGCCATGGATTACAACTATGACAAAGGCCAGGCTTCAAGAGCTGTGGCTTCTATCACAGGCATCCACTGTGAAATAGAGACAGTGCAATTGCACTTACATAGGACAGGCTCTCTTAAAAGAAAGATCAACAGCCTCTCAGCAGAGACAGCAGCATTCCAAAATATTGGCAATATATTGCCATTGATGAGTAACGTTTCCTGAACTCATTTGGTATCTGCCTGAGAATTGCCCACAAACAGTTAACAAGATTCTCAAATGTGCTCATTATCTGGAGGATTATTCTTGATGTGCAGTCAGCTCATAAAAGGTTTGCTGCAAATACAGTCCTCATCAAGACAAAGAGAAGTTACACAGTACAGTTTTCTGTGCTCCAACTGTGTGGCTTCTCTGGCTTGCACAGCATGAGCTGTGAATAACACAATTAAATGCACAGCTTCATGTCAGTATGGAAATACGATGCTAAACATTTGCTTTTTCCAATTGCGTATCCTCAATGCTTGAGCCTTTTATTACTTATAGTATGATTACAAGGTTAGAAAAAGGGACAGATTGAATTTAAAGGATTTTAAAACCAAGGATCCAAGAGCTTAAACGTTGCTACTGCCCTGCTAGAAAGCTTTCTTTCACTCCAAAGAAAGGAAAGGAGGTGATACCTTCTTTTGCTTGTGTAATCGTCCCCAAATGTGATATAGTCTATTCCAACAGAAAAAATCCAAAGCTGATAAAAGCTTTCCACTTTCCCTGTGACATTCCATATACTTCTGGTTAGAAGGTCTTCGAATTTCAACATCAAATTAAAGAAGATCATGGCACAACTGAAAAAAAAGGTCATCCTTAAAGTGATGATATACTGACTCCATCATCAAGACTAAAATACAATATATAAATGAATTTTCTACACATTTAAATATTGAAGGCAACTTTTGAAATATTTATTGCTAATAAGGTTAAAAATATTCTGAACTTCCAGGCAAACTGCCAAAGGAACTACAGTAACATGGGCTTTGGAGTGTTTCTAGTCATTATTATGATGATAGTGATCTTAGTTCACATACTTTATTCCTCCTTTTTTCCAAATGAGTAATGTCTTGGTTTTGAAAGACAGGTGCCTGCCAAGGAAGGCAGGAGCTTCTCTTGGAATAGAAAATGTAAACCCTCTCCCTCCAAATTATTAAAAGGGGCTCTCAGGCAAAGGTATGAGGATAGGAATAACAGTTCTTTAATGTGTTTAAACAAAATAAAATAAAACAAAAAAACAACAAACTACAACCTAATAGGAAAATTAGAACAAGATGCAGTATTAAACAAAAAAACCTCAAAACCTGACAGTTAGAATACAGCCTGACACCGTGTCAGTCAGGGTGTTGGTAGCAGTCCCGTTTGAATGGTGGCTTCAGTACTCCTCCTGGAGTGACAGTCCTCTGTTGAAGCAGAGATCCTGTAGAAGGGCGGAGTTTTCCTCCAACGGTCCAGTGGTGATGTTGAAGGGTCTGGACCTTCCTCTGGGAATCCAGTGGGAGAGAAGGCTGCTCCTCTGGGAATCCAGTAGAAGGCAGATGCCTGTTCTGTCCGAACTCCCAGATTATATCCAGGTGGGAATGCTTGGCTCCTCTCCCTGGGCGGAGCATTTCACAATGGGCTGATGTCATTCTATGAGTCACGTGGTGGGTCCTTAATGGCCCATTAAACAGGAAATGGCTCCCAGAGGGAGTTATCTATGACTCATGGGGCAAGGCATTGATGGCCCATTAACAGGAGATGGTCCGGGGGAGGAGGGAAGGAAAACACTGCCCCTCCTGATTTTAACATTTCATGAAGATGGAGATAGAATACAGACCTTCTGGAATATTTTTACATTGTAACATAGGACAGAAATTAACACAAAATTTTTAATTCATTATAATTTGAGTACATTAATTTTACATTCTGATTTCATTCCTTATAATTCACATCCTTGATATACAAGTCCAACAAGGCTGTAAATGTGTTTCAGGTCACAACACACAACAATGAAAAGGTTTGCCGTCACAGACTTTGATAGCGTGAATAATTTTGCAAATTTCCTAAAATTATTCCTATGTTGCAGCCAAGCCTGAGTTAGGTGCTCCTTGTGGATCTTGATTAATTAGCATCATCTTTAATAACAGAATTTGACAACCTCTGAAATTCTTGACTGCTAAATCATGAAGTATTTCACTGCTTAGTTCATATTTCCCTGCCTAATCAAGCTATGTGTTTTCTTGCTCATGCAAGCTACACATTATTGAAATTACTGCTCAGGACCAATGTTACTAGAAAAAAATTGTAGGAGCATTTGCCGTGTGGCCAAAAAAACAGACAACATAGCTACTTATCCAACCCCTCTGTGTTACTACAAAGAGGTGCGCTGGTTTGGGATTAATTGATTTTTTTTTGGGCAGGAAAATAGCCACTTCTTTAAGTGAGGTGTCCCTGTGGATTTTCCATGACCCCAGTAAAACACCAATTGTGGGCCAGATTTGAAGACAGATAGGGAAATGAGCCAATCAAAAATGAAATGTGTCTCAGTAGGATATACATTTTGCACAGGACTGCCTGGGAATTGCTCTTTTTTTGTTTCCAGCCTTGAAGAGGTAAAGATGTACGGGCAGCTTCGGCCCAGCTTTCACCCCCCATGGCCACAGAGGCCTACAGGAGGGGGAGGCTGGGCTGGGCCGGGCTGTGCCAGGAGCCCCTTCTGAGTGAGATGTCCCAGCAGGTGGTGGGGAGGATGGAAAGGAAGAGTGATGCCCTGGCCTGGTTTTCCCCCCGCAATGTCCTGGGGAAGGGGGGGGAGGGGAGTATTTGGGTTGTGCCAGGCCAGGCCGGTAGACCCCTCCCCTGAGGGGACTGCCCCGGCAGGAAGTGGGGGAGAACGGAGGGACAGGCTGGCCCCAGGGTGGCAGAGAAGAATTCTTTCCCCCCCCCCCAGTGTGGAGAATCCCCCGTTTCTGCAAGCCACAGCTCAAGGACATCTTATCGGAAGAGCTGAGATACTGGCAGAAGTCCCAGAAAATGAGGTTTTAANGTCCTAGTCCTGTGGGGGGTGCTAATGAAGCACTGGAATTTGTCGTCCTCGGCCCCAGGGACAACCAGAGATGGGAAATGCTGGAGCATTGATTGTTGACATCCTCGGCACCAGGGACAGCCAGAAATGGGGAGTGTTGGAGCATTGATTGTTGATGTCCCCAGCCCAGGGACAGACAGAGATGTGGAGTGCTGAAGCACTGATGTAATGATATCCCCAGCCCCAGGGATGAGAGATAACTGTTCCTTGGGATGAAGATGCAGCTGACGAGGAAAGTTTTTATTTTTGGACTAGGAAAAAGACATTCTTAAACTGAACCCTAAAAGCTGATACGGCCCATGGGCAGTTGTGAGAGGACTGTCCCATGAGGGGCAATGTTTCACAATGGCAAATCCACGGGCGAGCCATTTGTGAACTGTGTGGCCATAAGAGGACTGGTATTCTTGTGGGGAATCTATGGCAAAGTAGGAGGGACTCCTGCTCTTCCTGATGGGTTGGAGAAATGATTGTTCGAGGGGTGGATTGACTAAAAATCCTAGGTTTTGTCTTTTCATGCAGTCAGTGGGAAAGTGAACAGTCGGTGGGGGGAGGATGGATGTTTTCAAAGTTTCCTTCTGGTTTCTGTTTTTATCTTTCTTTTTAGTGTTAGTTAATAAAGTTTCTTCTCTATACTTTAAGTTTAGGTAATTGTGCTCCTTTTTTGATCCTATCTCACAGCAGAAATTGAGAAAAATATTTTTTCATGGGTGCACTGGCCATTGGCTGGTGTCAAACCATGACAAAGCAAGATCAGTCCTGGAGGCAAAAATAATCTTAAATAAATTACAGACCAAGAATTGTCTGCTAATTTGGTATTGCATTTACACTATTTGCCAATTTGCTTATTCTCTTTCTTTCAATTCTCTTCCCCATGTACAGTACAAAGCTCAAGTAAAGAAGGAATATGAACTTTAATTTTTACATCTTCACCTCACAAGAGCTGAAATAGGAAGGAGCTCTCATTTTGGTTTTCCCCTCAATCTTCCTAAAAAATAAGCAAATTTAAAATTTCACTCATCAGGAAAACTACAGCCTGCCCACCCTTAACCACTTCACCTGTACTTTGCTCAAAAAAATCTACAGGGTTGGTGTAAAACACTCTAAACCAAAGCACGCCATCTCAATTCTTATTTTTATTTTTAAAAAGCAAAATAAACATTAAAAAAACCACCAAATACACAACAGAAAAAGACAAATTTGTTTCAAGAGACAGCAACCTACAGGCTAACTATAGATTTCATAACTGAGAAAAAAATTCCCTACAACAGCTCAGAATCTTTCTTCAAAATGGAGTAAGGCTTTTGTTGCTTCTAATCCTTTCAGAGCACACCAGACTGGATATCACAGCCATGACATTGCTGGACTGAAAAGCTCTTTTATGTAATTTTGCAGTTTGTAAGAGGCATTGGTTACAATTTTCCCTTCCCTCTGCACAGTGGTCATGGTAACTAATGCACCTACCCTTATGAAAGAAAAGATGTAGAACTTCTTTTACATACAACACTTTTAGATAATGCCACACATATAGTTTCCTAAAATGCAGATTATTACATTTATTTGTGAGATCTTAATGCTGGAGTCCATTAAACACACTGACTTACGTACCTCTTGCTCTACAGCTCCAACCCACTATTGCTGTATTTCTTTATTAATGTGGTTTTCTAGACTTTATGCTCTTGTGTCTTCATTACATTGTGGCTTTTTGCACTTGGTGGTTTTCCTCACTGGCATTTCCAGTGGGAGCATTAGCAGAGCTTCACAGTGAAGCCAGAAACAAAACCAACCTACCAGACCAGGAATGGCTTTTGCCTTTCTCAGAACTGTATCACAGCAGGTTGTTAAAGCAGGATACATCCCCTCTCCGGACATTACAGTAGCACCTGTGTATATATTTATCACAACCATATTTATTTACAATGATGTACACATGTCTGCCCTGCCAAGACCATTGTGTTCTGCAGCCCTGTGGAGCAATTAAAGGTCTCACTTAAATGCACTGCTCCCAAACTGCTTGGTGGGAAAAGATTGCAAACCCTGAGTCCTGGGACAAGTAATGAAGGAGATCACAGTTCACCTCTACCTCATTAACTTGCCCCAGTTATAGGGCAAAACCAATTAAACGTGATGAAGCTCTGAAACAGGTGAAAAATTCACATTACCCTATTTTGGGAAAGGGAAAAGCAGTATGTGAGTTCTGGTCATTAAATAATTAAAAGTGCATGTAATGAAGATTAGCAGGACAGTACGAGCTATAAGAATTTATAAGGAGATTACAGTCTATATAGGTTTAGCAAATGTTCAGGTAGTTCCTCTGTTGTTTTTAAACCTCAGTGTGAAATAATGACACAGGGTACCTAACAGCCCTTTCATTCCAATGGCCTGCCTAGAGGATAGTCTGACTGCAAGGTGTCAGGGGTATGAAATCAGAGAGGACATTTCTAAGACAAGTCTTCTATCTTTTTATCTGAATACATATTTTTTCCTATCCAGAGTAAATGCTCAATATTTCAGAGACTCCTGCAAAAAGCTTCTCTGTTGCATGCTTGTGCTATCCTTTAGCTCTGAAGTAACACAATAGTAAGACTCAGGAAGGTGGAGCCTACAGGCACTCTCCAGCTACTGATGTGCCTTGGAGGAGTCAGCACTGAGCCGGCAGGCTTGAGGCAGCTTGTCTCATTTTCCACAAAATGATGATAAACAGAACAGGTTTCCAGCAAAATTGCCAAAAGCAATGGAAGGTTCAGGGCTGGCACATTCCCTTGATCCAGGAAAGTCTCAAAACTACCTGAAGCTGGAGGCAAGACAGGAACAGCTCAAGACAGGGCTGCCAGTGCCAGAACTTTGTCCAGGCAGGCAACTCTCTGCACACCAGCCAGTGAAGTACCACCATTACTAGGCTGCCATCGTGATTCATCTTACATGGTCCACAAATTATGTTTGCTCATGGAAAGACTGGTTTGGGGGGAGAGGAGAAGGAAGCCAACAAGAATAACTGCACTGTGTTAATTTATTTTTAGACTTTTATGGAGTCTACTTGAGCGCTGATCTTTACATGGGTAAGACAGCATACATATCTCTCTTCTGTACCTTTCCCAGTCAGTTCCATTCTGTCTGATTTCCACCAAAGTGTATTCTTGTTAGCAGGACATATATTAACATTTAGACCAAATTAGGTTTGTAAGTATTGGTATGCATAGTAGCCACAGATGCTGTTGATCCTAGAACAAAGTACACTATTTTTCATTCCTTAAATAATTTTAAAATGTTCCATAAAATAATTTTAAAATGTTCCATAGCACATTTTGAAAGACTGGCCAGAAGAAATGCAAAGAAGCAAGAAAATTCTAGAAAGCATAAAATTATTTTCATATACTTTTAAAATTATCTAAATGGTCAATATAATATGCATGCTTATCTTCTTCTATATAAAAACATCTGTGAGAAATTACCAATCATAAAGGCATTACTTCAGTTACACTGCTCTATTCCAGTGCACTATCTTGCATTTTGGTACCTCATAAGAAAAAAAGGAATATCTAAGAAATGCATTAAGACACTTAGCTTATTAATGGCCAGCCATATATAAGCTCATTTTTCGTGCCTAGGCTTTTATGGTCTCGCAATGGAAAATTTTTCTTCATATTTTTCAGAATAACAGAAAATTCTAAGAAATGGAAGCCGCTGCTAGTAAAAGAAGAAAAGCTGAGTGTCATCAGGGTTAATAGCTCCTATCTGAGATCCATGAATGATTACAGAGTTACTTTTCTATATCGAACTTTCAAGTTTCATTATATGCTGCCTCTCCAGGACACAGGTGCACTGCCGATACAAAGGCTATTGGTTCATCACATGGAATAGAAGAGCTAGAGGAACAATGGCTTCAAAGGTCTCATGTTTATACATTTTGACAGTAGTTTGTTGGGCAAGCGCTCTTTGGTACTTAAGTATAACTCGTCCTACTTCTTCCTACACAGGTCACAGACAGGTCAGTAGCATATCCATAGCCAGAAAAAATGTTTCCTTTGGCAACATAAGAACTCGACCTATAAATCCCCATTCCTTTGGCTTCCTTATCAATGAACCCAACAAATGTGAGAAGAACACCCCGTTCTTGGTCATTCTTATCAGTACAACTCACAAAGAGTTTGATGCAAGGCAAGCCATTCGAGAAACGTGGGGAGACGAAAACAACTTTAAAGGAATTAAAATCACCACACTATTTCTTCTTGGAAAAAATGCAGATCCTGTGTTAAATCAAATGGTAGAGCAAGAAAGCCAGATTTTCCATGATATTATTGTGGAAGATTTTATCGACTCTTACCATAACCTCACTCTGAAGACATTGATGGGGATGAGGTGGGTAGCAACATTTTGTTCAAAAGCAAAGTATGTCATGAAGACAGACAGTGATATTTTTGTAAATATGGACAATCTTATTTATAAGCTGCTCAAACCTAACACCAAGCCAAGGAGAAGGTACTTCACAGGTTATGTTATAAATGGAGGACCAATAAGAGATGTTCGCAGTAAGTGGTACATGCCCAGAGATTTGTATCCAGACAGCAATTACCCACCCTTCTGTTCAGGCACAGGCTACATTTTTTCAGCTGATGTAGCAGAACTGATTTACAAAACCTCCCTTCATACCAGACTTCTTCATCTTGAAGATGTGTATGTTGGACTCTGCCTTCGGAAGCTGGGCATTCACCCCTTCCAAAACAGTGGCTTCAATCACTGGAAAATGGCCTACAGCTTGTGCAGGTACCGCAGGGTGATCACAGTGCACCAGATAACACCAGAAGAAATGCACAGAATTTGGAATGACATGTCCAGCAAGAAACATCTTAGATGTTAAGATTTTTACATATGTAAATACCTTTTTTTAAATTTTGGTTGAGCTTGGTTATTTTTTGACAAAGTGATCTGATGATTTACAGGTTAAACAGTGGGATATTAACTGTGAGAGGATTTTTAATGACTGATTTTTCATTCTCACTTTGACTACTGGTTTACAAACTTCAAGCTCTTTTTCATAAGGACATTATGCCAACTGAAGGAATCGAGAGTCAAATCTCAGATTTTGTATATTATCATCTATTGTACATATCCATTCTTACATCTTTGTGTAAAAGGACAGTAATAAATTATTATGAGCTGCTTAACAATTCACACCTCTAAGATAAGACTCAGGCTCTAAGAAATGAAGAATTACAAACATACTTTTATTCTTCTTTTCACACCCTACAGTTGTCTCTGTTTAGAGCCTTGTTAATAAATTAAGCAGCATACATTTGCACTGAACTTATATACCTACTTTGACATGTGTATTTTATAGTATGTGTGTAATTCCCAAATAGCTTATTAATGGTGTAATAGCAGAATTTAAACAGGTAAGAACATAAAGTTTTATTTGCCTTAGAAACAAACACACACACTGAAATATATTTTCATCCACCAAATGGTATTTCTTTAAATTATTTCAGACTAACCCATTTCTTGACACTTCCTAAAATAGCCCATAAAATATGTAACACAGTTTAAAAATTAAGTAGAATCTGTAGGAGAAATAAGACAGGGGAAGAAAAACTATCTTAAAAATATATGAGAAAAGCATTAATATCTTAACTTTTAATTTCAAAGCAAGGCAATGTCTCTCATTAGTGTCAATGGATTCTCCATTAAACATCTTCAATAGCAATATATAATTATATTGAATGCTAAATGTGTCAATAAGCAGCATATTTCTTCAACATCAGTCAGTGCACTGTTTACCTAAAAACAAGTAACACAAAAACAGCTTTTTAAGGGGAAGTTTTACTTCTTGCTGCAGTCCATATGGGAACAAGATTCTAATACGTTTTTAATGGTGTCGAAAAGAGGAATTTATTCCAATAAAAGAATGCAATAAATTTTCTGTTGATTGGACAACAGAGCACATAACAATTATGTACAAATTTCACAGCAAAATAGAGGGCTTTTCAAGAAAAACCTATTAAAACCACCTAAATGTTATCCTTTTTAAAAACCTTTTAAAGCTCTCAGTTTACTCATCACAGTCAATATGCACTGAGGTCCCACTCAGGAGATCCCTGGACATGCAACAGAAATCAAGTACACATGATTTATTCAACTTTCATAACATGCTTATGTGTATTTTGAATATGAAAGTTTTTGAAATGTCATTATAATATCTTTGATGATATTATCATGACATGTCTTTGATAATATCAAGCTATCTCCATTCAATACTACCTTATAACAAGGAGGTGAAATATGATAATGCTCAGTAAATAACTTGGAATGAAGAACACACAAAAAACCAAAACTCACCAAACATATTATCAGCTGTAGACTCCTCACACCATACTCAGCACACACAAAGGCTCATTCATTGCAGCTAGTATTATGTGTAACATATGCAAAACTGTTAAGTCTGTATGTTACTCAGAATGTCTATAAAGTTGTCAGAAATTAACTGAAAAATTTAAAGGGAAACTTTGACCTCATTTTGCCATAGATGTACACAGCACTTTACAACAGTACCAGAGGAATGAAGTTGCTATCCTAAAAGGTTTGCCGTTTCATGGCAAATTGTTAGTCTTGTTCACAGATGCAGCAGTATAATTTCAAAAGAAACTACTTGCAAATACGGTAAAGTGTATCTGGCTTTTAAGACACTAGCAGGAGCCATCTCAAGCAAATCTTTGTCAGATTTAAAGATAAAGCTACACAACAGGCAGCCTAGTAATTACTGTTAACAGGAGCTTGTGTACCCTTCATAAATAAAAATAACTCAAACCAAAACCCCAGTAATTTTTATAAAAACGCTAAACTTCTTGCAGCATAATTGAGTTATCCTTCCCTGGTTGATCTAGTCCTTGTTAAAGCTGCTATGCCCTATCAAATCCAGAACTTCCAAGGTACAACTGATTACAAAAGTAAATATATAACATGCTGATTGGGTGAAATTTAGATTTCCTTACACAAGTCCCATAATATTCTTGTTTATGAATGGAAATGAGGGTGAAATTCCTCCCCAACCCTTGAGTAAATCAGATAGCACAGATGCCATCCTGCCCAGAACATATTTTGTAATAATTTAAACCTGCAGGCTGCAATCATGTCTGCTGTCCCTCTGCACTGTGCAGTAATTTGGGGGTTCTGAATCATAAAAAATTGGATTCGGTTGCCTTATTTCTGCTGATGCTTCTGTGGCCTTTAATTAGAAACCAGGAGGACAGCAGGGCTCCCAATCCAGATACCTCAGGACTCAAGTAGCATGGTAGCCTTGAATTTCTCCTAGTACAAGTAGGCTGCATTAATAATTGCAAGGTACAGCTTGAAAACAGTATCTGAAAAAGTGTATTTCCTGCCATTTATAAATAGATAGACCTTCAACAGAAATGTAAATGTTCATCTTGAAACTGATGTACATATTTCTAAGGAATTTTCTTCTGTATTGACCTGTATATATGTGTCCGTCTGCTTGCTATGTAGCATTCTGTTATGCATGGAGCTGAGAGAGGCATTATATTTGTCCAGTGCTTCAAGAGCCTTAAGCATATGTGCCCTAACTTTTGAATGTACAAGATACTTTTTTTTTTGCTGTCAAGTGAATTTAAAACAATACAACAAAATCCTAATTTTTGACTTCTAATAATTTTCTGGTATTAGATTTCATTATCTCGTTACACTTAGATTTATTGTTTACACTTTGCTCAGAAATTTCACAATTGGAACCTGTATATGGAAAGAAAACAAAACATCTACTCAAGGGACAATTGTCCCTTCTACTCAATAGTAATTGTGCCATGTGGGATACTGTTACAAAAACAATGTTTTCAATAGACTTTCTTTAATAAAGAAAATATTTACATTACTTAAAGGTCATTTTTTTCATTAGTATGGGACAAATGACAACTTGGTTAAACATGCTGGCTTCTAGTCACTTCAAAAGTGTGACTGTAATCACATTTTGATTCCAAAATCCATATGAAGAAAGCACATTGAGCAAAGCAGCTGTGGGGGAAGGGATTTTTCCTTTTTTATTTTGCTAAAACCATGGGAGTATTTAAACAGAAGCCCCAAGGTTCATTTTCCACATTTCCTAATAATAATGTTAAGTATCAATTTTGATCCTTTGAGGGTTTTTTTGTCTTTATAATGTAGATGGCAATGGCAATTTGTAAATGAAGAGTGTAATTAACTAGAAAAGCTTGTCAACAGTAACCGAAATTTAGGTGTATCCTTATATATGACTGGCTGTACTTATGTATTTATTTGTCTAATATATTTGTATATATTGTTTTATCTATAGTGTCTGTAGGAGTGCATTCTTTTAGATTAATGTATTATTTACAGTTTTGTGGGATTGCCAGCAAAGCTGCTAATCAAGATACTATTTTTTTGTATCAATGTCAAATAATAATAAAAAAAAATCAAGTGCGAATTGAAGGTGTCCTGTAAATTTTCTTCTTTGCTTCTTTCTAGAAATATAAATTGTATTACCTGAAAACAGTGTCAGTGAATTGTCTCATTTATCATGAGGAAGAATATTGTGCTGTAAAAGCAGATTTTTAAAAAATACTTGAAAGAAATAATAAATATAGGATTTTGTTTTATTTATTTGTGCAACAACTTCATCAAGCTGATGTGCACACAGATCAGGTGTATGACTTCATCTGAAGCTTCTTAACTTCAAAGAAGTAATATGGATGCAGCCATGGCAATATCTGGCAAAGTAGCAGATGGGTTCATCCTCTGCTCTGTCCTATTTAGCTGCTCTGGCATCCCCAGACAATGAGACCCAGGTTTGACCATTCTAAGGTGGCAAAGCTTTTTGACACCTCAGCATGGCTCTTCTGTTACTTGCATGGTGTCTTAACATGTGGGCTTGCAGCCATGGAAAGCTACACACAGGAGAAAAGGAGAAATGTCCCAAACCTCACATCTCAGAAAACCTCAATAAAGTTGTTCGAAGCTGCTGTGTGACTGCCCAGGTCACCCATACAGAGGGAAGGAGACCTCCCAGGTCTCTCACAGACACAGTGACCATGACAGAGCCTTTTGCTTCCCTCCCACCCTGCAAAGCACCAGAAAATAAATGAACAATCACAGTCCGAGTACACTCAGATTACCCACTAAGTCTCATGAAGCCTTTGTCTCCCAACACAAATATCTTAAGATACTGTTTTGTGTCTCAGTGAGGTCTGGGCATCTTTGGGGTCATCGTATCAAAATTAAAGCAAAAAACAAAATAACACAAGTAGGAAGAAATACCTTTTCTTGTAAGAACATCAGAAAAATTTGTCTCTCCCCATCCTCTCCTTTGCAGTTTCCTATGCAGAACAATCTAACCTTCTTTCCACTAAGTTTAGAGCTCAATATCCAAAACTCATTCATGAAATGGAGGAGAAAATAACCCCACTCCTGAGAAGAAAGGTAGCTTTTGCAAACCAAAGTGTATTTCCTTGGGTCACCTGTTCCAGAAGTAGTTGAAGCCTGCAACAGTGTCCTCAGGCATCCCAGAAGTATCTGCACCAACCCAGCAACCTTACAGATCATAATGAGATGCTTTAAACCAACCAAAAATTTCACATAGAGTAAAACCCCTCCAATCGTTTTCATCTCTCTTGTTTCCACCAAAGCAGCCTGGATCTAATTGCAAGACATACATGGTTTAATTAATAGACAGCTTAGAGATATACAGATATTAGCACTAGTAGGGTAGATTTCATGTAGCTTGATTATCTTAATTACAAGCATTCTATTTCCTCATTTACTTAATTGATTCTCATAGATTTTTCCAGAGAAATTTGCACTGCCCTAAGTGGAAATAGTACATAAAAAACCTTCCTAAAAGTACTGACACAGGCCTATTACAGCAGCAATGCACCAGAAAAAGGAGATATATATGACATGGAACACTACACTAAATAGCATCTGCATCCTTTTCTCCTGTTAAAAATACAAGTTTATGAAATGGAAGAAGATGAGTCATCTGGGGATAAAAAAAAAGAAACTACCTTATTGATTCAACCACACCTGCAAATAAGTTGTGCCAATTATTTCCTCTGATGACTTGGCTAACACAGGAAAAAAAAATTCCATTTTTCTACTAGGTCTGCATATTAGCTGAATCTACATTATCTCTCTGCCTCACCTGAAAGAGCCAAGAGCAAGAGGCATTTATTTGTCACATAAGATGTATCCCTGAGCACATATTCTGCAAAGGTCGGACAGAATTATGTAACATGCTGGACAGAATTAAGTGCAGTGGTTTTGTAATGCAGACAACTTTCATTTGGGTGAAGTAAATACCCCAAACTTGAGGTGTGCTGGCTAACACCTACCATACCTGCATCTTTCAAGCATCCATTTTTTCTTTAAGAGTTCTATTCTCTGGCCTATTTTCTAACTTGACATCTTTCTTCAAAGAGAAATGGAACCTCTAGGTACCTCAAGATACCAGTAAAAGCAAGGGAGAAGCAGAAAACATCCTACAGCATCATTACAAGCTTTTCCCTTCATTTATCAAAATCATTTAGCCTTGCTCTCTTCTTCTGTACTTTTAATCTGCTTCAATCTGGTACATTTCCCTGTTATTTCCATCACTCTTTCCATTGTCTTTATGTGCTTTTGCATAGCTCAACATTTTTCCATCCAAAAGTATCCATTAAAACCAGCCACAAAATTAACAGTGTTTCTATGGAGAGAGGGCCCTTACCTGACAGATTTACAGTCCTACACTGTCTAATACCTGGCAAACTGATTTCAGCAAGTTTCAGGGGACAAGTAGAAATTGAAGTTCTTCCTTCAAAAAATCTTTTATTTGATATTGCCTAGTTCAGGTATATTGGAAAAAAAAAAAGATCTGTCATCTTTCATCTTGCCTCTGCCTGCAGAGATCACTAACACAAGTCTAAGGTTGTTTGGTTTTTTTTCTCCTATTCTTTTTACTTTTCCTCACAACCTTGGCTGGTTCATCAGAATTAAAAACAGCAATTTTCATGTTTCACTTTAACTCCCACTTAATCAAGTATACTTTATTTCACAATTTCAGTGTTTTACCCTTTTTATCTGCCTCTGCTCTCTGTGTTGCCTCCGCCCTCCTCATACCTTCCTAATAGTCAGACATCTGGTATTGAATCTGTTACAATTTGCAGGAAGGCTGAATGCAGCACTACGTAGCTCTCTGTTGCTGTCTTTGAGGTATCAAAAACTGCATTATTGGATTCATTTCACCAAACAGGACAGTTTATCTTACTATTATCACATTTAAACCAGAAAATGAACTTTTGCTAGCATCTGGAACAGACACTGAGTCTACAAGGCTGCAGTGTCTGTGGAAACGATAGGTGTAAAAGAAACTTCCCGGTGTGGCCATTGCCGATGGCACAGCGACACAGCTGCACAGCTGGGGCTGGGTAACACAGAAACAGCCAGACCGGTGCCTCCGAGGAGCGCTCCACAGCAAGAGCAGCCCCGGGCTTTGATCCCCTCAGACGGCAGCGTGGGGCAGCCTCAGTTCCTGCTGTGTCCCGTGTCCATCCCCGGCAGCAGCAGCGGTGCACTCCCACCTCTGTAATGGGGGCTGGCAGCTCAGGCCCTGTGTCTGCCCCCAGAGCTCAGCCTGCGGCCTCAGCCCCAGCGACCTGCACCAGGTGTTCCCCAACAGCGGCCTGCATACCCATACTTGCTAAAGTTAATGAATTTAACACCATTAACACTATTTACCCTCGCAAAGGCCACAAAAAGGCCCAGATCATTCAGGACCAACTTGGCAAAGCGCACTCGGGCTTTGTATGTTGTTCACCATCACTTTGGCAGGATGGGTTATGAAATGAAGAACTGCTGCCTCTGGAGAGTGTATCCTGTAAGGATGAGGCTGACTCCACTTCCCAAGCACCATTTTATACTAAGCATAGCTGTACTTTGCATAAGAAATATAGCTGATGCCAAGGTTGATGATAGACTGCTTTCATGGGTCATTAAAAGGCAGTATTATTTACTGCCCTGTTTCTTGGATTCAGCATTTCTACACATGGGGATAAAAATAATGGGCGAGAGTAAAGAATATATACAGCATGTAATTAAAATCACATTTTTAGTAGGGGAATACACACACAATGCAGTTGCTGTCACAGAAGTAGAGCTTATGGAAGTATACTTTTTAAATTGTATTATACTGCAGTTTAGCTGCCACTTCAAACAGATGGGTGAGCTGTGCAACATTTTAAAACTGTTTTAATTACTTGCAAAGGCTTGTGTTAATTGGTGCAATAAATTACACAATGGTTCACAAATTCCATTGAAAAGGACTTTGAACATGAAGTATCTATAGGAAAATAAACTCAGCCTTGCAAGTCAGTATTTGAGAAAATAGTTACTGGCTCTTTGTTTTATCAATTCATAAACAAGATCAAAAAAGCCCACCATTCACACAAGACAAAGAAAATGTGCCTAACATGATAGATATTGATATATAATTGTATCTCAGAGACCAGTGAATGTTGGAGACAATATATCCAGCCATATGCCTAGAAGAATGATGAAACTAAATGTAAATGGGTTACTCCTACTTTCCCAAAAAAAAAACCCCACTGGTTGTGTGCAATTTATCTAGTGTGGGATGACTAGTGTTGTCCTTCTTTAGGACAAAGCCATTTACTGAAACATGAGACACGGGGAAGAAGGTACACATGCACATTTGAATTATTAGCTTTTGAATTATCTGTGCCTCTAATCAATTGAATTTTTAAGTTTCAGATATTGCTTCTTGTCTTGAACTCCAGGAATACCCAAAATCCCCTAAAGCCAACAAGTAGAAAACAGTCTAGCCTGTTAAGTACCACAGCAAAGTACACTGTACTAGACAGCCAAACAAAATCTGTAGGGCAATAATGGTCATCAAACTCTATAGCAGCAATATTAGGAAAGCTTTCTAGCATAAGCAGGCAAAATCCTTGCAGGCTCTTTGGTTACACTTTGGCATAAAGTTTACACTAGGGAAGAGCACATTTTAGCTTGGAGAAAAGATCATGGTGGCCCGAAATGTTACATTTTAGGATTTCTATGAACTAAGGAGAGTGAACCTTTAGCAGACAAAGTTACCTCATTTGTGACAAATAATCTATTTCCTGAACATTTAAAAAAAATGCTTTAAATTTTTTTTCATGGTTTTGAAATTGCTGTGCATGAAATGTCATTGAGAACAAACTTGCGCTTTTATCTTCTGCTAAATACCAGAGATATACCACTTCAAGGGAGTACATTACATTTTATTTGAATGCTGGGACAGACATATCAGTAAGTAAACTAAAAATCATATGAATTGTCAGTGTTAATACCACCACCTAGCCATGTTTCTCCTTTCCAGCAATAACTTCATTATTTTCTTTTCTATGCCTTTCATTTCAATAGCACCTAAAAATTTACTATTTTTTAATGCATCACAATTTCTGTAAAGCTGCATTTTGTTTAAATANAAAAAAAAAAAAAAAAAAAAAAAAGAGCTTAATGTAATGCAAACTTTTAAAAGGAAAAACCAGAAAAAATGCATCTGGAAAATTGTACTTGCATGCACATGGCTGGCGAGCAACATGAGCATGAAATTCAGGAATAAAATAAGAAACATCTGCTTTTTCCTAAGCAAGCACTGAGAGGATGGGTGACAGGTTGTGAGGAGAGATTAGGGTAAACAGTACTGCCCTTTCCCAGGTATTACTTTTACTAGTTGCTCTATTGCTGGAGAGCAAGAAAACCTTATCTAATCACAGGGTGAGTGTTGGACTAGAAGAACTTTAAAGGTCCCTTCCAATCCAAACTAGTCTATGAGTCTGTGTTCCTGCTCCCTGCAGGGGGCTGGACTAGATGACCTTTCAAAGGCCCCTTGCAACCCAAACCATTCTGTGATAGGAAGCAAAGAGAACATGACATCACCACCGGCCATAGGTTGCTTCTTCTGGACAGAAGAAGCAACAAAGGGGCCTTAAGTACAAGGACTAGACAAAAAAACTTGGGAACTGCAGAAATTTTAGTGGAAGTGATACACCACAGATGACAAAAACACTCATTTCTTTGAAGCTTATGTCAGATAACAAAGCTTTAGAAAAATAAACATGTTCTAATATAAATAAACCTAAAATAAACCTGCTTCTAATTTGCATTATTCTCAGTTTGCTGTAATGCCAGGACATATATTTGCTTTAAGCAATAATTCACAGTGGGTGAGACATCATCATCTGTGGGATTTTCAGCTGCCTGGAACACATCAGACAACTGGCAATAAATTTATCTTAACAGTTCTGAAAGTACATATTTGTGAAAATCCAGTTTTAATCACAGCAGGACCCACACCATGATGAAAAGCAGCATTTTCAAGAGGAGTAGTACACATTCTGTCTTCTTCCCACAACTCTAACATCTTTTCCAATAAATTCAGATCACTACATTTAGGCCAAAATTTCATGTTTGATATACCAAATTTAAATTATAACACAGACTTAATTTAACCATAAACCACATTACATTTTCTCAAGATAATATGGCACTAATAGGTAAAATTACTAAAGCTTACGTCTTTTTCTTTTTTTTCTGGAAAAACGTCTTCCATGCTAGCTTGAGAAAACAACCACAACAGAAAGAAGTAATAGAAATGTAAATGGCATACACCAATAACTTAGCCTCACCTGCCTGATGGTTTAAATGGAATGGATATAGGCACCATTTTGTATCCTGTGATGTGCATTTATATCCTTGTTCCTAGATTTGCCAATATCTCCACATTATATACAAATAATCTTGTTGTTAACTTACCAAAAATTCAGACAGTAATATGAGTCAGTTCTACAAGAATAAACCAGCTCTGCAATCCTAGCCATAAGGCAGTAGGTTTGCATTTAAATATAAAAAAAATATTTTCCAAGTTAAGCAATTTCTTTTGTGACTAAGACAAGGATTGTGATCATTGTTAGATAAGCAGTAGAAGCCCTTATTTTCACAGTTTGTTACGTATTTATATTAGCTAATGCTAATATGTAAGCATACTTGTCTCCAACAGAAAGCATCCCACTGAGATGTGAGCATGTATGGGATTTAAATGGTTTTGGGTTGTTTTTTTTTTCAAATGCCTTTAAAAGTAGTAACAAATTGTAAATGCCACAGATTTATTCTGTCAAGCTTTAGTAATGCTCCATTACCTTAATTTGTGTTGACAGACAAACAGAAATCAGGTGTAGTAAGAAAAACGCAAGTTCAGAGGTGATAATAAAGAAAAACACAGCACAGACATACCAAAAGCTCACTATTGTAAGAGAGAATCAGTCAGGTTTACAGCTACAGAATGAGTTTAGGTTTTTAAACCACATAACACTTCAGATATCAAAGCCCTGCTAGATTTTTTTCACAGTTACAGTGGGAGCTTTAAAACCCACAAATGACTGCTGGAGTAAGTCAGACCTGGGGGAGTTTGTTGCACAGAACATGTAGGAATTGCTCAACAGTTAATGCAGCTGCACTTTGAGCTCCAGAGCTGACAATCAAGAAGGAAATAATGTAAACCTGTGAGCAAGCTCTGAAATGGGTTTCTGGAAGGTGCAGTTTCCAAGCAACAGTAGTTACAAGCTCAGAAAAGAGTCTGCACATATACCACTGCATGAACCACAACACAGCATCTGTGGAGATTGCCTCATTAGACAGCAAGTTGTCCATGGAAAAAAAAAGGCAAGGGAGGACTAGAAAAACAGAACAAGGGACCCAATGCCTCACATTTCTCTCATGTCAAGTTAAGTGCTGGGGTGCATGAACCCAGACAAAATGATAAATCCACCTGTAAAAAATAACATTTCAGAACAGAGAACAAAGAAAACAAAGTATTTTGTGAACAGCAAGGTTCACAACAGTTTTATGTATCTATAAATTGGGACAGAAAAAGAAATATTGTGGAGAGTTGAACAATTACTGATGTAATTTTTGGAAAAATCAAAGGACACTAATTAAATCGGTACGTGAAGTAGCAGAGTTTTGTTTGTTTGGGAAATTACTGCTGTATATTTTCTAGATAGAAAGCAAGGACAGCATTAAAACAAGCAAGAGCAGCTCAAAAAGATGCATACACTTCGAGGATGTATTAATAATTTATCAGGATCTTTTCGTCACCCTGAGGTTTTTATAGCCACATAAAGCGGTTGGGTGGGTTGCCTGCCTGGGGGGCGGTCAGACCCCCTGCCACCTTAGATCGCCCGGATAGTGAGGTCCCGGTCCCGGGGGATGGCTCTTGTCCTGGAGATCTCCAGCAGACGCCCTAGCCGCAGGGCTAACCTGGCAAGCTCAGCCTGAGGCTTTCAGGCGGTTCAGCTCTTTAGTGATATTCAGCTTTAGTGATTTCCAGCTCTTAGCCTGCCAGGTAGCCACTTGCTAGCTCAGGGGTGAAGAGACGAGAAGAGCCGAGTAGAGCATTCTATGAAGTCTTTATTGGGAGCCTTTAGGACAGAGGGAACTACTACAGCACACTGGCATGGCTGCGCCATGGACACTGACATTAATCAGCCCAGAAAGCCTGCACGTGCCCAGCAGCAGGCACTGGCATATAATCATCATACAGATGATTATGTTTTCAGCACCATCTAATTAAGCCCTGTTTTTCCTGGCTGTAGAGACAGCTACATGGTAGCTCCCCCATTCCACCTTCACCTCATTAATTAGAGACCTTTTCTTTCAAACATGACAGGTGCTGTAGCCGGCAACAACTATTTTGGGGCAAGCTACGTCACACATATAAGAACTTCACCCAGCTTCTAAACACTTTTCATGGAAATGTGAACAAATGAATAACTGCTAGTTTTCTCCCTTATTATTCAGAAGATGTGTATATAATAATAAAGAAGCAAATTGCTATTACATTTCCCATTCACTTCTCCTCTATCATAGCTTGCACACTGCTTTCTACTGCAATGTACTATTTTTACCTTCTTTTACCTGTATATACTAAAAGTTATTAACTACTTATAAATGCCATTTTGACACATTAAAGCTGTAATTACCCTTTCTTTCTAAGTTTTTAAAAATGCATTTTGCTCACATACACAATATCTTAGCAGTAAAAACAAGAAAAAAAGTTTTAAAACCCAACACAGCTGTGATACCAGTGCCACATGAATTTGCTGCCTTCTGAACCACAGAAGCCTCACCATGTTTCTGCATCAGACCCCAAGTGAGCAACAACTATTATGACTTCATCTTGGTACAATACTGCTCACTGTCTCAATTAAAGCATTACATTCTTTATTTAGATACTTCCTGCAGTGCCAACCAGCGCAGCAGATGAGCACTTTTGACAGTTGCTACTCATCCCAACATTTTTTCCCAGCTTCTGGGGAGATGTATAGCGAGTGGAGCACGATTTTCATCCAAATATATATTCTATATATATTCCACTTCTTTTTCTAGAATGGTGAAAACAAGAAGCTCCCTTGAACATTCACTTCGTCTGAGAAAGTATTATAGCAGCTAACTACTTTGTAAGTGGATTAGTCAATAACGGTGCAATGCTTACATTAAAAAAAATAAAAATACTCCCATAGCAATGCTCTGAATTTAGCCCCTCCTGGCCCAGCTCAGCAGCCCCTTCCCATCACAGTACTGCAGGTTATCACCTGGGTCACTGGTACGTGCACGTTTCAAGTACCTTTTTTATTTCCTCAACCTCTGGCTAAAAGGTGAATTCCAGCAGCCAGCTCGCAGCCTGTGCCGCAGACGGACATGCAGTGGCCAGAGCCCACATGGCCGAGGGTGCGCAGGGGCCAGAGCCCGCCGGGGCCAGCCCTGCCCGACAATCCCGGCCACGGCCAGCACAGGGCCCAGGCTCCCGGGGAAAGGCTCACTTACCCTGTTGTTTGCCAGCCTAGGCCTGGGGCTCGCCCACCAAGAGCTCTGCAGCACAGCTGCTCCAAGAGCCCTGACCAGCTTGTAAGGGTTGGCCTGAAGATCTCGTTTTGCCTCCCAATCGTCGGGACAGAGACTGGGACAGACCCCACAAGACACACCCTAGCCTGGCTGAGGAGGGAGACGTTTGCTCCTGCAGTACAGTGCTTCGGGCAGAACGGCTGTAGGTACAGCATGTGTGTTTACTGCCATGGTATAGCACATACTTGATCACATAGCTGATCAGCTACAGGCCTTGCTCACAGTAAGCCATAAATCTCCCTGCCTTTTGGCCAGAGGCCACTCACCTTGGAAAAAGACTTCAAAACTGTGACTCTTTGAAGGGACTCTTGAGATCTCCCCATGGAAGAAGACATGTCTATTGGCTGGGCCACGAGGACTTCACCTTGCTGTTGGTAGCTATATCCCACCTTCTCTCTCTCTCTCTCTCTCTCTCTCTACTTTGCTCTCTTTCTCTCTCTCCCCTCTATCACATAACTGAGTTGATTAGCACTCAATAAAGTGCTTCATTGTTTTGTTGAAATTATAGTCCCTTGCTTGTTTGCCTCTTATTTTGCACCTCGAGATCACTCGAACCATCACCATTTCCGCCTTAATGTTAAAGCGGATCGTGACACAGCTCTAACACGCCTCACCTGGGCTGCTGACCCCAGCTCGGGCCCTCCCGCTCTCTGCCCACACAAACCAGCAGCACATGAGACCTGCCCCGGGAAAACCATTGATGCCTTGAAGTAACCCCTTGGGAGCCTGCAAAACCCTGGAGAGCAAGGAGCCAAAGCAACCCTCTGCCCCGAGGTTGTAAGAAGCATTTCCTCTCCTCCACCCCAGCTGCTGCTCCCAAACTAAGGGCAGTAGCCTTTTGTAATAACAACTCTGTAATCCGCTCAGAGCATGGAAACTCAAAGTACAAATCAGTTTGTGCAATACATCTTTATTTTAATTTTATTTTTTAACCTTTGCAGTCATCTTGAAGTAATCATCATGTAAACAGTAGGATGGGATGGAATGGGATTACATTGAGTCATATCCAAATGATTCTAGAACACCTCAATGATTATGACAAGGCATTATAAATAACTTCTCTTAACAATATATATTTGCCATTTTCAGTACATTAAAGAGCTGCCACTTATCTAGGATTAACTAGGAAATAGTTTAAAGTGTAACCTCTGAGAAACACTCCCAAATATGGAAGTCTTTCTAAGGTTTCCTAGCTCCATAACATCTATGTCACAGGTTAAGCAGAGAACTATTTGGGTCGAAGTATTTTCTTTGTAACAGGGTTTTACTTGATCATTGCACAAAGCCCTATTATTTTCACTCCACCTTGGTATTTTGCAGAACTTCAAATAAAGCTTCAGTTCCATTCTTCAAGTTTTTATTCACCTGTATGAAACCAGTTTCTGTCATTAAGGGTATGTCAGATCAGAGATGGACACAGTAAGTGTTCTACCTTAACAACAGTTCACAGTAGCTCTAGCTCATAGACACCCCAATAAAGCATAGTCAAAATACTCTAACACCTTTGCTACTGTATATTCCCTCCTTGCTCAGATAACTAGATATATTTATATATATTGTACCATATGTATGGTACTTCAAGAAAATGGAGATTATTTATACAAGCAGCCTCAGGCACATTCTTAAAATATTAATATCTGCAAGGCACCTCCCACTCCCTTGATGATCAGTTTGTGGACTGTTTTCTTGACACACAACCAACAAAAGTTTGCAAATGCCAAATCAAATTATTTCAAAAACCCCCTAGAAGTTACCAAATGCTTCAAAGACATACCCGAAACTTTTTTAAATATTGAGAGATTAACTGCAAATAGCACATAATTAAGTCAAATAATTTTCTTATTACTAGTATGTGTAATGCATAAATATATGAAAAATAAAATTCACAGTCATTTTTTAAACTAGAATTCAAGTTTGGCTAATATTTCTAAACTTTTATATGTATGTTAATTTTGAAATTTAACAGAACAGAGGCAGTATTACCAACCACATGTACAGGTAAAATAGTATCACTCAAAGTCTATGAAAGAAGTAAGCTTGATAGAAAATTCCTTTTGTAACCAATGGATACAGCCACCTGAGTGCATTTCCACAGGTTTTTCACTGAGGGGGAATCCAAATCAACTGCTAAGAGACATTTAGGAGCATTTTGAACATTAACAGCAGCAGTGTAGCTGTGGGCTTTGCTTGTTCTGACTTTGTGAATTGCTAGATAATGAAGCAGAACTCAGTGTGTGGTGCATTAATTTTTCTTTGCATCTAAGCTGGCTTTTTCGCAATCTCACAATTCGGCTTGGGGTCAGGGGATAGACATCAGCTGACACTTAACTGAGCAAAACCAATCAGTTTCACTTCATCAGGAATCTCAGTGCCATCACAGCCAGAGGCCTGCAAGTACAAACAGAAATGTTTAGTATATCACCCTACAAAGGAGCATTTGACAGCCAGGATATGAAGTTTCCCCATGTCACCCGGTCAGCAAACAGCTTGCTTGAAGGAAAGCTTTCAGACTGCTTCATGTGGCCTCTGTCAGCATCAACCTATTGCATCCTTAATTTTAGCAAACTCTAGTAGTCAATATTAAAAATTATGGAAAAAAATATACTGGAAAATGGACACTGAAATACCCAAATTCTTTAAACCAAACTTTCCAGACTGGAGCCAAATTTGCTCTTTTATGGGAGTGAACAGTTTTCACTCAGGAAGAGCATCTAACATACATGTACAGAATCCACGTTTTACCACTGTGCTGTACACAGCAAATGTCTCATGAGTCCAGCCAGCAAGTTAGTTTGGAATACCAACCAGCTGAATTTTTAAACAAGAAAATGAAGCAGTCGACAAAGAGTAAATACAAATATATGCAAAAGGACAGCTCCCTCCTGATAGTACAATCTAGTATTTAAAACTGTACAGTTTAGATTCTTCAGTAAAGCCTGTCACAAAACAACCTGGCACAAGTAATCAGTTCATTTTTCATATATAACAGTAAGAATATAAAACCACTTTGAGCAGGACTAAACTATTACTTTAGATCTGTTTTAGAAAAAAGACGATGGAGGCAAAATATTTTTATGCTTTGATTTTTAAACACTTCTGTAGGTGTTAAACTTGCTTCTGTAGGACAAAAGTGACATTTAAAAAAAAAGGGGTTTATAAAATTTTATCTCTATGGTAGACAAGTCAAGATATTAATTGGAATTGGATTAAAAGCGTGCAGCGATAACTTACTTATGACAGATGCCTTCAGATGTTTTTGCATATCACAGAATATTCCCAACAGAACAACTGGTTCACCCTATAAAAATGCTAAAAATGCTTTTGATCTTTTTTTTGCATTAGTAGCAGTTAAACCCATTAATAGAACTGGTTCATGAACATGTGCTATGAGGTAAACAGCTCTCAGACTGTGCATACAAGGTGCACTGAGTGACACAATCCATTGAATTTTCATGACCAGAAATAAACTGTGTTGACGCTTCTGGAAGCTTTACATCAGGCTACTCCTTCAAATTTGCTTTGAGCAGACAGAGAACAGTTCTCTCTTTAGGTAGTATTTCACAGCTCTTATTCCACAGAAGCAGCAAGTTAAAGGTCTGAGATCATCAGTCCTGGTTACAATTCAGATATCTGAATGGTGCTTGGATTGGGAATTTTCCAAATAAATGGAGTTTGAATTTTGCACTTAAAATTTAATGCTAAAAAGTGCTAATACTACTGACATTGTTCTACACTTTAGCTAGTTATCAATCTCCTCAAAGCCATGCTAAGTAACATATCTAGATGCATACACATTTCTAAATGCCTTCCTTATCAATTAATATTATCTTATGTCTGTTAAATGCACCTGGAATCTATTAACTTAGATTTCGTGCTTAGCATAAATACAAATACTATACAGAAACTTCAACATAAAAAGTATTCAATAGAGACTGAATACACTCTTTCACTAATAGTTTTTTTCCACCCTTTCTCATAAGCAAAGTCCTTACACAAAATGCAAATTATGCTATGCAATAATTTGTGTTTCCTTGAGTGTTTCCAAGATGATTTGTGTACCTAAGAAGCCTCCTTCTGGTGGACAGCCAGATCCTACAGGGAAATCTTCATTCTGTGTTAGCCAAGACAGCTAGGGGATATTTAACATTATATATGTTCTGCAGAATTACATAACTGTAAGAGCAAATATACATTGTTTAAAAAATATGCAAGAGAGGGAATCCAACCCTTGCCATCCAGGCACCTCACCTTAAAAATTTTCTTTGCTCATTCTGATAATAATTAAATACAAAAATAGTTAAGACATAAACTTTCCTTTTTCACTCCAGAGATGAACAGCTTGCTGTTTGAATAGAAATACCAGCAAAATACCAGAAGCAGCAACCTTTAGGCAGTGAGATTACTAAGCAGACTTCTTGTTCAGAAATACTAGCAACTAATCCTCGACTAAGAAATGTTTTTTCAGTTGAATTTTCTGAATGGATGTAGGATTAGCTACATTTAGACCTCGAATTCCCATTAAGTATTTACTAACAAAATGTGTTGATCAAGTTGTATACAAGTGCTCAAATTCAGTGAGATCTTGCTAAGAGGTAACAAAGACCCAATACAAAGATATGAGAGAGTTCTCATAGGCAACAATTCATTTAGCAACTTCACTATACAATTTAGAAATAGGCAGAAGCAGGACATATATTAAATTAATCCAAGGAGAAAAATATATTAGGATACTTCTTGTTGTGGTCTTTCCCCGTCAGAATAGGAATTAGTGCAGGAAACCTAGGTCAAAAGTACGAGGAAGAAACTAAGGTTAAAAATTAAGCTCCAGAATTGCTTCCTATCCAGTGGAACTTACCTACAGCAGGGACAAAAACATTGATTTTGGATTGTCTCCTAATTCTGATTATGGTAAGGAGCAGGATGATAGCAGCATTCACTCACTGTAATCTGAAATTCTATGTGACATTGACAGAATCCCAGAAATAAATCCAACTGAATCACCAAAAAATAGAAAAATATATCCCAACCTAAATTTTCAAGTGGATTTGTTTTCAACATATGTAATGTGGATACTGTGGGATATTACATTGTAGAATCACAAGCCACAATTTTAAGTGTGGGAATGAGAAACCCAGGCTTCTGCAGAGCCTCTGGAGTATCTGTTATCTAATGGCATTGCTCTTGGTGCGATGCCATTTACTACACAAAGCCAAGTCGGATGTTTAGACAGCAAGAGCACAGATCAACTGCAAAAAGAAAAGCATTAGCTTTTAGGCTATATTTATAACAAAGGCCAAAGAAAGAACATAATTTGAGTTACATGTCTTTATTCCCCTACCCCAATCCCTTTTCACAAGGAATGTGGAAGTTCTGGGGATTCTACTGGACTGTAGAGGAAAAATGAGTTCAAATGAGTCAGCTAAATCAGATCTGTATAAAGAATGACATGGGAAGAAGAGTCCTGAATTAATACATCATCATCAATTAGGTGTAAAAATGGCTCTCGACAGCAGCTGTTTTTATAAACAAAGCTGAGATTCTGGAGACCTGCTTATCTAACATTCAGTCCTGTCTCTCATGTGACTGAGTCACTCTCAGCAACAAAAGGTGCTGAAAGCTAATTGGTATTTACATAGCTAATAATTCAATAGTTTCAGGTATATATATTTTTCATCTTAATTTTAACAAGAAATTAAAAAAACACCACAGCACGTCAATTCTGACTCAAGTTTTTGCAATGTGAATTTACTAGTATTAAATTAAATCTATCATGCTATGATCAAAACTGCCAAAATTAAGGACCCATGATCCAGTGTACAAAATGCAGCACAGAAAGGAGACCCAAACCCCAACCCAGGGTCTGATGACATACATCCAGAAGACAGAAAGAGGTGGAGAAGGAGAAAAAGCAATGAAAGTTGGAGAAAGACCAACTTACAGGTGAGGATAGTCAACTGCAAGAAAATTGAAAAGATAACTAAGGAGAAGCAAGCAGTGGAGGTGACCTGCATGCAACAAAAATGGGGGCAGGTGTTTGAAAAAATGGGACTGGAACAGTATGTCCATCAGCAGAGGACCCTTCAGCCAGGATAGAGCTAAGGCAGTGGGGGTGAAGGAGTGTTAATCTAGATATTACAGTTTCCTCCGCATTACTTGTTTCTGCAATTCTTCGCAGGGATTTTCTTACTGCAGCTTCTCACCTAAACCTCAGACTGCCTCAGAACTCATGTGACTGAACCTCCTTCCCCATGCAGTTATGGAGTTGACCTGTCAAAACAGGGTTTGAGCTTTTCCTCTAATACATGACAATTTCAGTCCCTTTATCTGTCAACACATTTATTCAACAAAATAGCTGTAACTGAGATAGAACCCAGATTCTATGTGAAAATTGTGATAATTTGTTTCTTCCACTGATGCTTTTACTTACCAACTTAAAAGTCAATGTTTTCAAGGCCTTTGGATCATCTACTATCTTCTGTAAGTTAGCAGCAACTGTAAAAGACAGTATGATTTACAGAAAATTGCATTCAACTTGACATCAAGCCTTTTGTTCAATCTTCTACTTAATTCTGCACATATACATGACTGTAAGTTACCACTTGAATCATTTAATCACTCTCTAGCTGTTGTTTCAGACGGCAGTTGGGCTGCCATAAATCCTACTTGCTTTCTTTTGCAGTCACTGATACTTTGTGACTATGTGGACTAATTCAGGGGGATAATCTATCTGAAAACCAAATGACTGAAAAAAAAAACCTACTAATTTTTGGTTTAGTCTATTCCATAAACAGTTAACAATCACACAAATGCAAGTGCAAGGAAGATGGGAGAATCACATAGCCAAGACTAAATTGATGGCTCACATGATTTATATCACGTTTCTACTATAGCCAGGGTCAATATCAGCGTCAGCTTCTAGCAGAACGCTGAGCTCCCTGTCCCCTCTAACTGGTTTTATGCATGTGCTTCTCTCACTTTCTTGGGCTGGCACTAACACAGACTCTAGGTGATATGATACAGTTCACTAACAGGAAAAATTTTTTAAAAAGTGTTAAAATAGTAGAGTGACACAAAAAAACCTGATCTTCAAACTACTCTCTTAGAAAACATGATCACGATTTGTCAAGTATAATTGGATGAACTTTAAGTGGATGAACAGAGCCTGAGTGTCCAGAAAAAGAAGCTCTATGCTGTAAAAGAAATAGCAGGAAGGAAACAATTTACTCTTTGAAAAAAGAGGAGAGTGCAGGCAACTAATAAACACTTTTTCTATCAAAACACTTAAGTTACATTTTTAATTGGTGTGTTTTAACAATATTGCTACCATTAATTCATCTTGACCAAAAAAACCTGCTTTCAGCTTTGCATGGGTACTAAACTGGGTCCCCAACTTTGCACAGTCACAGATCCCTAACTAATTCAGATCAAATCATTAAGGACCTTTGTTCAAGAGTAATGTATAAGCACAAGAGGTCATCAACAGGATATGAGCATGATTTTTCATACCTGGCAGAGCTGTTTAAACAACATTATAAAAAGGAAATGAACAGGTATTAAAGTAGCAGACATTTCAGAGTACACTAACTAGGTGAGCACCATAAAGCAGAGAAGCAAGAAAGTAGATTCTGACCATAAGTAACTCCCTTCACATAATTCATATGGTGGAAGATACACACCAAACATTTGCACATTCCATATCCTACTGCTACAAACTTAGGTTTCTGCATCTTCCATCTTCTAACATTGTGATGACAACATTTTCACTCCCATTTTGCCTGATCATGCATGATCCACTGTGTAATAACAGAAATTCACCTCACAGGGGAAGCACAGTATTTAGCAAGGGAATTTAGAGGAGTAAACAATTAGGCAAATCAGTTTTCTGTGGGTCTCATTTTCTTTATACAATTAAAATGGCATCAAGTACTGTTTATACACTTGTAATAAATTCAACTGGAGATGGAAGTGTGTTTGAAACTAAAAAACAGGACTTAAAAGAAGTATACGGTACATTTTGTAGAGAAAACTTTTTGTAGAGAAAAGAATTACCCTTCACAGTTAAATGAATTCAACTACAGCCACTACAACAGGAAGTCTTTCCATTTTTAAAGCTTCATTATTCACAAACTTTTTTATTCTAGCAATTACAAACAGTTTTATTTTAGTCACACAATTCACTTCCACGATCTTAAAGTCAATTTTGTCGCAATACCTCCTGCCTGATAAAATACATGGAAATACATATAATGGTTTGTGGGTTTTTTTACAATTATAGAGTCTTAGGAACATTCAGCCTTGTATCTCCTGAAGCCAGGATAGAATAGCTTCAATTTTTTATGTTTTAAACATTTATAAAATACGATCATGCACTCGAGAGCAGCTCTGGTTTATCCAAGTCTTGGTAAAATTCTCCACCAGGCTTCACTGAAATGAAGACAGTGCTACAAATCCAGTTAGGCATTGGCTCCTAAATCCAAAAATTTCTAACGTCACCTAAATAAAATGTTACAAAAATACAAGCTTCAAGTGCACGCATGTCTTTAGCAGGGGCTGCCTTTCATTTAATGTCGACGAGCTGTGGAACAACTAAGGCAAGTCAAGGTGCTGCTGGGCTGTTCCCCCGGGGAACAAAACCTTTTCAGCTGCCCTCAGGCAGTTACCGGCAAAGGTATTATTCCTGCATTTGCAGCCAGCAGCCCACAGTCAGCCAGTTTTAATGAACCATCATGCAGTGGCTAAGTGGCATCAAGGATCTCACAGGTGGTTTCAAAGTCTTTAGAAACTAATCCTTCCTGCTGCTGATTGATTCTTTACCAGGGAAGGGATTTAAAATTTCCAAGTAAAATTAGCAAAATTAGATTTTCAATATATGTAAACAGTTAATGTTAATTACTTTGTTGTTGTTACTTCAACACTGTATCAGAAATAAGTGGTATTTCAGATGTTATCATTCCTCAAGAAAGCCAAGAACAGTGCTCAGTAAAAGACTATAGGGACAATTTTATTTATTCACTGTCTTTACTTTAATATGAACTCAACTCAGAAACTTTTACATATTAAATATGCTTTATTTTTGTTTTTCTGATGGACCAGAACTAGAGTGGGACATGTGTAATCAAATAGAAGATTAGGAGGATTTAAGGGAGAAATGTCACATATTTTCAGGCTATGCTTGAAAATGAGAAAGCAGACCCATAAGGAGTCCATAATATTAGAATACAAGTTCACATTAAGAATAGTCACACCTGCAGTTTCCTACAGAGAGATCTTTTCAATTTTAATCATATATATTCAGCATTTTCAAGCACAACTAGCATTTCACCTCTGACTTTGGTACTGTGCTTTACATTTTCTGACCTTTACAGAAAGGCAGTAGAAATCATTTTGCATAACTAATGTCATTAATCACAGTCAATCAAGCCACCGCGAATGTAAATCCTCCCAAAAGCCTACTCTTTTTGCAATATCTGAAAGCATATGTAACCATCATCAACTAAGAGCCAAGTATTTGCACATACTTATCTAGCAAAACCATACCATCTTGATGGTTTCTTTTTCATTCTTCTAACTCCTTGCTTTTGTTTTGCTAAGTCTTGCCCTTATTTAGACCACAAGGGCAAAATTAGAGGCAACTGTTGGAATTTGGATACCTAAAGTCAGTATTTCAGGAAACTCTAAAATATGGTTCATTAGCTTTAGGGACTAGACAATCATTACTCTTTTCACCTTAATGCAAGCCAAACCTTCTAGGGCCTCAGTAAGTACATAGCTGTGGATGTGTCCCTCTGCACTTAACATGTTTAAGATCTGGGTTCAAGTGGTAACTGAAACCCTTTGGAGTCTGATGGAGTCACCTAAGAAGAACAAAACCCATAAACTGCAGGTGTCCATGGCATCCCTAGTTTAGGTAACTTCCACCAGAAACAGAGCTTGCAGCACAAGCAGTAGAAGCCATCCAAGCAGGTTGAAGTTCTTCCTGAATGCCTGCAGTCCCTTCCAATTATTTCTCCAGAAGGTTTGGGGATCCATACAGTGAAGACGTCCTCAGAATTATAAATACAGCAACATACTCTACAGCTGAATACTCATCCTATGTTAAATGCAATTAAATTAAGCTATCATTTGCAGAAAATATAACTGACTTACCACTCCTATAAATATATTTCTAAAAATTTAGCACTATTACTAAACCTACACAGTTTCGATCACTAGGTATGCAAAATTTCCCCCAAAGACACCAAAAAAATTCATGCCGGGCATATACTCATGACAGTAAAGAAGGCTTTCACTTACAAGCAGTTGCTGTTACTGTTCAGCACTATTCAGAATTACTGGTCACTTCAGGTGAGTAAAAAATCTAAGTATTTTTAAGTGGAACTATTAGGCTTTATTGATGAAAATCTACCTCAGCTACTCGATTTAGACTCTTTTCATTCAGGAAAATTATTTACTAGGCCGCGACTCACTAAGCCTCCTATTACAGTTCACATGCAAAGTTCTAATTTGGTTTAAATATGACAAATGAGACTAAAGTTTCTAAATGCTCAGTTTCTAAATAAACCAAATCACATCTGCAAACAATAGTGAGGAAAAGAACCATCTCATTCTCACCACCTTTCCCCACCCCACAGTCCCAACAATTCTTGTATTGCAAGTTCGTGAACAAAGTCAATTTAATAAAGTAACACACTCCCTAAAGTGAAAAGGAGTTTCACACTAGGACTTTCTAGAGAGGCAGGAATTGTTTTCTCCACTGATACTTAAATTATTAAGAAAAGTGAAGATCATTGTAAAATATAACTCTCTTTACACCTTATCTCTAAGTTAAGTATTCTGCAGTTCCTATTGACAAAGCCATTTTTCTTTGAAACACTCCAAAGTCATGCCTCAAATGTTGTACTTATGAAATTCATAGATTAGCTTCCCTACAAGCAGTACCAATTGATAATTAAAATCCTGTTGGGAATTCACTGTTTCTACAAGACCTGGATATTCTATACTCGACTTTATTTTGCAGAGTGTTTTCTCAGTGTTGTGGCCATGCACCTATAAAAGTTGGAAGAAGAAACATGAACAAGAAAAAATTAAGTGGTGATGGAAAAATCGTTGCCAGCAGTAACTTCAGGTAAATACTTCAGGTAAAAACTTCAAATCATGCCTTGGAGCAAAAGCTCTCTTCAAACATTAGCAGCAGATAGGAGGCTTCTTGTTGTTTACAACAATGAATGAAGTGCTGTTTGCTTTCTTCAGAAGGCTTCTGGAGGACATGTAGTCAGCCTACACACCACAAATCATTCCAGGTTTTTTTGCAGGTTTTGCTCAGCGACAAATGGCTGTGCCACTAAGTGTCTGCAGTTGCAGAACATGCAATAGGAGAAAAGGTCAAACCCAGCATATAAATATACAGAACACAGGCTGCTAATTGCAGATGGAATAAATAAAAAACCCAAATAATTAACAGCTTTGGCATGTATATAATACAAATGACTTATTCTTCACTATAGGAAAATTTTGGTCAACCAAATAAGTTACAGTTTTTAAATGAGTGATCGGTATGAGGTAACAGAACAAAAAAATGCCACCTTCAAGATCTTAGAAATATAAGAGAATAACCATACTTTGGGCAGTGTCAAATAGCTGTTTTGCTCCTGTGATGTGACAAAGCTCTCTCTCCGGTTACTTAAAATTCTTCACATGGCATAAAACTTAACCCTAATGGCTTCTGAAGAGGGAAAACTGGAAAAGTTAAAATTAATGAGATAGTAAATAAAGCTATATGAAGTACAGTTAAACTATTCCCAGTACAATGCCCACCCAGCCAACTAAGCCAGAGTCATCTGGCATAAACAGAGACACAAGCAGAATCTAAAACTTGAGATGATATTTTTGGGCTGCTCACAAAAGAATAATGATTCATCTGCTTTTCCATTTTGCAAAGAATGGATGGGCAACCTCGGAAATAGCTCATGAACTCATGCTTAGGTTCAATAGTTTGCAAAGCTATTGCATATTGTAATCTTGAAATTCAGATATGAGGAAAGGGAAGTATTATTCAGGCACAAAATTACTGTCACCAAAAAAAAAGAGAAAAATTGTAACCTTGGAGAAAATGAAAAATATTTTTAATAAATTAGAAGTGAAATATTATTTATGTAGTCTAAAACTCAGTCTATTAAAAAATAGCTACCTTAACTGCTCCCTACTTCATCAACAGTACGGCTGTTAGAGAAGACAAGCTCAAACTCCACCGATTTATTTGCTTTCCTGCTGATTGTTTCAAGTATTACCTCTTCCCCAACAGCAGGCAGTTATTTTATGATTTTCATCTGATACACAGCGCTCACCATAATTAACTGCCTTGGGAGTCTGCTGGTTTGAGGATTAATGCTGTTTTCTCCTGTGTGAGTCTTGGGACGCAGGGTGCCTGAGTAGCAGGGAATACTTTTAAGTGGAAGTATCACTTCTAAAAATTCAGCTACTGCTAGGGTTTTCCTCCAAACCAAAGGGCTGAATTTATTATGCATGGTCTTGAGGCCATTTCACATATTGCAAGAGGTTCACTGCAATCTATGCATTCATTTATATTTCATACTACACTGTGTTTTTCATGCATTTGCAAGTTCAGAACAAAGTCAAAACTAAGTTTGAAAAGCTAGCTAGTACTGGATTATAGTATATTACGCACACAATTATAACAATCAGTGTTTAGAGCTTTTGGTAAGAATTCCTCCAGATCCTTGTGTGTCCTGTCATTATGTAACAGCTCACCAACTGTCTGCCTTGAAATATTAAAGGGCTCTTCCAAGAGAGATCAAAAAGGTCACTTAAGTGTAATGTGATTCTATTAGTTCAACCATTCAGGATGCTCGTGAAAAAATCCCTTCAGTTGCTCAGTAGCAAGGAGAATACTAAAGCATTTGAAGATCTGTGACAGCTAGTCAACAACTGCTTATTGCTAGAGGACTGCAAGGACCTAGACATGATTCTTGTAAGGAAGAAATAAAAGAAAGCAAAAATATCAACAGCAAACCTGGCTTCTCTTCTGAGGAAGCTATTGGACACTGATATGGCAGAAGCATTAACAACATTTAGAAATGTATTATTTATGAAGAGGCTGTCATTAGGAATTTATCAAAGGGAGATTAAGCCTCACAAATTTGTATGAATTCTCAGTGTGTTGCTGAATCATTAGATATAGATAAAAGACAGTGGAAATTATCTCCATTTCAGCATTTGATACTATGATAATTTCCAACAGCTCGATTTGCAGCCTCACCATCAGAAAACACAGATTAAAGAAGGAAGGCACAGGACAACAGAAGGCCAAAGCAGTTCTGCTTTGAAAGGAACACTGAGACTGAAAATGTTCTCCTACAGCATCTCAGTGAACAGGGATCAGAGTAAAAAATTTCCACCTGCACTTTCCACAATTTAAAGCAATTATTAACACCACTTGAGCTCTGTGGTTCATATGAGTCCTGAGCCCTAATAATGTATTAATTCTTTATTCTATACAGACATTCTAGGTTTAGGCTGGTTCATGTCATTCTAGACATTAATGACATTAACCAGCATTTGGCACCAGGCTATCTTGTTCCAAAAAAAAACCAGAGAGACTTGGTTGGGACTAAAGCTTTAACAACTAACCAATTACCCTAGGTTATTCAAAGGAATGGCAGAGACATCAGGGTGGTATATTCCTGATTGACTTCTACCCACAAATAAAGACTTTTAATATTTACCCTTGCTCAAACTGAAAAAAAAACCCACCAAAACCTCAACATGTTTACAAACTAATAGCAAACCTCATATGTCTTTACATTAAAATCAATTAACATGGAGTTTTGATTTCCAAGGGTCACAGGCAAAAACTGGAAAACTTAGGATTAGTAAAGTAATAGAAAAGTTGTAATTTTTCTTTGGGTAACTGATGAAAAAAATTGCACCCAACAGAACCAGTATAGTACTGTATCCAAATAGAAAGTGGCATAAGTTAGTGGTAGAAATCTACATATATCAATTCTAATAACACATTATTAAGCTCCTGAATTCTCTATTGTATCAGATCCCAAGGATACATTCTACATTCTACAGTCTGTGAGAAGAGGAAAGACAAAAAAGGAAAAAGACCATAACTGTGAGAATTGGTTTTACTGATAAATTAAAATATTAATATTACTCGAAAATTGTACCTTTTCCGAGAAACTTATGAAAAAAAGGTGGATGATATTTCAAAATTATTTTTCTTCCCCCAAAGGATGTGAAAAAATGCTTAGGGAAACAACTGCATGTTTAAAACAAATTAAAAGGATAAGCAAACAAAGGAAAAGGATATTCTACTTTCCTTTATAAAAGGATAAATAGAATATATTTGGATAATTAAATAATTATCTATTTCAGACCCTGATTCTTCATGTGCCTAATGGAGTATATTATTTAGGA
This sequence comes from Bombycilla garrulus, assembly GCA_013400315.1. Classification (NCBI taxonomy): domain Eukaryota; kingdom Metazoa; phylum Chordata; class Aves; order Passeriformes; family Bombycillidae; genus Bombycilla; species Bombycilla garrulus. The sequence continues at coordinate 30,977 of VXBU01012023.1, read as the reverse complement.
AGGTGAGAGATGAGTATATACATATTTCATCACTTTCCCTTCATTTCAATGATCCTGACCATTCTAAACCTCAGTCTATTGTCAAATGATCATTTAAAATAAAAATTTAGACTTGCTGTCCAACAGTGCTAGTAGGGCTATTTAACAAGCCTGAGATATTCCAGTAAATTGTTCTCTTAACTTCTCTATACAGAAGAATGAGAGTACTAGGATGAAAAAAATCATTTCCCCATGACTGGCTGTAGAAATCAAGTGCTAGTTTTCAAACACAGGTTTTGACAACAGTTTGATAATCATCAAGATACTGAATAAGCTCTAACAAGTATCTTCATCACACTGGGTTAAATCTGAAATATAGGTCTACGCAGAAATAAGGCAGATCATATTCTGCTACGCATATTATTTCTTTGCAATCTCCTTTCCCTACCAGATCTTCACAAGTCCTCCTGTCTCAAGTTCAGCTATGAATTATTGATAATATTAAGATGAAATAGCAGCCAGGCTACTTCAATACCTTCACTCTGAAACTTGAAACAAGAAGAATATATTTAGAAAAAACTCCTAGATGTGCTGGAATTAGGTTCTGAAATAGAATACATCTAGTTTCAAGAACCTCAATAAATCCTTATTTTGACATACAAACCCCTGGCAGAGAAGTGAATGCCAAGGAAATAAAGAACAGCAAGTAAATTACTATTGAAAACAGGAACATTACATACATTGCTGCTTTTGCAAATCCTGATTCAAATTAACTTTTGTTTTGTTTTGTTTTCTTCTTAACTAGAAAGGAAAGTCCTTGAAACGGATTCAGATATGTGAGGGGCAGAGGGTTTATCACTTTCTCTACCAGGCAAAACTCAGACTAGTCCCACTAATAACCATATGGATTTACTCCATATTTGCACACTAGAATAGGAACCGGTGGACTGCAGGTTGAAAAAAGGAACTTTGTTTGAAGGCAGTTGCCAAGTCTACCTTTTCTTTTTTCTTTCCCTAAAATAACTAAAAATTATTACTTACTTTATAATGGCTGTAAGACAGGCACATTCACTATGACCCATGAGCACACATATGTACGTGTGAAGAATAATTTGCAGACTTGGAGAATTTCTTATATCACATATTTATAGTTCTGCCATAAACCACAGCAACAGTGATTATTCACCTAACACAAATTTTTTTTTGAATTTCAAAATTCATCATGGTGGGAACTTTGTGAAACCGGCCAGCTTCACACAATACACTTCCTCCAGTGCACCTCTGTCCTAGGTTACAATGTAAAAATGTGCCAGAGGGTCTGTATTCTATCTCCATCTTCATGAACTGTTAAAACCAGGCGGGGCAGTGTTTTTCTTTGCCTCCTCCCCCGGACTATCTTCTGTTAATGGGCCATTAACACCTTGCCCCATGAGTCATAGATAACTCCCTCTGGGACCCATTTGTGTTTAATGGGCCATTGTGAGGACCCACCACATGACTCAGAGAATGACATCAGCCCATTGTGAGATACTCCGCCCAGGGGGAGGAGCCAAGCATTCCCACCTGGATATAATGTGGGGATTGGGACAGAACAAACAGCCCTTACCCACTGGTTTCCAGAGGACAAGAGCTACCAGACCTGTGTACAGGATCCCTACTTCAGCAAGACCACCTCATCTGGACTGCTGCTACCACCCTAACTAGCAGGGTATCAGGTTGTATTCTGACTCTGTCAGTGTTTTTGTTTCTTTTGTATTACTTGCATGTATTTTACTTTTTTCCCTATTAAATTGTATTTCTGACTTGGAGTCTCGCTGGTTTTGCTTTCAAACCAGCACAACCTTTCACGTCCAACATAGAAAATCTAAAATAACTTAGGTGCAATAAGACACAAAAATTCATCAGCTACAGGTGCATGTCAAGCTTCCAGAACTCCTGGCAGTCTCATCATTATGAGTCACCCTTCAGTGCGTTAGCTCTAAATGAGCCAGATGTGTGGAAATATTTAAGTCCTTATTTAAGCCCCCGGGGACTTTAAAGATATTCTTCCACTTGTAATGCATTTGCATTGTTAAAGAGATACTGAGTTAAGTACACATGTTGAAGGCACATAGGTTTCTACAAAATGTCTAAAAATACAGTCAGGTTTTCATTAAATCTATATGTTTTCTTTCTATATAATATATTAAAAGTAAACACAAAGTATTTAGTCTATCTAATTTAGTTGAAATTAATGGGATCAATTATAAAGGCATTTTCTCATCAGAAAGTTTATGGGTACACTGAGCTTTGGAATAAATAAAACTGTGTTACATTTAACTAAAAATTCAGTTATTCTTTTACTCTGTTTGAACCACAGGAAAACAAACAAAACTTCTAAAAAAATTCTAAATATTACAAAAATCAGTGCACCTCAAAACATTACCGATATTTAATGACAAACCTAAGGTGCCTTCAAATGGTAGTGCTATTCCAGTTACCCACCCATACTGCTCTTTGAACACAAAAATATATGCAGTATGTTTTCCACTCATGCAGATCTATCCCATTTCCTAACTGCACTAAGACGAGATGGAATTAGTTGAACAAAAGTCATCCATTCGAAGTTCAAACTTCATTCTGTTTCAAAGATGACTAATCCAAAAGTAAAGTAAAACTAGGTATAAGAAAATGCAAAGGAAAACTTAGGAAAGCGAAAGGATATTTACTGTGTAAGTCCATGGCTTTTCTAGGAATGTGGATTATCAGTGGCACCATAAGCTAAGTGTACTAACAAACTGGGCTGGTGCTTTTTCATCATTCCATTTCAGTATGAAAGTACCATCAGCATCAGCAGACATCATACTGTAAGACAATCTCAATTTCAAGTATTTTAATACTGTGATTAATTGGTAACTATATATTATTGCTATATTATATATATATATATATGTATGTATGTATGTATGTATGTATGTATGTATGTATGTATGTATATTACTGTTTAAAAGCCCTTAAGCCCTTGAAATAATGTCATTCTGGATTTGGTCAGATACATAACCTCTTAACTCATGGCCATGCTGGGCTTTCTTTGTAAATCTAGATGCCAATTTAAGCTCTGTTTACTTACCCAAGTAATTGTATCAAACTATTATGGCATCTCTTGTATGCACACTTCCAAGAAAATATTCAAGATGTTGATGAAAAAGCTTTCTACTTTCAAAATATGACCTCATTACAAAATACAATCTGTTGGGTTTTCAGTTGGTTCTTCTAAGCACACTGGACCTTTCTGCAGGAAGCTTTATTTTTAACTGGCTAAAATCCTTGCCTCTGATTACTAAGGGGATATCTCCAACATCAGAGACTTTCAGCAGTAGTTTATGTCACATGTATTTAAAAGTGAAGGTGTATTTTCCATGATGCTCAACGTATTCAGAGATACTTTTTTGACAAAAACATCTTTTAAAAGGTACATTAATATATTAGAGGGCAACTGCACATTTCTTGATGGCGTGGACATCAAGGCTTTTATGTAAGCAGTGTTCAGGAAGGGAAGGGGATGGTGATTATGAATATACTGCAATTTTATAATTATAAATATACTCTCAGGTTCTGAAATGTAAGCAAGGACTCCAGAAAAGTAACTACAGTCTAAGGCTTCATTGTAATTATATGCACATTGTATATATCAGTGGAGTAGGAGCACAACTACATGATTTTCAACAGAATCGACTGTTGATATGATTTGAGTTTTCCTTATGGCATCAAAAATATAATGAAGCATTACCTAATGAGCATTTACTGTGGTAAATTAAAGGATGTTTTGTTCACTAAGAAGTATAAACCACAATAATAGAAAGCTAAAGTTCTTGTAAGACAAACCACAATGATAAGCTAAAGTCCTTGTAAAACAAACCACAATGACAGGAAACTAAAAAGTCCTTAGATTAAGATAAAACTCATACGTAAATATGCTCTTGCTCAATAAGTACTTGCTCAATAAGCTTTAAGTTCCAGAAATCGGAACAGGAATACCAAATAAGGAAAGAAGACACCCAAGGAAGACTACCAACCTTCATCCAAAGACCACCAGGAGGCAGAATGCGACCACCTAGCAACAGTAGGAGACATGCGCAGACTAAAACTAAGAAGACACGTCAGCAGGAAATAGGACTGTATAAAACACGGACTGGAACAAGCTGTGAGTGCAGCAGTTGGTGGAGCTAGACTCCCTGTCGCCCAGCACTGGTTTGCTTATGCCTTGCTTGCTATAATTAATAAATTTCAATTCAACCCAAATTTCAGAGTGTACTGCAATTTATCACATTTACCAGCTAATATACATGTATTGCATACAGAGACACATTATCTCAAAAGGAATTTTGAAAATATTCCAGATCTGATTCAACATAGGTATTTCAGTACTGCATAAAAATACCTCATCAGCAAGTTACCACTGGCTCCAAGGCTCATTCCCCTCTGGAAACATGAACTCTAGTCTGCTTTTAAACAGATTCTTTGTGCTGATTCCTGTGATCTAGGGACCTTCTGTGAAACAATGCTAAAGGAAAAGAAACCAGCCAGTCAGAGACAAAACCAAGCATGCAAGCTGGGATTTTTCCTTTTCTGCAGAATAGGTAGCTTCACTTATTGTACATCAGAAGAAAGGAAATCTTCCTGGGAAGCCTGTGTTAAGTGAAGCAAATCCAGCAAGACTCAAAAGGTGAAGCATGTTGATGTTCAGAAGCAAATTCTATAGAACTTAACATGTCAGGTGTTAAATTCTATGCACTAACAACTTCAGCTCACACACGCCATGGCCATACACACTTTCCAAAACAGCTTTTGCTGACTCCTATTTAAATGTCCTTTCAGAAGATCAGCCATTATGCCACCAAATTGTTGAGTTTAACATAAAACCATGTATTTGCAACTTCCTCTTTTGTCCAAGTCACTACATGTTTCAACAACCATGAAAAGAATCTAAAGGAACAACTTTCATGAGACTATCTCAGAACATTGTTTTCATTCAGGTTACAGAGGCTGAATTTCTGCCTGCTTCAGCTAAAAAAATGAAAGGTAATTTATCACCTGCTTTCAATCAGGAAACTAATAGAATCAGCTCTTCTGGTGAAGAAGGTTAACCAAGCTCTTCTATACTGTTGCCTTCCTCCTATATAGGAAGATTTTAAACCTTTTAATTTTGAGTGAACAGTATGCTAACGTAATTTTACACAGCAAATTAGTTTTGTAAGCAGATTTACATTTCAAGCACCATCTGCTCTCTTATATGACGTCTGGCTTTAAACTGAAACACTTTTTAAGATTGCACTGTTACAGTGAAATATTCTAACAAAGTGCAAATTTAATTTTTTACTTCATTAAAAACAAGATCATATTTTGCACAACTCTTCTTCCAGTAAAATATGAAATCTTGAGCAATTTTCTAGGAAGGTAACAATGCCCAAACAGTTTGAAAACTTCACAGGTGAAGCAGACACAAGATTATAACCCAAATTGACTCAAGAATTTGTGCCTGTGGAGCTTGAGGTAAGTTACGTAATATAAAACCCACCACATAAACTAAATAAAGATTAATATCAACTAAATATAAATTACTGAAATTAAATAAAAGATTATTAATTTCATTATATACAAGAAATTTTATTTCCTTAGATATTTTTAGTACCACAATAAATGATAAAACATGAAAGTACAGAAGCAACCATCATAATCCTAAAAATAAAAGTCCAATTTAAAACAGGGACTAAGCAAAGAAGTGAAGTTTTATCGCTAACTAGACAGTGCCTCTAACCAAGCCTGCTACAGAAAACCTTGTTTAAATATTTGTGCTTCTTAAAGGACCAAAGTGCTATCACTATGGGATGGGAACTTGTCATATGAGGGACACCCATTTTCATTTGCCTTTCCACCATCATGCCCTTGGGAAGATGATAATAAACCCCGTTCATGCTGCCATTTTCACAGAAGTACTGCACTTTGCATTGAAAGAGAACTTTGCAGCAAAGGGAAAATGAAGGGAAAAGATTTCTCATTTGGTCCCAGCAGGACTTGCACTGCAGCATCATTTGCCGAGACTCAGAGTGCCACCTGACTGCCCAGGCAGGTGGAATACCCAACAAATAACAATTCTTTTGTTAGCCAGGAAAAGAATTCTTTTTTTCTAAATGAAAATTCTACCAAAAATAGTAACAGCATTATCATTGTGACATTTTTCATACTGGATATTTAAATGACAACAAACCAAGGCCTCTTCCTGAACCCTTAAAATAACCATGCAGTAGAAGTGACTTTATGAGTGCCTACAGCTTGTACCATCTGCAAGCCTCCCTAAAATACTTCTTCTTTAGAAATAAAGGTAAAATATCAGATAGGAATTTTAGTTCTTAGATCAGCTAAAATCAATCTGTATTCTGATCATACAAAAGCAAAAAGTACTCTCAGGAATTTAACTGCAAATGCAGTTCCCGGCAAGTCATGAATTTCTGGAGTTGTAAAACACTCTCCATAACACTTGAGGAGTTTGGTAAGGAAATCTTAACCTACTGCTAAGATTTTTTTTGACCACAACACCGAAACTGACTTGCTTGTAGTCCTCAATTCTGTTCTCTCTCATCTAGCATATACTATTCCCCTCTGATTTTGGTGACTATACATCTACTGGTTTTCAGCATCCAGAAGAAAGGAAGAAGGTGCAGAGAAATAAGCACTTCCAAATTAATCATCTTCATGAGGTATTGAATTTTAAGTAAAAGAAAAAAATCAAAACATTACTAAGCATGAAATAGAAAAATAAAGAAGCATCTTTCAGCAACCGAAAAACATTTTTGATTTTTTTTTTTTTACCACAGAAATAATATCACTGGGAGCAATTTCCATATGGAAACTGGGAGCATGTCTTGCTCCTCCTTCTATGAACCCAAACAGAAGACTTACTAACTTCAGAGCTGCCAAAGCACACTCTGCAATATCCTACTGACAAATAATTGTACTGTTAAACAAAACAATGAAGTTATCACAAAAATGCTCAATCATAGAATTGTCAATAATCCTTCAGAAGAACTATATTATATCACCCCTCTTAAACCACTGAAGAGATCTGACTTCCAAATGGAATCCTTCGACTGGTATCAAAATTGCCTTATTGACTGAACTATGCATACATAAAAGCAAAATTAGGGCAAAAAAGATTTTCTGAAAACAAGCATCAGAGAAAACATTTTTTCACATCCATTTAACACAAAATTGTCACAAGAGCATAATTGCAAATAAGAATGTAATTTACCTATAACTACGTCATGGCCATCAACCAGGCCTGCAGAGAACAGCTCCTGAGAAACGCCATCTGCTGTGTCTGTCCAAAAGGTGAAAGAAATAAGTGTAAGAGCCCACAAAAATGACAAAAAATATCAGTCATCCAATGCAATTTAACAAAAAATGTATTTTAGTTCCAAAACACCCACGGAGGCAGGATTGAATTCAAAATTATCTTTAATTAGGAGGAAAAAAGATAATTCTCTTATCAGCCTCTGCACAGCAAATTGCATAAGGTAATGACTTGATTCACTGCAAACCTCTACAGACTTCTCCTGGCCACCACCACTTCTTCTCTGTTATCTAACTACATCCTCATACACATTTTACAAGTTCAGTATCTTCACAACCAAGACAATAAACAATGCCTTAGTGTGGTTTTCACTGTTTTCTTTATGCCCTCCATTGTTCTCTAGACAGAGACATGGTGAATAGGCTTTCTTGTTTGTAACAAGTGGGGTAAAGGACTTACATGAACAGTCATTATTTTGAGATCTAGGTTTTAAATAGCTTTTACATATTGTGAGTCAGGAAATTCAAAGCTTTGGATGGATTTTCTATTAACTGCTGTACCTAAGTGGGTTAATTCCTAAGTCCCTGTAATTAGTATTGGCCCGGGATAAAGACCTTAGAAGGCTTAGATGTAAGTAGGCAGGAATAGCCAGAACGAGACTAAATTCCAGCTAAGTCTCAAGTTAATGTGGCCCCAACACCAAACACCCTAATGGAGATCATGCTTTGAGGCAGTTACACAAAGTTTATAATTTCCTCACGAAACACACGCACACAGGTGAAAAACAAGGTACCTGAGCCAGCTCCAGTTTCTGGAGATGAGAAGCACAGCTGCCTTCTGGCTTCCACAGTGACTGACTATAGGAATAGTCCTGGTCTACTCTCTTATTTTTGATCAAGTAGGAATTCTCAAATGGCTTAAGTAATTGCTTCCCAAGTAATTATTCTGGCAAACCAAGATGTTCTGTGCCCATTTAAGTAACAGGCCTCTTTTGTTTTTACTCATTGCCAAAATCAACAAGGTTGACAACACAGAATATACCAATGCACAGAACTACTGCACATGAAAGATACTATGATTTACTGTGAAAGACACCTCTTCCAATCTGGATTTATTTTTAGGTGAAAGCTCTTTGAAGGCTACTCTAAATAAAGTGAATACTGACTTCTAAGGAATATAAGATAGGTTCATAGTTCAAAGGGTTGCAGTTTAACAAGGATGATACCTTCTTACTCAGAATATTAGCCTTCTGTTCATTTCATCCCAGTAATTGGTTTTCTTCAAACAAAGGCAACTGTACAAGTTCTTACAGCTCTTAGCACTGGAAAGCCTATAGTTCTACAAGTATGCAGTAGAGTTTAAAGTTTTAATACCAGAATTTCTTTCCGGTGATAATACCAAAGCTAGAGATACAGCTCAACTTCCAGCTGAAGACTGCATTTGAAAAATGGTGTTCACTTTTTACTCGTCAATAGACCTTCTTTTATTATAAAAGGAAAAGAAACTCAAATACTACCACCATCACCACATACACTTTTATGGCTACTATATTCTATTTCCTACAATGTTTTCCAAATGTGAATATGGAAATATTGATAGGCAAGATCTTATATACCATATAGATCATTTCAATAAGACATGGAATTGCTAAAAGTATACTGTGAATAAAGTCTTCTAATATATATTATGCGATCTTGGAACTAGAATTTACATACATTTGCAATTCTTACTCGGCTGAGTTTACTCTGCACAGCAGGAAACATTCCAGAGAGGCAGTCTGCATTAACCATAAACATTAATCCATTTCTGAAATGCCTTTTTAAGCAGTAAAAGAATAATTAATTCAGTTGCAGGAGCCTTACCTCTGCCCGGAGTAAACTCAAACCGTATGTCATTAAGTTCTTTCCTGGAGTTCCTGAAAAACAGTCAGTGCATACATTAAAATATAATGAAGAACAGAACAACTATTCAGTTCCTACACCCAAAGAATACCTCTGTATTCTTTGTAGCATGTATTTTCTTGAAAATACTGCTCTCCCAAAAGCACCCAGACTGGAAAGACTCCATTGCATTTTCATGGCAGTATTTTGGGAAAACTAGCAGAAAAATATGCTAAAGTTGAAAATGCATTCAGTAACATAAAGGATAAAATAATAAACATTTTTTCTGATAAATATTTTCCTTTGCATCTTCAAAAGACACTCTGCCATATTGACTCTAACAGTTCAACACAGTTTGAGTCGGATACCTTATCCTCCAAGAACAACAGAAGATTCATTTGGACTTAGAGCTCCCCATCTGAGGTCACATTTATACAAAGACGTTTAAGAGACAAAGTATCCAGCAAATGTTACATGCTGAAAAGTATTGGTCATGTACAGTGATTATAAAACTGTTTCAAAATGAGTCAATTCTTTCACTGACCATCCTTGTTTCAGCAGCGAGGTTCCACCTACACATAAAATGAGCAGTAAAATGTTAAATCCCAAGGTTTCCTGTCTTCCTGCTTGCCACAAAGAGTGTTTTAACCAGTTAAGTATGTGACACAGTCATAAGGGAGTTAATACCAATGTTAAAGAATTCCTTTACAGCCTTATATTGTGCCCCAAACCTCCATTCTGTGCATGTTTACAGCTTCAGGTTTAGTTCATAATTTCTTCCATCAACAAAACATTAGACCCTGCAAAACAGATGTCCATCTCATTTTTGGAAATGACAAGTCAACTGAGCACAGGGAGGAACCTGATTGCTGTAGCCCACTCCTTTTCTAATGAATAGCTCAATCCACTTGAAATGCTAATAGCAACAGAATGTGTTTTGCAGTTCATTATTCCTCTCCTCAGCAAGGAAACTGTATGCAAGCTCTTATTTCAGCATACCACGCCATTAAGACTTGCTATGGGAAAACTAAATCCAATAGGCATGCATATTCTGTGACTTACATATATTATTGCTTGCTAATATTTCTAAGAATATTACAGAGCCAAAACCAGCAAGATGCAGAAGCACAAAACCGAGGATGATTGGAAACACACACAACAGCAAGATAGAAAACGCCAAAAAATGAGTATGCCACATGCAGTGCTTAAAACAAAAAGTACTCATTTACTGAATCAACTAAATGCTTCAAAGCTGAAGATGTTTCAGGTTCCCAAAATTCTACTCTAAATAAAGAACTATAAGAGTTTAAGATCACTAATACAAAGCTGCAGTTAATGAAGCTAGCCAGGTATGGATTTACAAGGCTCATTTTCTTCCGCCGTAGAAGTCTGCTGCCATTATATAGAATATTGCTCTGCCTATTTTTATTCAACAGAGAATTAATATGAACCTCAGTTTTCCCCGCTTTCTCTCTGTCCTAGAAAAATGTGCATGGCTTTCTATTAAAACAAACAAACAAACCAACCAACAAACAGACAACAACAACATCAAGAAAAACCACATTCACAACAACTTAAGACCCATCTTCAAGTTCCCTTTTGACAAAAACTTCTTTCAAAAAAAACCAGAAACAGAAAATGCACAGAAATTTAGCATTATTCTTAAATAAGAAATGTTCTGACTGAATGAGTGATGTAACTCAAATGCTCATTTCCTGCCCACACTTTGGAAGAAACAAATCAAGCTAATAAAAACTTTCACACCTTTGCAGAGGTAAACAGGAGTTAGGAACTAGATGATCTTTAAGGTCCTTTCCAACCCAAACCATTCTGATCCTATGACCAAGAAACCTAATACATTAGGTTTTCCAATGATATCTTTCCACTGACCTCCCATAAACAGAACATCTACTATATAAAAAGGCACCAAGTAATTATGAACTCTTATGAGAATGACCAGCTTTTCAAAACTGTGTGAAAGACAAGCTGCTCCTGACACAGACTCTTTCCTCCAGCAGGATGCACATAAGTGTATGTTACTTTGTCTTCAAATTCCCAAATATCCCAAATAAAAAGTTAAGGAGTCAAATCAGTTCATTTTAGTCAAGGTGAAAATTCACTGAAGATTGATATGTATTCAGCAATTCAACTTTGCTATTGAGAATTGTTACACTGAACTTTTTTGAACTTAGGCCACTGCTGCTATCTCTATAATGGCATACAACTATTCAGGAAAGCAAAACAATGGAAGTTTGGCAAGATTAATTTGCTAGAAGCCTGTAAGTGCTTTTGCTTATTGTTCCATTACCTTCCAGACATTTATTGATTTCCATAAATTATGTATTTCATTATATAATCCTCCAAAGAGAAGATGACCTTGAGTTCTACCCTAAAAGCTCCTCATGCTCTTTTCAAACCTTTAGACACTTCTCTGATTCTAGTTAATGTCACTGTAACTGCAAATTAGATTGCTAGTTCCCTTGGTGTCAACTGCTTGGATGTGTTGACTTATTTGTAGGCAGACTTTTCAAGTGTTTCATTTGTTCCTTTTTTTTCACTTACACTCTTATCATGAAGCAGCATACAGACTTTATTTGCGCTATACAGAAATAGGATTGGAAGAAAGGCACTTATTATCTTTGTGATTAAGAATTTTATCTTCTCCATCATTTCTTAATGGCTCCTACTTTCCCAAATGCATTTGTGAAAAAGTTTTAAAATGCCAACTCAGACCTTTTTACCATATTTTATAACACCTCTTATGTGCTTCTAGCTCTGTGCCATTACAGACTAACATACCTTGATTATCATGGATAAAACCAGTCCATCCCTCATCTCTTTTTAAAAGTAGTAAATTTTAAGTACTTTTGTGCATTTTAACTCACTGCAAGTTGATTTTCATTATGCCTTCACCTCCAACAAGAAAAATTCCAAGTGTTTTGAATAAGGGTGACACCAAAGCATATCATGCTAAGACATTTTGGCAGCCATCTTTCCGGCAAAGTAATTTCAGAATCTAAAACTTCCCACTTTGTTAAAGCATGTTCTGCAACTCTTCAGTATTTTTTTTTGTTTCCATCAGAACCACCTGATGTGCACACCAAGACTGCTAGATCTGATTTTCAAGGGAATAATGCTTCCTCAAGGAAGTAAAAAAAGCACAAGGGCCACCCACATAGCCTATCACCTACAAACTCTGGCAATCCTGTCATTAGGAAATAAAAGAAAGATATTCTGTTTTGAAGGAAGCTATTTGCAAAACAATGCTAATATTGACCAAAATCAGGATTAGAGAATAAACAAATTAGGCAGCTGTTCAGATTGACATGGTTCTACTAACAAAATCATAATATATGAGGGATATTTCAGGCATTTGCATTTAAAGATAAAGCCTTCAAATAATTACCTAATGATAGCATAATTCCTGCTACAGTAAATTATCACTCCTCCACATGATTGACAAAAGATGTGCATTGTTGAATTGAATAGAAAATTGTTTGTGTAATGATACAACTGTAAATTAAATGTCATTATTTCTTTCGTCCTTAAAAGCAGAATGTCTTTCATGTAAGTGCAATTCAAGAAAATGAGATGCCTTGGAATTAAACTTTAGGATTAAATCATACAGGCCTACTTTGATTATGTATCAAGCAGTAGATTTTCTTTCATTTTTGCTATCTTTTTTACCCTCACAAATTTATCCATCATTTCTTATGCAGAGTTATCTAAAACATCAGCTTCTATTTCACACAAGCCTCAGCATGTTCCATACAGCCCTCAGGGAGAGTCCGTATTCCCGGATGAGATGCATCCTACCACAGCTAAGTTACTGTAACTGTATATTCTTCCTTCCTAATAGAAGAAAAAAATTCTCAGACAAGGTAAGCCAAAAGAAGTGCATGTACATGTGTGTTAGAACATCCACTTTTTGTCTCTGCATTGCTTGCCTAATTTTCAGACTTCAGCTACTCAACCATTATATGTGGTTTGCAAAGACTGATTTAGGACGTTAAGTGTTCAAGAATGCAGGTGCTGACACAATGGTAACCACCAGAGCTGACTCATGACTGGAAGAGACAACAGTAGAATGCAGAACATGTATTCTTTTCTAGAACCAGAATTAAGCTCATCTTTAACCAAAATTGTAGAAACTTTATTACTAAAAGCACCATGACAATGCCACATGGCACGCTTCAACAGTCATCTCTTCCCCTCCTAATAAGCCCTAGTCCCACCAGGACAGAAGCTGCCCCACCATCAGGCACTAATGACACTGGTCAAGTCTAAGTCAGTGTGCTTTAGCAAGAAAAACACACTAAAATAAAATAAAATAAAATCAGTTATCGCACTTGTACAAAACTTCAGCCCCACAGATGTTCCTACCATCTAAAATTTGAACTGCATTGAAACTACCATGTAACCAAAGTTAGAATGGAAAAAGCAAGACAGCATAGCCTAAGAAGCAAGGGCGAGCAGTCTGGCATTTTCACTACTCACTGCAATTGTTATTGTAATTAAAACCACAGAAGAATTCAAATGGCTTGCTCATTTAGACTGCAGAGAAAGCAGAAGTTCATATCAAAATGAACTAATCAGAGCTGTATTCATCCAATTTTCATTCTACATCTCTAGGGCAAGATCTTAGTGCATACAATGCAAGAAATATAACTGAGGGAGAAAAAAGCACAGAAGAGTGGGGTTTGCAGGTTCATTTAAAATAAATTTTACTTGCTGGAAAAAATGCTGGAGAGACAAATGTTTGGCCTCACCAAATGTCACTCAAATTTCAAAATCTGCCTTCTTTCAACACTGTGCCACTCATTTTTCTTTCACACGATTAAGACAGAAAACCCAAGATAAACACAATTTCCCAAGTAGCCTATGTGCCTTGTTTTCATACTGTTAACTTATTTCACAGGTGTTGGTTTTTTTATTAACAGCAGAATGTTAAGTATTAAATACCTGTACTGATGATCTGTAGTACCTGTTTCTTATCTCAGTTTTGATTAATTAAAACTTTATTTCAACTTCATTTACAGAAAATAGTTACTATACACAAAACAGTGAAATACAAACTGGCACTTTCAATATTATAAAGAGGATGAGGGAATAAAATCTTGGAATAAACAAGTAAACATATTCATTCATTCCATATTCAAGGTTTAGTCAGGTCTAAATCTTCTACACATTTATGTTTCCTGCCTTACAATTTTATTCTGCTTCAGCTGTGGAATTTAGCTGTTGATCTAGGGCACAGCAAGAAACACAGTTCACTTTCTTCCTGCTCCTGCCCCTGCTTTCTTCATTTCTGGTCACAATACTATGCACACAGATGAACCAAAGCAGAAATAAGAGGAAGTCTGTTTATTAATGTAATTTTGTCAATCAGAACTCAAAGGCTCCTGTGGGATCATATGAACACAACAGAGCAGAGCATTTGTAAAGAAGCATTAGCCTCCTGAAGACTCACCACATGCTTATGTAAAACGCCTTTATTTCTAACACTTTCATGCTCAGTTGTCATTTACTAATCAATACCCAGGCTTATCCAGTACAAATTACCATACTACCAAGAGCAGATCATGCCTGTTCAACACTGTGGAGATGGTTCTTCTCAACTTACTTGTAATTACCTCAGGTCAATTCTAAATTAAATGAAAAGGCATTGCTGCTAACTTTTAGTAAGAGCAAAAGAGATGTCTGAATTCTTTTCTGCTTCTAGATTGCCACTAAGAAGAATGGGACTAAAATTTCTCTGTATTAATAAAATGTGGCCCCAAAATAAAACAGTTATTTGAAGTTCATTAAAACCTTACCATTTACTTCAGTGGTTCTGGAAAAACTCCATGAGTTTACAACTTAGCTCCCTCTATATATATTTCTGGAAGAAGGAAATGCATGTAGTATATGATGTTTCACAATCAAGTTATAGGACTCAACAGTTTAATACACAAAAAAATGCCACTACTATTTAATCATCACATGGTCTTGGGTAAAGAGCAGATCCTGCAGATGATGCCAACACTTGTTAATCAGTACACATCAAGAGGCAGCAGCAACACTAACAGCAAAGCAAAGCCAGATGATGGGTTCAAGAGTTGAAAACAGATAATGCCAAATGAAACACTGTCATTTGGCTGTTAAGCTGTTGGAACAAGACAGCAGCTATGGATAAACAGCACCTGTTAAAGATTTACTGTCTCTATGCCACTAACCATACAGAAAAGGCAAATGCACATTAAAAATCAGCCCCCAGGGGAATTGCTGTGGTCACAATCAGATCAGCCAGGAACACTGTCAAAGGCTCCAGGGCAGCTGATAGCTCCTCCCTCAGGAGAGGTCGTTACAACACTTCTGTCCATAGCTGGTAGGTCCAAATTGCTTAAGACTCAAAACAAACTAGAGTGCTTTCAGTCTAGTAGAAATAGATGGGATGTGATAGTGAAACTTAGAAAATGTGTGACAGAAGGAACACAAGAAAACTGATACATCTTAGAAGTGACATATATACATTAAGTCCTTTCTCTCAATCCACCAGTTTACAGCCCCAAATCTACATATTATGACAAAGTGTTAGAACTAGAGACATTTCAAATATATCTATATCCAAATATGCTGCTTCTCTCTTCCTGCAGTTGCTGATGCCAGAAGCTAAATCAGAAGAACATTAAAAACCCTTCAATTTTTTGACTTGCTATGTTCATTTCCAGACGAGTCATGCAACAAATTCTGAAACAATATTTTTTGCCTGAGTTATCAATGACTCACTTCACTACACAGGCAGTGAAAAGCAGTATTCACTTGCATAATCTTTTTTGAAATTCACACTTCCTACCTGCTCTCATATATCAGCAGTGGGAATAACTTTGGCAAACAGCTATCAGGCTTTTTGCGGCAGAGATGGCAATATTGATCATAAGCTTTTTCCCTCTGAAATTACTCTGAAGTAGCACAGCAGTTTTTTTAAGAGCAGTGGTAAAGACTTAACTTCTGAAAAGCATCAGTTTTTAACAAGTACTTGAAATACAAGGAAGGGCATACACAATTATACTTAGAATTTATTAAGGTGCTTTATCTTAATGCTTGGTAGAAGCCAGAAGTGATCTAAAACAGCCTTTTTCCTATAAAGAACTGGAATTAAGTGTTGGAACCCAGGGGGTTCCTATGACACCTCTGAATGACCCGAACCCTGGTCAGGAGACATTTCAGCCCTGCCAGGGATGTGACCTTGGATTGATACTGAGAATATCTGTGGCTTTGATTTTAATCCATGGAACAAGTCACCAACTTTGTACGAAGAATTACAGGTCACAAAAGTTTAGATAGAAAAATAGTAGTAGTTATAAGTTAAAAGAAAAAATCTGAGTGTATGTCCAGGGGGGTTTGAAGCTCTGTACAGGGGGGTCTGAGGCACAAGATGGAGGAAACAGGGTGTTTCTTTGTTCTTCTTTGTTCTTCTTCATAAACTCCATCTTCTTGGTGATGGTGGCACTTTTGGATTGGTTTAGAGTAGAAAGACACTGTCTAGGTGATAGTCATTGGAAAGTAGTTGTAAATAAAGGTTACAAAGGTGATAGTATAAAGGGATGAAGCTGACCCAGGGGTGGGCAGTGTGTCTCTGGACACCTTGCTGTGTTGTCCACACCAGGGCAGAGAAATCTACTTTTGATAATAAATTAATAAACTGCCTGGAGAACACGAGGCGACGACTCCAGACTACTTCTTCAGAAAGGTGGGTTGGAAAAAGGACTTTTTGCACACTGTGAGGTCACCTGGGACAGGGAAGACTCCCACAATTAAGTACAGAGAACATCAGTTATGTTAAAAAACAATCCCCTGGAAGTATTCAGAGAGCACTTCGATAACAGAAAGAACAACATGCACATAACTTGATCACTTTGTTAAACATTACAGTGCATTGTGATTATAGTTGCCTTTCTGGATTTGCCGATAATTTAACTTAGCTATCCTGAGTGTATCTCTGAAAGATCTCTGTATGTCTTGGTACCAAATACTATTGATCAGTGCACACTTCAGAGAAGTCAAACCTGTATTAGCTACATGATTGAAGTAATACACCATCTGCCTGACTGATAAGAAATACCAGAGCAACTTAGAGATTAAGCACGCAAAGTCTTGCTTTGTATGCTTCTGCATGCCTGGTGCACAAGAAGAGGGATTATAACCTGTTATTCCAGTGACAAATTCTTATCAAGTACTGCATTAAAAAATAGCCAAAATGCTTAAAGCAAAATTTCAGTTCCTTAAATCAGAAAGCGTGAAAGGCCAATCATTGCCAGGAGACTGGGGGTGTTCCAGAACAGAGCTCTAGAAAAGTGATTTTATTTATGAAATCAAGAAAAAAAGACTTACAACAAGTTCTACAGATATATGGAGTCATTCCCCAGTGCACAACACAGGCTTTGAGGGGAAGGCACAGAGAAACTTATGCAAATCAAATGAAGTTTTAAACATGTTTGATCAAAAACTCCCTGGAAGTGTGCATCCTTTTAATGCCACTGGCTCAGAGTTTTACAATCCTGATCAGCTGTCAGTATATTACTGTTAAACAAAAGGAGACCTTTAGGTAAACCAAAAAGACACCTAAGTCACCACAAAGATTACAATCTGTATATCATCTGTCAAAAAGTCATGGATCCTGACTAGCTTATCAAAAAGAGTGGGAAGCATAGAAAAAAGTCTAAGTTTTGTTTTAAAATCTTCAATGGTTTCATTTGTTTATCCTGCCAAACTTTCTCTTAACAGTAAATCAGCTTCACCAGCAAAGTCTGCTCCTATGTTAAATTCTTGTCACACCTGTGTCCCAGTGCACCTTTTGTGGCCATTCACTAGCCCCACTAGAGCAATAACAAATGTGAGGCAAAACAAAATAAATAAAATTAATTCAATTAATATTTTGCCTTCCCCTCAAAAATATCAGAAGCCACACACCAACCAGCCAAAACCTGTCTGCCTGACCCAATAGAGTCCCAGAACATCCCTACCAGTGGAAAGAGCCTAGTGTACTACACCACCACATTCACTGGCATCTCTAGAGCAGATGGATGAGGATGAAAGAGTGTGGTCTCTCAAGGTAAAAGAAATGTTTTTAAAAGTATTAGAAAAATATCAAGTTAGAATTGAATTTTGAACTATTAAAATGCAAACCCTATTACAGTTGACAAGTAATGTACATGCCGTTAATAATACAAGTAAAATTACTTTTAACACTGAGATCGATTCAAGCTTTAAATTGTTTCCTTTCCCATAAAGAAGGTTGGGGTTAGTACTTAGGTTTCATTGTTATTTTTAATTTATCCTTTTTTCTTTTGTAAATAGTACCAAAAAAAAGGCAGAATGTAATAAAAAAGATCTAGTGATTTTAAATCTTCAGTATCAGCAGCATCCCCAAATGCAACTGCCTGTATAATTTACATCCTCAGCTGTGCAGGTTAGAAGCCGAATTACTTTCCATCTGAATATTTAGACATGCAAATCTTCTTGATAACTTAAATTTAATAAGCAGAAAAACTGTATTGATACCTTGACTCAATAATTATAAATGTTATATAGTTTTGATAAAAAAATACCATTTCTCTATAAATGAGTGATGGTATAGCAATGGCATACAGGATTATCTAGGTCATAATCAAAATAAATTTTTCAAATTTTAATTTATTTTCAATAAAAACACAACAAGGCATAAAAACATCTCTAAGTAGTGAATAAGAAACATAATTTATCATTTTTAAAGAGTAAGCTTTGAAGGAAATAACAGATGTAAAAAGAAAAAGCAGCATTATAATCAATAGTTTAATCAAGGGTTCCTGCTTACTCATTTCAGTCATGATTTATTCATGGTTATACAGGGTATTTAAATGAAATCTCCATGCTGTGAAAATAAAATTCAGTTCAGTAACCACATCCCACACCTCCCTGATTCCCAGGACAGACCCTGAGAGGTGGTGGCAAAATAAAACAGGTACATTTATTTCAAGAATCCTACAAATTATTTTGTTTATGATGTTTGTAACTGGATCAATTCCCAGACCATAAAGAATTTCTGTTACTTTACAGCTGTAAATCTATTCCACAGCTGGGAGTGTATTTGTGGATTTTGTCATTAAATACACTGGGCAACAAAAGCCACTCTAACAGCAAAAATGTTGATAAATACCTATTCCTGGCCAAAGATATATATATCAGTCCCACTTACGAAAGAGATGGAAATGATGGAAGTTTTTGCTTAACATACCAAAACAAACCTATGAAAATATTTTAAACAGAATGATAATTGAGAACTTTGATTTACGGTACTAAGCCAATTACCAATTATCATTCTACCCCTAGCTAGAACAGATTTTGGGGTTTGCTTGTTCATAGTTCTTGGGGTTTTACTCCTATAAATGTAAACTTCAAACTTAGGTATTAACCAACACAGGAGTAGCTCTACTAGGTACCTCCAGCCAAGTACATTTTTCTTATGATTTTACATGTAATTGATTTTCTGAGAAAGAGGCCAAAAACCAGGCCATCATAAAAGCAGGAAGCTTATCACTTGAGCTCATGCTCAGACTAGTGAGCAATACCTCATAGCCTGTGCTCTGGGACACACAAGTAATCACATTTGACTCAACTCCTGACAACTCCACTGCTGCAACGCCCAACAGGCAACCAACCACCTGCCACCAGCTACTCCTTGGACTTGTGTCTGTCCAGATTCCCAGAAGGTGTATTTCTCACAACTCATCAAATGCCACAGTTTCCAGCTACATTAGTAAAAGAAATGTTTTTCTATTTTATATATATATATACACACAAACATTTACATGTAAACAATAGGGTGACATTACAGGAAATTCTACCTGAGTATTTTTTCTACACTTTATTTAAAATAAGATATGTAATAACAGAAATATCCCATTTGCCAGTAAAATAATTCCATTTGCCCCTTTTATTCTTCCATAGGCTTAATTCATCTAGTATGCAGGAACTGTATTAAGTTAGGTCCTGGGACATTTCAAATTACTGTCAATAAATTATCTTCCTGTCATAGGAGCTAATTTAATTTAATCTTAGCTCCAGATAATTTGCAATTCTTAAATATGAACCATTACCAAGTCTCCTAATATAACATGAAATATCTCTGTTATTAATCCAAGTAGTCAAACCCTCTAACAGTCACCTTCCTAAATTCTATAACTGCAACAGCTTGGTGGTTAGATTGGAAATTTCAAATGCAGCGTGGTAATTCCTCCCCCCACTTCCTTTCCCTGGTGCTGTTGGAGGACTAAATCACAGACAACTGCCTTCGGCCCCTCTTTGCAGAGTTCCTGTCAGGGTCTGCTGCTGAGACACATGGTGCTCACAGCCTTACTGGAAAAAATGTGGATTACAAATTTCACTCCTCCCTACTCTCTAATACCACTTCCTCTTGAGGGTAAGGATACAGAAGCATCAGTATTTCAGAGTGACAATTGCTCAGGCCAGATCCAGCCAGCAACAGATCCAGCCAGTGAGAACCAGTATTTTCAGTTTACTGCAAAATTCAAGCACAATCTATTAACTACACTTGAGCTTTAAAACACTAATATTAAGCATTTAATATTAAAGCCTTTCAAGAGCTTTGCATGGAATTACCTAAAACAGATTGCTGATAATTTCCCTTTTGGGGCAATGTAATCCAAGATACAATACTGCAAAAGAAAGAAAATTAATTGGAGATTGATGTCTCCACTCAATAAAGCAACCCTGACAGGAGAGAACTTTTTGACAAGTTAGTTCGCACTGAGAAAACTATGAAAACAGAAGGGTACTAAATAAGTTTAGGACAGATAAATCATTTTGGATGGTTTTCAACTTGAGTATGGGGGTTAAATACCACCAATTGTATAAAGAGTACCATGGAATTCTTTAAAGATTATTTCAGACTGTGAGTTGTGCTTCTGATCCA
Source organism: Bombycilla garrulus (assembly GCA_013400315.1). NCBI lineage: Eukaryota > Metazoa > Chordata > Aves > Passeriformes > Bombycillidae > Bombycilla > Bombycilla garrulus. Next base: position 9,835 of record VXBU01012023.1, on the reverse strand, counting down.
CAACAAGTCATTTGCAGTAAACAGGGGATGGTGTAAATTTAGCACACCCTACTGAATTACTGAATGAATCCAACCCTGCTCTGGCTGGGAGAAAAATAATAGAACCTGACCATCCAGGTAAAGAATTACTTAAATGCATTGATTCTTCTGCATAAATTCCTCCTTTGTGAAAGTACTTTTTTTTTTTTTTATAGGTAATCTTAACCTTGCTCTGGAACACATTGCTAGGAAAAAAAAATTGCAAGCTATTATCTAAAATGTCATGGGCTGTCATAGTATAGCCTCACTGCAGAAAAGGAAAAAACAACAAAGCAGAGGAGCACTTTTTTCCTGCCCTCCCCACCCCCCACCTTTTGTTCCTTTTTAAGCCTGTCTATCTCCTTACCCTTTGCCCAAATCCCCAGGCACTACGCTTTAAAACTTATGGTCCACACTCCCAAGCCTCATACTGTGTTGCTTCTGCTCAAAAAGGTCTAAATGTTTTCATCAACTTCCATGACACAGTCTCAACAGTGAAGAGGGTCAATGGTGAACAGGAAGCACAACCCAAGTGCTACCAAAAGTAGCTTCCTAGAGACAGTATCTACAGTCAGCCAGTGGCTGCCTGAGCTTTGGTGAATGTTCCATAAGCAAAACAATTCTTGCCTTTAAATTAGCAAATATAAAGAAATCCTAAATACTATCTCTGAATCTACGCGGCTGGGCAGAGACTTAGATAGCTTGTAGCACTCATGGTCAAATCAGCCATTTGCAAAGGGCCAATCAAAAGAGAAGTGTGTCACTTGGTGCAGCCCCCCCCCCTGCACTCCTCACAAACACACACACACTCGGCTCATGTGCTACCTTTGACCCTACTCACATGCTCAGGCTTCCAGCAGAAGCAAAGTCTGTGCAAAGATTTATAACTCTGCCCACGTCCTACCACTGAGACAGGACACAGCCAGAGCTCACATGGGACAGAGGTTTTCACCACAGAGCATTCTTCCCTCAAAAGCAGGACAGTTAAATTAACAAAACTGCAAAATTACACATCAGGTTTTTGTTTTTTCAATGTACTGCCAACAGTGTTCCCAGGCTCCAGAGCATATCTGCTTTTCAAGACTATTTTTTTCTGTTTAAGGGAAACTTTCTGATTCCTAAAAGAGAAAATCTTCTTTCTTCCCTCTCTACCAATAACCACCTCTATGTTCATAAATATAAGAATTTAACCTCACTACTATAGACTTGCTTTTAGGGAGGGTAGGGAGAGGGAATTTTTTCCAGCCATGAATTGAAGAGGATCCTGAAAAAGATTGGAAGGGTCTATTCTTTGCTCATTGTGCAAATCTCCCAGGATTAGTCCTCCTTCACTTCTGGCTTAAAAACTGCAGAAAACTGAAAGCATAATCCCTGATATTTCACTATACTTTCAGGTCTAAAATGTTTGCCCTCTGAATGTGCCAACACTGCAAATGACTGAGTAAGAAGCTAATAATTCTTTGAGTCTCATGATAGTTTACAGATACCCAAAGCACCTCACTGGTACATCCACATAGCAGTACAAATTGGTCTGTTTGTAAATGGTTTAATCTACCTGCCAGCAGAGAGATGAAAAAGAATATTGATAGCATAACCGGGCAATTATGTAAATTGGACAACTAAAATGATTCCAAATAATATCTAAGTCTTTCCTATCCCCACAATAAAATTCATTAATCCTCTCTCTTGTACACAACCTTTGGCATTTTTTTGGCAGCTGTCATTAGAGAAGTAGTCAAAGAAAAGGGAAGAAAATAGATTTTGAAAGTTGGCACTCATTCTGTGTAATTGTTTTTTTTCTGATTACAAACAGCTGGAACCAGGACACTAACAATTTTAGATGTTACTGTATTTAAAGCTATTTGTTATGCATAAATCTGCTATTTGTTTCTAACATACTGGTTGCAATTTTCTAATTCTTTCTGAGTTATCTTTTTGTTAGCATAAAAAACTGTAACATTCAACTTTTCTCCATAGTAGTAATTAGGAATTTACAGCCTCACACAGATATCCTGGCAACACAAACTGGATGTAAGCAAACTTTAAAATGAGTGGTAATAAGTTTTTTTTAAAGAAAAAGCATCAAAAAAACCTATCATACACATAAAAAGCTATCAAAGTTTTGTATGAAAAATAGTTTTATCCAAAAACTAGACTACATAATTAAGCAATTCAAATCTTAGTTATAAACTGAATTTAGTTAAAGGCAATCTGACTAATTCCAACTAAGTAAAAATTTAATTCAAGCAACTTATTTGTATCATTTTCTAAAGTACACATCTCTTCTCCACAGTGGCTGATCAAACTTGCCAGTGAAAAACATTTTGAGTAGGCAAGTTGTAATACATCTATGGTTTATTTCTGTCAGAGGCTGACTGCTGAAGTGTGAAAGAAACTCATTAAAAACTTCTCACTGTGATTCTGCATGAAAAGAAAAGAAAAGAAAAGAAAAGAAAAGAAAAGAAAAGAAAAGAAAAGAAAAGAAAAGAAAAGAAAAGAAAAGAAAAGAAAAGAAAAGAAAAGAAAAGAAAAGAGAAAAAAGGACTCAATGAATGGTACACTTAGCCTGAAGATGCATTCATATTCTGCTTTTCATTTTACACAATTTCAGTAAGCAATTAGTCACAGAAACGCTATTCCTACATGTCATACTGGGAGATTATAGACTTCAGCACTGATTTTATGTTAATATTTTGGAAGTAATGAGGGAGACCAAGATAATACCGCTAAATAAATAGAAGGATCTCTTACCTTAATCTTAAGACAAGATTCACCGCACATGGAACTTCACTGTATTCCTCACTAACAGCAGGCTGAGACTTAGAGAAAAAAGCAGGAAGTCTTTGTAAAGAATGCCAAAGGAAAAAACAAATCACAAAGAACTTTCCATGCTAACATTTTGAAGTTAGCACAGAATATTTAACACGTTCTCTAACTCTCAGAAATCCTTTGAACACTTTCAGTACACAGCCTATAATATAGCTGATACCAGTAAAACTCCCGTATTTCAATTACAGAGAAACAAGTAATAAATAAGACCTGCATTAAAGCACTGAATGTAGGAGCTTATAATCCACCCTGCATCAAAGTAACAATTACCTATTAAATAGTATGTACACAGTGAGAATTTCAAACTGCTACTCCCATTATTTGTGTGTAACAGTTTTGGTTATTAAGGAAGTTTTACATGTACCCATATGCAAGGAACTAGCAGCGTATCAAAGCAGGTATCACAGCTCAGAGGATGTCTTCCACAGAGGAAAATCAGGAACACTGCTATCTTTCACGTTATCACTTCTCCCTCACACTGTGATATCCTCCCAGTTCTCAACTAAAATCTTTATGAAATCTCAAGCAAAAGTGTATCCTACATACAGAATGCACCAGGCTTCTCTACTCTCTACCCTACTATATTTCATACTCAACTTGGCATATTGTCACCAGGCACAGAACAGCTTGTTCAAAGGTTACAAAGAGTTCAGAAGCCCTCCCAAAATAAAGACTTGCATCACAAATTTAATTTGACAGTTTTTTAAACAGTATTCCATATCAAAGCTACACAAGATATGTATTTTATTATCTGTGTATTTTCAGCAAACATTATTGAATTTTTGGAAAATTATTTTTCATAATCACAAAAATTAGAGCAGGGTTTTTTCTGCTTCAATTAATTCTTTTCAGACATATAAACACTCTGATTTCTGCATCTTCAATAGACATGTTATGTCAGTAAATAGAAATGTAGGGTTTTTTTCTCTTTCATAAACTAAGCAACTTTTTTTATTATGAGTTACCTGTATAAACTGGTTCACAAGCAGTAGAACTCTCAACATTCAAGACAGAAAGACTGTGTGGTGAAAGTCCTTTTTTTGTACCCAGCTTACATAAAGTATCTCAGATGCTGAAGAGCTGTGTACATTAGGTCTGCAGTGGAGACACTGAGGTCATCACAGGAGCTAACAGGACTAAATCTGGTAGGAAGCTGCTAGAAGATTTTAGAAGATTTCTCTGACACAAATGAAAATCATATAATTTAAAATTTTAGGTGAAGTGGCAAGGGTCACCCATCCAAAGAACAGATATTTTTAAGGACTGTAAGCCATAATGCTACTAAACAATTGATTATAGTAGCAATGCTTCCCATGCTTAGCACAGAACAATGAAATTCTATATAGTATTTTATTCTTCTGAATTAATCCAATATGCTTTAATACTGAACTATTTTACTGTGTATGGAAGGAAGTATTTTAATTACAAGCTACATGTCATGACATAGATCCTAAGAAGAAAAAATTATTTGGAGACATTCCGGCTACTCCAATGCAGCCTTTATGACCCTTACAGACAGCAATTAGTGTGATCTAGTCACAAAGATTCATTAAAAACAGCCAAAATACCTATCTTCATGAATTCTCCTGGGCACAAACATAATGTGACTTTTAAATTCCTATCCGTCTTATCCACTGTGTCCTGAAGTTCATTGTCACAGGCACAATGGCATACAGCTCTGTCCTTACAAGCACTTGCCATAAAAGACTGCAGAACAATCCTCCCTCCTCAATTCACATTTTTAACAGCAGACATGAAAAAGAAATCCCTTCACTCAAATGCTTGGAAGAAAAAAAAAAATGATAAAGACATTTTTACCTCTGCATTCTCCTCCTCTTTCAGTCTTCGTGACTGGAAAACAAATGCAGTGAGATATGAGCTACGCAGCTTTATGCAATGAAGATTCAGAAATCAAATAAAGTCAGAATGTCTTTCAGAGTATAAATGTCTTGGCACAAACAGAAGATACCTTTTCCTGAGAAACAGCAGCTTTGCCTTCCTCACTCTTCTCATCCATTTCATCATCACTCCATTCCCAGTCCCCATCTTCTGTTTTATGGAGGTGACCACTGGAACCTGGCACTCGTCTGACCTACCAAAACATTGTTTACCATTATACAGACATCTTTAGTTTTTATTGGTGTTCTGGTTAATCAACAATTATTTGCAGTTTTTATTCTATGTGCTGTCTATTAATTTGCTGCAGGAGCCACTAACATATTCTAATAATATCTGAACTCCTTAAGCTAAGTGGTGTTCCAATGTCTTGCATCATATGAGCACTGATCAGCTTGGTTCTACATTCTGTTGGTTGGTGGCAGTGATGGAAAACACAAAACAAGGGAAAAAACTAAATATAAAAATCTGACTAGAAAAACTATGGTGTTTCTCAACATAGTAAAACTTAAAAGAAAGAATAAACTGTTATTAACCCTGCTCTAAACCCCTATGGTTTGCTGCAAAGCATAACGTACAGAGAGATGCAGCATGTGACAAATTCAAGCTGCTCCTAAAACCTGTCAGGTACCATACCAGCAAGATGCATGACATGAAAATAGTACAGACAACTTCAAGTCTGAGACCATGTGCTTCCAAGGAAACTGTGATGCAGACATTAATACAATTTTTCCAAAATACATTTTCATAGAAAGCTGGGCACTTATGCTATTTCTGTACTGGGTTTAGGCCAAGCACAATTTGGAGCTGCCTGGCCTGACACCACAGGAGGCATGAGTGATAGGAGCCTTCTTCCAAAACATTGTCCATACACAAGCAGGCATCTTGATATCTGTCTGGACTCTTTTCTACTCTTCTTTCCTTCACCTCCCAAACACCCACCTGCTCCTCTGCCTTCCCTTTTGCACATATAAGACTAAACCAGAGAAGAGGGTGAAGTTTTCAGACCTCACCACACTTCTGCGTTTCCTTCAGCCCTTATTGATATTCTTCCCTTACATTTCTTCCCTGTACAACTGAATTAGAGTGCCCTACTCAGTTCCTCCATATTTTGTACTCATTTGTAACTGAGGGGAAACCTATGCAGGACACTGAGGGAATATCCTACTCCACCTCTTGATGGACAAATTCTGCACCATTTTCCCTGTTTCACATACCAAGCTCCTATTGGACCAGTTTTAGCCTAGCTACCTCCAAGCTTAGTAGAAGTGGCATGTGGGAGTTTGGGAGGGAGGACCAGGTAAACATCAAAGCAAACAGAAGCACAGCAATTCTTTACTCAGCTGCAATCAGCCCAGGCACAATCAGTGGCCTCTTATTGTCCAGATCCTCAGGGATCAGCACAGACACAAGGTAATCTAGCAGGCAGTTTGCGCCTGCTGCTTGCAGATGTAACTTATTATCCTTTAAGGAGACTAAGGTAGGCTTTTGTTTACCAGCACAAGCATCTTCCAAATGGCTCTACACAAACCTAGCAGAGGACATCCACAAATACAACCATGTTTTTCCAGCACAATAGGATTTATTGGTTTAAATATATTAAACACAGTCAAACACTGCATGGTGCACTAATCAGTGTCTATTCTGCTTCCATTTTCAGTTGTTTTGAAGACTTATTCTAAACAGAATTATTTTAATGGGGCTTAATGATGCTTGCATCATTTGCAGAGAGGAGCTCATTTCAAGTTTTTAAATAGACTGCCTTTTAATAAAAAAATAAATGGCTCAAGGAAGAGAAACTTAGTACAAAGCAAAATACAATGTTAAATTATTTTCTTGAGAGGTTTCAGAAAGCAGAAAAACAAGTTTACTGTACGGCTTCAATCCAACTGATTCCCACCAACACACATGTTCACAGGAAAGAAATTATAATTCCAGCTAAAGCGAAGTACCCAACCTATTCAAATTTCAAAATATGAAGCTGTTGTCTAGAAAAATTTTAATTGGTGTGTATGCTTAACACTTGCAACACTTGCTGAATTAATTTGCATAATTTTTAGACTAACAAGCCTGGCTTTGATCACTCAGTTCTGGTTAAAGCCGCAAGGAATCAGTCACATATGGAGGGCATGTACCCTACCTAGGTGAAGGAAAGAGCATGAGTGGCACACCACATCTGCAAATAAATTCTCTCTTTGTTCATTGTAAACATCTCATTCTAGTATCAGATATTGGATAGAAATACACATAATTGATACAACATAATAAATTTCTGCTCTGGCTATCATTTGAGATCCTACTAGCAGACTGATACCACAGCATGCTTGCCTTTCACTCCAATAATAACAGCATTAAGCCAATTGAGAATATTCTATGTATTTCTCCTGATACCCTGCTACAGGTCTTCCATTTTACAGAGAAAAATAAAGCAGCAAACAAATTAAGCTGTTTATATACAAGGGCACAAAGCAAATCCAGGAACATGGAACCTAAAGAAACTTCTTGTGTATCTATAAAAGTAAGAAGTAACTTGGTTGACATTTTACATTTCACGCAGTAGCCATACAAATGTAATTTCCCCATCAGCTTCAGTTAAAATATACAACATCGAAAATTCCTTATGCTAAAATTGTATATCTCTCAGGAAGTATTTCAGAGGGAAAGGAAAACAAATTTAAACATGCTCAATTCTAATTTGGATTTTATTGATTATAAATCTAAATTATTCTTCCAAAATAGGAACTAAACTGAATCATAACTTTAACTAATAAAACAAAACAACGAAAGTCCAGTTTTACAAGACAAATTAACACATATTAGAAAGCATATTTCATGTAAGTCAGAAGACACCAGAGAACAAAAAATTACTTTGCATGACTGGCAATTAAACTACAGCTAACACAAAAGCAGCTCAGAACATTATAATGTACAACCAAAACCTGTTTCTAGGAGGAAAAGATGAATAGGCCACAGTCAACACTACCACAGCTGTGGAAGAAAAGCATTAGGAACATCAGTTATAACAGAGAATGCTTGGACAAATCAGTGAGTGAAGAAAACATGAATACCACAGAATATTAAGAATTATATTAGTAGTAGTACTGTTGTATATGTTGTTCCTAGTTAAAGCTTATTGCAGAATACAATACAGTCACAAAGATTTAAGTATAAATTAAGCTGCTGAGAGAACTATTTGTTCCCTTTTCAAGTAGGATACAGATAATCTAACATTCCCTGCCAATAACACCATGCACTAATTTTCCAGGAGAATGTGTGTTAAGAGATGAACAGGGCAACTGTAAATCCCATACAATGAAGGTCAGGCTTAACCAACCTGACAGAGAGAGAACTCCATCACCAGAATGCAGAAGCTGCCACATGTCCCAAGGGTTGATGAAAACAAGGCTACAGTGTAGAGAAGCAAAACACAAATTGTTGTCTTCTAGGCACTGCTGGCTATATGCAGATGTTAGAGACCGGGGAAAGAAGAATCTATTATTCATTACTGATTCTTTACCTGCCTCAATCTCTTTACAAGTTTATTTTTGCAAAGTGATAGTGAAGGGAATGAACACTTTCTGAACACTAAGAATTTTCTACTTCCTTATTCACAAATGCTCAAAACAGCAAGGAACTGGGCCCACTTACAGATTAATTATTTTATTTCAGTGTCTAAATTTAATAAATAAATAAATAAAAAGCATACACTGTGGGATACCAGTGCATACACATAAAGTATTACTGCATGTCATACATGATCTTAGCCTGCATTACAAATCCATTCTGTCAGTAAGAGCAATACTATGCATCTAATGTATTCCTCCTTCAGCAGGAAGAGTACTGAACTAGTAGCACTGACTTTCCCAGTAACTGAAACATTTAAGGTCTTCCTATCGAAGCTCTGGCAACTGAATATTTTCAATGGAGTCCTGGATAGACTTAAACCAGCATTTTTAAACTTTATTCCACAGAAAGAATATGGTGACCTGAAAGCATGGGAAGTAAGATGCATTTGTATAATTAAAACTGATGGCACTAATAGGCATTAGTATTGAGTATCATGGAAGGTGCCTTGCCACCTTCCATATACAGGTAACAGAGAGCCCAAATTTAAATTGTTCCTGAATTCCTGGAGAGTAGCAAAGGTGTAGATTGCACACATTTAAAGCATATCTGCCAAAGTCTTTGCAGAACCCTGACACTGCTTCCGATTAATTTCTAACTAGAGAATAGTCAATGCATTTGCATATCTCTACAGAGGGTAAGCTATACTTTTTTAATTTTAATTTTTAAACACATATCCTTCCAGAAATACTGCAGTGGGAGATAAAATTGTCTTTTTTTTAATCATTGATGCCCTTCAGCTACATATTCCAGTACAGTAGTGAAGATACACTCAATCCCACATGCTCTAGAGCGTAGTAATGACATGGTGGTTATTTAAAAACCTCACCTTTTGTATTTTCTGCAGCCCATCCTCATAAAAGCCTAAATTTGACTTTAGAAAAAAAAAGACCAGTCAACTGATGCTGTATACCTTCACCTAACACTGGTTCTTACAGGAGACTGTACTCCCAGTGCTACACAGATCCCAGATATTACAGAAAAAATACACTCTTTAAAGTATGAATATATACTTGGTAATTGTTAAGGAAAGGGTTTTTGCATAGCCAGTGCTCCTCTTCTTGTTTTTTTTTGTTTTTTTTTAATCACAAGTTTCAAGAGCTTTACTTCTCATACAACTTCATGAGAAGTATTTATATAAACAGTTCCCATGCCAGTTCCATGCCAGTTATTTCATGGAAAAAACAATGACCAGGAATACAACATTACTGAATAGTTTTGGTTTTAGCACCACACTTTGCTCTGTGTATTATTCTCTAAAAAAAACCCCTATACCTGTTCCTTCCATACACAGCTTAAGCTTATAGAGCAAACAGGTTTTATAATTTTTACCTTTCTCCATCTTGCAAACCTTTCATGAATGTTTCCCAAGACAAAAAAGCTAATATCAATCTACACTCCTATGCATTTATTTTCATTTCAATGCAACAAAGAAAATCAGCCTATCATTGTTGTGCTGGTTTGAAAG
>VXBU01012020.1:30485-45414 GCA_013400315.1 Bombycilla garrulus | reverse complement strand
TTTAAGAAATAGTCTCTAAAATTGAACTGGGAATTCCTTGTCTGCCAGAGATAAAAAAGCTTTTTAGTAACTTAAAGAAGCAAATGTAATTTGCTTACCTTTTATAGGTTAGGGAAGCAAGTTTTTATTTACATAATACTTCATTTCCTCCTGTCATACACAAAAATCAGGACTATATTCCTTTCCTTTTTTTCTGTAGTATTCAATCTTTTAAGTCTTTGCTACCCTACATGATCATTTACAGCTGAACAAAGCGCATGTGAGTTCTGCTGCTCCAATTTGCTATTTTCTATTCCGAGTCTTCTCTTTGAGAGCAAATTGCATATGAATGTGAAACCACAGAAAAAGCACTAGATTGCCACTTTGGAAAAAATGTAACCCACAGAGTGAAGTGGCACAAGATTATCTGTAGTCTTTAAGGCCCACTTTCAGCTTATGCCTTGAAGGTCCACTTTTAAGTGTATGAGAGGTACTCAAATTTTAGGACTAGTAGGGGATATTGAATTTTTACCAGAACATACAGAGTCAACAATGTAATCTAATCTAAAACTGAAGAGTTCTTTTTTCTACAAATACTTAAACTGGCTTTGGCTGCAACATTCCTATAGTTCCTGTGTTAATATAATCTATTAATCTTTGTCTATTTCTAAAATACCTAACATCTACTCCAACATTTTGCTTCCTCTTTGCCATTATTTTACAGGATTAAAATTTCAAAAGTTCCACTAAATCTCAAGACAATGTTTTCCTGTGTCATTTTCACATGACAATAACACTTACAGTTAAACACAGTTTTAGACCTACATGGAGAACATGTTTGCCTACATAACTAAGATATCTTTAGATGGTTCTTAATCACTGCAATGTCTTTACTTGAAAGATAAGGCCTGGTGTTGTAAGCTGTTTAATCCTTAAACCTGAAAGTTTTGTTCATATGCCTGCTAATTACAGAGGGGTTCTGCATGGTTTATATCTATCTTACGTCTCAATTACTATCTTACCTGTATTCTTCTGTCTTCCTGGTCTCCTGTCTCATGCAATGAAAAAGATACATGTATTGGTTTCTTCTGAGAATGGCCAGAAAAATATTCTGAAGAGTAATGAAGATAATACATTACATCAGCCCCTGCTAACACTTTCGAAGACGAGGAATACTAGCAGATGTAAAGAAGGGAATCTCAGAAGGGTATGCTGACACAATTGTTTTGATAGCTCTTAGAGAAAGACATACTAACAGAGGAATGATGTGTTAAGGTGATATAGCTAAGACTGTGTCACTTTTTATTAACAGTGACATGTCCTTCTAGAAGCAACTATATATGTTATTATATGCTGAAAGAACTGGGATGGACATTTATAGAACCAAAGGATAAGGGAATGGCTGAGGATGGAAGGGATCACTGGAGGCCACCTGGTCCAGTGTACCTGCTCAAGCAGGGCCACCCAGAGTCATATCCAGACAGCTTTTGAATCTCTTCAAGGATGGAGACTCCATCACCTCTGTAACAAAACTGTGCCAGTACTCAGACACCCTGTGAAGTTCTGTTTCATATTCTGAAGTAACCTCCTGTGTTTTAGGAGCATTATGCCTCTTCTTGTGTTTGATCACAGCAAAAGCTGAAGAATTTAATAAATAAAACTTGTAGGAATTATCTTTGCTTGTTCCTTTGCTACCTTTTAATTTTTATCATATATAGAATGAATAGAGGTAAAGTTTGCACTGTGGGAAAAAAAGGTGCAGATGAAACACTTTCTCTTTAGTGAAAAGTTCATTTCAATTTTCAATTATTTGGGTTTGATATGTAGCAGTTTCATCAATGCAAGTTTTATATTAGATCAGAACATAGAAGAAATAAGAAAAATTAAAATGGGCCTAGAACATTCCATCAGTGATTTTACATAGTGATCCACTTGGGGGAGATGATGAGTTGCTCATATGACAGTGGTGTATAATATTGTATAAGCATTAATTAAGAGAAAGCAATTTGCTTGTAGCATGGGTTGCAAAAGAAAATATCTTCCAAACCTGTATTTCTGTGACCTTTCTGTTGTGCACTTGCATTAGCTCATATTAAAAATGGAAATTAAGAAAATACAATCCTTGGGACTTTTCTTTGAAATCCATTTGGGATACAAAGAGAAAAAGGCTCACCTCATGAAAAATTTCCTTGATTGCACAGTACCACTGCTATTTGACATGATACAAGTACTTAAGTGCCTGTTCATCTAGAGCTTCTAGTACAGCAAAATTCCCAGTGTTCAGATGCCCAATATATGGCATTTTTTGGTCCACTTCAGTGGTACTGTGCCAGTGTATTGCAAGTAGTGCTTCAAGCAGCCTTGCCTTTTCATAGCTGTATCAGTAAAAACCTTTTTTTTTTTTCAGTGGAAACACTAATCTGCAAATTCTTAGCCAGCAATATATCTGGAATTTTAATTTTTCTGTTCTCAGAATGACAGGTGTCAAGATACAGTCTCTAGAATTTCATGTTTTTCAAAGCTCTAGGAAACTGTTATTATGACAGTGATGAAGCAGATTTTAATTTCAGTCTGAACACTATGAATGGCTTTGAAGGCACTAAGGAAATGTAAACAGTGGTGCTTTAGAATCAGATGTTTGAAACAACCCTCAAGTCATATGAAACAAGTTGTGTGCCTTTGTAAGAAATGTCATTAGAGGCACATAGCAAAATGCTAAGGCATCTTGAATCAGGAAGAAAGAGCCTTGAGTTTCAAATTCAAGCTGCACTATATATTGTTTTAATCTTATTCAAGAAACCTGCTCCTATAATTTAAATTGACATCAAAACAACTGAGTCCAGCATTTCTAATTTACATCCAAATATTATAAAAAAGTCACAGTAGGGATGTGTCATTGATATTAGATTCAGGTTTACTCTCTGGAGAAGGCTAAAATTTTAAAACTGCTATGATCAGATTTGTTTTCCCTTACTTTAGCAATATACTTGCCGCAAATGTTCACTCATTTAAAGAAAGGGTAAATGGCAGACAGTCATGTTTGTCATCAAACCATCCAAGTTGTTGCTGACTTTGAGTTGAGGTAATGTACTTCCTAGTAGCATAATGGTTAAAGACATTAATTCCAGAACCAAGAAAAGAAAAGAAAAACATTGCAGCATCTGCTTATACAGTGTTCCAATAAGACCATATAATAGCCAAGCAAGTATAAAATGCATATGCATCAAGTAAAAAAAACTGTGATTTAAATTCGAGCACAATTTGTGATCTCTGCCACGCTTGTACTCTCATCTTTCTGCCATGTTTTGTTACATATTCTGCTGCATTATTTTTTATTCCTTTTTTCCCTGCGTTCAATAGTAAAGCCTAAGATATATATATTTCATAAGTAAAACCCAAAAGTTATCCTTCTTAACTTATGAAGTTAAGAGACCCTGGAGCAATTTCTTTTGTTTCAAAGTTTACAGCATTTCAAATGTATTTGTATCTACACTGATATAAAAAAATGTACACCATGTACTCTATTTTCCTATTATACTATACAAATACACACTCGGTACGTAAATACAGTAAGTTGGAATTCAAATAAAGAATCTTAAAATCTGGGCTTGTAAGAATATATCATGATGACCTGACTGAAGGTATTCTCTCAAATCAATCTTTACCTCAATTCTGTGAGCTTTAAACAATATTATCCTGACATGTCAGTGTTTTCTCAGTGTTCAGTCACTAGATTGCTGAATGGTTTTCTGGTACAGAGCAGTCCACAAAACATAGGAAATTATGAAAGAAGGATGTTTTGGGTTTTTTTTTCTTAGATTTTATGAGAAGAAAAGTAGAAATACTTAATGGACTGAATAAAGCATCCTATTAACTAGTATGAAATAGTTCATTCCTCCCTCTTGCCAGCAAGAGACTTGTTGTAACGTTGCTGGAGATCTAGAGATGGTAGTTTTCTGATCTTTAATACTTGGACCAATTTGACTGGCCCTCAGAAAACCACAGCGGTGAAATGTTCAGAAGAATACTGCTGCCACACAGAAACTGGTGTTGTACCTCTTGGCCTGCAGGTCTACCAATACATCAAGTGGCTTGATGGAAGATTGGCTCATCATAAGGACGCAGAAGAGGTGCGGACAAATCCACTTTCAATGTAACAGCTTCTTGGAAAAGGGGCAGCACGCTGAAGTAGTTCTTTCTAATTTTTCTCTTTTTCCTTTCTGGCAGAATGGATCTTCTGTTTATGCATAGAGTTAAGATGAGGGTTAAATTAGTTAAATATAAAGAGCCAAATTTATAGAAATTGTGTGCTTTTTGTGGGCCTAATGAGGAATTTCTTGTTTCTCTGATTAAAAGTGAAATAAAACTTTATAAAACAGTGAGACACGGAGAAAATCTTTGTTCACTGTAAGGAACACTTTATACACAAAAAATAATTGCACCAATATTTACTACTTTGTCAGTATATATTATATATATAAATATGTAGATTTATAATAATATCATAATATGAAATATATCTACAGCATAAAATGAACCAAATCAAATACATCAGACTCCATTTAGACACATAAATACAAACACTTACACATCTGGATTTGAAAATGCTGGGCTTACGGGAGTGAATATTTTTTTCACTGTAGTTTAAATGTACCGAAATATAAAGTCAAATCATACAGATATATAATTCCCCCAAACCTTGTGCCTTAGTCACTACATATAGAATAAGCCATTTGATCATTCTGGTCTACTTTTTCTTTTTCTTAATGCAAAGAAATATAATTTATATTATCATAGTTGATGATAAGGGATAGATAACTTGTAAAGTTTCCATCAAAGCCAGAAAAACAGGTGAGTCGATATTCATGATGAATTTGTGTAAGCATTCTGCCATTCATTCCTAACCAGAATCTTTGTATCTTTGTAATAAGTGTGAGAAACAGGTTATAAAGACACATCCTGTGACAGGTTTCTGTTGGAAACCCCTATATGCTTTCTCTTTTATTACTCTCCCCCCTTCCAGATAATTATTACTGGCAGTAATAATTAATTACCACTTTTTCTGATTTCTTTTTATGCCTCAGAGGAGGAAATGATGGAAATTCTGGGTGTTTTCCAGAGCTGTGTATTTATACACTCTTGGCTTTCAATGTCACTGGGTGACGACTCAAGGTACAAAGTGATCGAGAATCAGGATCAAATGTCTAGAAGATGCGTAGATGACGGTGCAATCAGCCCACATTTGTGAGATCAACCAATTTCATTTCAAGTGGATATTTGACTATGGAAGCTATGGAATTCATAACAATCTGACTAGCAAATTTCAGGGTGAAATATCTTGTCTTTCCTACACAATGTGACTTAACATTCTTAGATGAAAATATGAAAAAGAATATGCAGAAAATTAGTACTATTGTTCACATTTGATTAAAGATAAAACAAGAGAGGAGAAGTGAAAAGGAAATTATTTGATTTTTTTTTTAATCTGCTAGTGTCTGATTAAGTGATCAAATGGTAGAATTTAAAATTAAAGCAACATGAGTTTCACAAGAAGCACTTAATCTATTTCAAAAGTTCTTATATTTTTCTTATGAGAAGACAGCTTTATTTCATGAAGAGGGAATCTCTTCAGGGTATCACTTAATTACAAGGCGTATGAAAGAGTGGTAAATGAATAGAGATGGACTAGGGCAAGCACGAGTTTCTCACAGGTGGTTTAAGAGCTTTTTTTTTCTGCAACAGGATGTAAAGTTATTGTTCCAGAAATGCCCTCTGAAGAATGTCTTCAGACAAAATATGTTCTGAATTGTTCACTGGATTTTTTCAACTATCTCTAACACCTGCCATGCCTCCCTTCTCATCCAGCACTGAGCAATATATGCAGCTGAATTGGACTGCTGGAGACTGGATGGTTGAGGAGGAAATAGGTGGAAATGTACATTCCCATTACACTGCCGTTCTTCCTCGGCTTTATAATATAATAGTACAAGACACCTTTAAGGAGCTTCTGTTGACTCTAGTAGGAGTGTCCAATATGATGGCATTAAAAAATACCACCTCCAGCAGAAACGGGTCTGGATCAGTTAATTTTGCAGGATCTACTATGTGCTTTGGGACAAGGTAGGGAAGAATGAAGCATTGCTTATTTTCTGTATAGTGCCTCTGCCATTATGTAGCTGTGCAAGAGAGGCTGCTGTAGTTCATTTTTATGGTTAACAACTTGATTCTGACATTTCTGAATAGCGTATAGTAAGGCTTGGTTTTTAGCCTGAAGGAGGGGTTGATGTTGTATGAGTGACATCCTGACTATGGTCTTAATTACAAAGAAAATGGAGCTGTAATACTGTACTGTTTCACTGGGAAAACTGAATGGATGCCAGTGTGGGATGGCAGTAAAGAAGAATATGTTATCTGTGATCGTAGCAGCGTCTGTCCTTTTCAGGGAATTTACAAGGAAAGTATGGTTTAACATAAGTTATTCTTCTCTTTAACTGCATGCAGAACAACGCTTTTCCTATATATTGTACTTTCCCGTGTATTTCAGTGCTTACCATGTATTCCAAAAGACTCAAATATTCCTTAAGTTTTGGTTCGTAACATATTATTTGAGTCACATAAGCTGTAGCTCAGCCTTATTAGCAAAGAAGAAAAGATCAGTGATTATCCATTCAGAAACACAGCATTTCAGTTTTCACATTGCTTAAAATTATGAAAATGTTTTAATTCCTGTGGGACAGAAATTCATTCTAACTTGCAGAACATATCCATCAGTGGAATATAAGTAATTAGGCTTTGTGTGTCTCAGTGTCTGTTGCAGCAATTAGAATTTTTTTGTTGCATTTTCAGAATAAATAAGTCTACCTTTCCACAAGTATCAGAGTGAAAGAAATTAAAACAGGGAGGTTATGGACAGTTAAATATTTAACTTGTGATACATTAGTGCATGAACTTGTCTCCGGGATGTCAGGCATGGCAGTCACTTGGGACAGGAGAGTTGATGTGTTGTGTTGGAGCTACTGGTCACCAATGCCAGCTGAGATTAGTTCGCTGTTGTACTGCTTTGTGTAAGTCTCTCCCTCCTTTGGATCATGAGGTTCCCATTGAAGTAATTCCTATAACTTGCAGCTCAAGCCATGGTTACACGGTTAAGTTACAACATCTTATGTTGTAAATAAAATTGGGGTTACTGTTCTTGTTAATGATTGTTATAACTTAGTTTCACTAGTTCTATGGTTCAGTGGTTTAGAGTTGAAAGTTTGTAAATGTATGTTTTTAGTTGTTTTAATGTTACAATTGCTGTAATCGGGTTCTCCAACAAATGTTAATAAATTGTTGTGGATGAAATAAATTAAGAAGGCAAACAGCAAGGTTGGAAGAAGAAAAGTCTAGAAGGGATGTCAGCTGGAATGACCTCATGTTCTCAAGCCCTGGTAGGAGGAGGTGTCGACCAATCATTTGACGCCCTGGAAGAATGATTGGTCAGGAACGCACCGTTAATAAGAGCCAATAAAAGTTAATAAGAGCCAATAAAAGCCAACCACTGTGGTGTTCTCTTTTCTTTTACAATAAACCGGGTGGCAGCTTCCAACAGAGCCTCGGCCTTGTTTTTGTCTGCCAAGGGGGCTCTCTGTGAAGAGGCCCAGCCCTGTTTATAACATCTTAGAATCACAGAATCCAGAATGATGAGGTGTTGGAAGGGACCTTGATGATCATTGAGTCCCAATCCTCCTTGCCATGTGCAGGAGCTCCCACTAGACCAGACTGGCCAAGGTCTTATCCAGTGAGGCCTTAAACACTGACTTAAAGATATATTTATTATATCTGCACTTCTGGTGCCTTTGGGCCAGACCCTCGTGTTTGACATTGCAGTGAAGTCCTTCCCTTGCCCCTAGCTTTTTTACCAACAATGGGGTCCTGCTACACTCCACCACAAACTTCCATGGTCTTCAGGGGGACAGATTGACTCACTGTGGTATTCATCATGGCCTGCAGAAGGTTCTCTTCTTTCCCTGGTCCATTGTGGTGTCCTTCCCACAGAAGACAGTCCTTCTTGAATGTTTTAATAGGCTGCTGTTATTCATTAAATGCTCTAGTGTGAGTTCTTTCCTTGGGGTAAAGTCCCTCAGGAACTGACTGCTCCAGCATGGGATTCCCCATGGAGTCACAAGTCCTGCCAGTAAATCTGTTCCAGCAGGGCTTCTTTCTCCACAGGTCTACAGGTCCTGCCAGAAACTTGCTCCATTGTAGGATTCCTAAACCACACCCCTCTTCAGATGCATCCGCCTGCTTCACTGTGCGGTCCTCCATGGGCTGTAGGTAGATATGTGCTGCACTGTGGACTCATCCACGGGACACTGACACAAATTCCCACAGCCTGTTCAGTACAGCAGCGCAGGGAGAGCAGCACGAGTACAGCAGCGATGCCCTGGCCACTTGCCAGCCCAGGCACACTGCCCTGGCTGTTATCAGAATGTTCCCAGGCACAGCAGAGGGAGGTGATCAGCAGCACAGCACTGCAGTGAGTGCAGAAAGCAAAAAGCAGCTGCTAGCAATCACAACAGTCCAATGTACAGCCAGGCAAGTGAGCCCCATGGCAAGCACAGGAGCTTGCTGGTTTACTGCTAAACAGCAATGATAGGCATAAATTCAACCTAGCACACCGCAACCAAACCCATAATTTTCTTGAGCAACATGGGCCCCATACTGGATGCCAAAAAGGATTGTTGCAGTTTAACCCAAGCCAACAGCTAAATATTATGCAATATCCTACTAGTTTCCACCTCTGCCCACTCCCTCTCCCTTCCCCCCCGCTCCCCCCCCTGCCCCGTGGGATTAGAGAGAGGACCGGAAAAGTAAAAATGAACAAAAACTTGTGGATTGAGATAAAGGTATTTTAATAATTGAAGCAAAAGGCATAAATTCTAGCAAAGCATTACAAGGAAGTCAGTCACTATTTCCCGTTATGAGGTGTTCAGTCTTCTTTGGGAGAGCAGGCCTCCATCATGTGTAATGGTGACTTGGGCAGACAAACGCTGTCCCTCCAAAGGTGCACACTTTCCTCCTTCCCTCCTCATTTTATATGCTGACCATGACATCCTATGATATGGCATATCCCTTTCAGTCATCCTGTCTGTATTGCCTCTCAAATCCCTGTGCACTCCCAGTCTCCCGACTGGTGGGATGGGGAGCAGAAAAGGCCTTGACAGTCTGCAACTACTGTTTAGCAGTAGCAAAAACATCTGTAGTATCATAATTTTATCACAAATGCAAAACAAAGTTCCATACCAGCCACCATGAAAAAAATTAATCTATCCCTGGCAAAAACCAGCACATCACTGTTGTAAAAAAGGTAGCTGAAATCAGTGGAATATTCAGCTAATTCAACTCACACTATAATGATGGAGCCTGGAAATCTCATCTTGTTTTACTGTCTCTAGGGGTTTACATCCCACTGCAATCATCCAGTTCTCAGTGAGTTCTGCACACTGATGCAGGAGAGGCTGTGTGCTTCTTTTATTGTTTCTTTAATGTACTTTAAAAAGGTCCATGTGTTGAGGTCATTTTTTATGTGAGCTCATAGTCATTATTCTCCAAGCCTGTGCTAGTTCTGCAGGTTTGTTGGTCTGCAGGTAATTAAGCTTAAAAAAAAATCTAAACTGTTAATTTAATAGTAAAATCCTTTCTTCCTTCACAGACCTTTGAGAATACTCAGCCCGCCTGTATTACTGTAAAAACCCTGTGATATTTGCCTTCAGAGAAAAATACAATTGCTGCCATTTTTATTTTGCAAGCAGACTAAAAAGAAAATAGCAGTCCTAATGCAGCAGCAGGACCTGATATTGCTTCTGCTTCAAAGAAATGCTAAACAAGTTCAGATAGGCATGGGCACTTTCTATTGCTTTGATCCAGCTCAGAACCCCAAGTTCTCATACCACAGATACAACTACACAAGCAGCAATGAAATATCCACTCATGCCTTTTGGAACTAACATTTGAATCCAAGTTCCTCAAAAAATACACCTTATGGATGAAAACCAGGTCCTGTGTCCCATGTGGGCACTGTATTGACCATGACCCATGAACAAAGACAACTATTTTCTCGCTGCTATTGTTCTAATAAAAAAACACTGTAACTGCTTAGCTGTTTAAAGCATTCCCTAGAATGTGCATGCATGTTTTTCCTTGTGTCAGTGGATATTATCTGCCTATTATCTACCTTTAAAACTCAGATTCATGTTCAGAATTATCTCCATAAACAAATTCAACAAATTCAAATTGCTGTGAAATGCAATGTTAATTCCTACAATATATATTGGACACCAACAAGGGATATAGTTTTTCCCCTTTGATAAGTTTTTAGGAAAGTAACTCAAAATAAGAAATGTACCAATCCATAAACAAAAGGGAAAAATAAGATTGTGTCAGCTGAAACTGGATTTTTATATAGATGTGATATCCACATTATATGGTTACAGGGAATGCTTTTGCAACCAGTGAAAAAAAATGTGGAAATACTTTCAAAACCAAAGAAAACTCATACTTAACTAAACTTTTTTTACTCACTAAGGAATCACAGATTAGTTGTGCTACTAAAGTCTATCAAATGTGGCCAGCCAACTGAAAACTCTTCTAAAAATTTCCATAAATAAAACCTAAAATCTATTAAGAGCCATATAAAGCTCTGGAAGGTTTCTCTTGCCAGAAATTCAAAGAGAGAAGCAACTGAGACACACATTTTTCTAATGGGTATTTCCTGAGAAACCATTATCACCACAAACCAGCTGAGTCTTTTGACTTCTCTCTGAAATTACCAGTTGAATAAGATCAGGGATTGTTGGCTTTTTTTGAAAAGTGTAGGAATATGGGAAGCCCCAAAGTAAATAGCTTTTTCAGCTCCCAGGCAGTCATGTGAATTACTCAATGGTTACATTAGTTTCAGTGGCAAATTTTCTCAAGTCAGATATTTTATTATGGAGGTGATAAGACTGATCCTGCAAAGTTATTTGAGCTGATGGAGACAGTGACATCAAGGTAGGACCTAGTCAGAATCTCTCCTGATGCTGAAAATGTACACACAAGCGCTGCATTTTGTGAACTGCATTTAATAACTATAACGATTAAACAATAACAACGTAACAAAATTACAATATTTTTGTTTGCAGTTCATGCTATAGAAGTGTAACTGCAAAAGGAGTTATCAACCTAGGTCATCTTATTTCCTTGCTATAAGTAATCATCCTAAACTATTACAGAGGGCTTCATGATAGATGGCAGACTTGTAGTCATCTACCATTGTACTTTTACATGAAATAATTTTATGTTCATTTTCAAGTTGATATATAGTCAGAGTCTAATGATTTTTTCCCCTTCATTTTATCAAAGAGAATTTTTTTTGTTGTTGTCACTACTGGACCAGTTTGTGAAGTAAAAGTATAATTAGCAGCATAATTAATAGCTTCAAAGCAAATTTTATATAAATTGTTGACCAATTAAGATGTCACAACATTGAAAAGGTAAATAATTGTATTTTTTGCTATTTCTGCAGTGAATTCACTCTCATAATGTCTTAAACTATAACTACATTTCACCTGGTTTGAAATAGCACTTATTTGAATAGAATTAGACTCATCAAGTATCAAACCATACTCATCAAAAATTAGTAAGTGTTCATTGCTTATGCAAATTCTCTTTCAAAAGGAAGAAATGGGATATGAAATACTTTCCTATCACATTATCATGCCAAAAAAGGCTTGTTAAATAACTGTTTCCTAATGTCAGCAAAGAGAGGTGGAGTTAACATAGTCCTTCAAAGCCAAAGATGAACAATAGCATTTCAACACTGAGTTTTATGCTGCATTGTTGTAGAGACATAATAAATCTTTCATCATCACAATTGGATATTCTATTATACTATATGCATATGATTGATAATAACTAAAATATCTATGTTTTTCTAACAATTTGTTGAAAATAGCCTTTTCTCTGCACATGCAAAGGGACAGATTTTAGGTAAAAATTTAAGTTATGAGGAAAGTCTTGGGAAAGCAGAGATAATAATCTACCCATGGTCAAAAAACCCTAATAGATGAGAGAGCAATTATTTTGGATCACAAAAGAGACCTATTTTTTCAATAACAATCATGAACACTGTAGGGAAGCAGCTTTTCCTCTTATCAGACTGCTGTGATGCATATATAAATGGTTTTGGGAACAGACAATTGCCTAACATATATATAAGCTTATAATTTAACTGTGGACTTTAATATTACCCATTCTAATAACAGTGATAGCAGGTAAGTACCAAACTACTCTAGCTCATATTTCATTAATTTTAACTCAGTTTTGAAGTGTTTTCAGGATTAGGGGTTATTTTTTCCTTTTATAAATACTATTAATACTACTATATTAATACTATTTCTATGTTTTATTTCCTCATTTTCATATAGTAACAGAATGGTTGGAAGGGACCTTAAAAACTATCTCTTTTCACATCCCTTGCCATGGGCAGGGACATCTTCCACTAGAGCAGGTTACTCAGAGGTGCATCCAACCTGGCCTTGAACACTTCCAGGCATGGGACACCCACAGCTTCTTTGGGCAACCTCTTCCAGAACCTCACCAACCTCACAGTAAAGAATTTAGAATAATATTTAACCTTATCCTACCCTCCTTCATCTTAAAATCATTCCATGATGTTCTATCACTACATGACTGTCAAAAGCCCATCTGCAGCTCCCCTGTAGCCCCTTTAGGTGCGGGAGGCTGCCCTAAGGTAACACTGGAGCCTTCTCCACTCCAGGCTCAACCGCCCTGATTTTCTCAGCCTGTCTGCATAGGAAAAAATCTTCAACCTTCTGTTTATCATATAAAAGTTTATATTAATTTTAAAACCTTCTAGAAAACAAGCAGTATGGCCCATAGCTGTAGAATTAATTTGTAAAATGAATGTTTTTTTCATATAAAATAACAAATTTTATGTATGTCATTTAACTTATTGTTTCCTCCTCTGGTTAGGAAAAAACATAATCGAAAATAAACTTGTGAAACAAAGTTTTGAGAGGCATTTGGCAGAAGTTTTATAAAAATTAATTTATTTTAATAATGTCCTTTTTGTATAATTTTAAGTCATCTATTGTCAAGCAGTAACAAATGTTAAAATCTTTACAGAAGGGTGCATATTGGTTTTGTAACTATTTTTAAAAGTTGCACTATACAGTAGCTCTAGAAAATGCATGGTAAAAAAAAAATAGTAGAAGTAATGATATTATCTCGAAAATGTTACTTAGTTTGCAGGGGAAACATGTTTTAAGAGATAGTGAGTTAAAAAAATGTAAAAATTTTACCTTAACTTTTAGATTTTAAGACCACAGGCATTAAACTGCAAATAGGCCTAGTATTTAACAAAGGGTAATATAAGTGTTGTTTCATTACTTCCGTTTCAAAATTATTTCAGAAACTTTAGGTTTTTCATACTGTTTGTTATAGATTCCACTACACTGCATAGAAGATGATCTTTAAAAGTGATCTGTAAAATATGATCTGCAAAAAGTTCTCAGGTACTGAGTGATAATCAGAACAATTAATATGACATTTATGTTGAAAAGTTTCTCATCTGAAATTTTTATGCCAGATTATGTTGTGGAATCAGTGTTTATATTATGCTCTTGTTTGTACTATATTACAGCTTCTTATTATAACTACTGTCAAAACATACTTAGTGTTGGTAGTGGTACTCAGCTGCTGCAGCACAAATTCAGATGTTTAAGGGAGAAATCAGAGGAGCATCCTGCTGTATGATTAGCACTCTAATTAGACCTTGTGCCTCTGCATGATGTGCAGGTTCTTAACTGATAAATCTTTTCACTTCTCTCATTAGTAAGAGTCTAGTGAGAAATGCCACTGTAGGTTTCTATCTTAATATATCAGGCTGTGGCAAACACTGACAGTCAAATCAAGACATTTTTCTCATGCACAACCTTTGGCTAGAAATAGGACCATCAACATTAGTACCTCCCCCTTAAAGCAGGTTTAGATCTTGTCCAAGAGATCTCCTCTGAGTTAAGGTGTCCATCATATTGAGTAATTTCTCTTTGTAAAAGAAATCGTTAAAACGTGCTTAGTCCTAGGGTGTTAACTATTTCACTCTCTGCTTTTGCTCACAAGATCTGTTTGAAACTGACAAGACTTATCACATGATCTCAACAGGTGCACGTCTCATCGTTCACCAGTACTTTTCCCAAGGTGTTAGGAGACAATCTGCATGTATTCGCAGGGGCCCAAGCGCACACATGCAGACAGTACTTCAACCAATACTTCATTTGGTTCAAGGCAATGTGAAAATATTGTTATGTTTGCTGTGGCAGCTTTGGGAGCATTTAAAATACAGGATTCTCTAAAGTTTTTGGTTTGTTTTTTATTTTTTATTTTTTTGGTAGCAATTTAAGAAATGAAACCATGAGTTATAGGAGAGCTTTGCTTGATGCACTGTTTATAGTGAAATAAACAGATATACTTACTGCCTGATTAAAAATTTCTGACTGAACTTACAAACAGCAAGAAATATCATGATGACTAATTTTTCAGCAAGCATGCATTGTGAAGACTAGAATAGAAAGTTGGCCTTCTGGTAAATGATATTCTATCCTTTGAATGAATTGGTTAACACTGGAGTCAGGAACTCATGATAATGATCTTCTGAAAAAAAAAAAAAAGTTAGGCAAATGAGAATTAAATGTTTAATTCTTGTTGGTCGTAGTGAAATTATTTCTATAAACACAGTACTCGAAACATTTATTGATATTATAAAACACATAACTATAATTATGTAAGAAATTTTTTGTTTAGAGATGTGTAGGGAATTGGGGTGAAACATCAAGTCTTGGAACGCATTGATTAAGATCAGCTTTTGTACTAGCTGGCTAACACCCTAAAAATGACATATAGATCCATT
>VXBU01011960.1:52732-72126 GCA_013400315.1 Bombycilla garrulus | reverse complement strand
TGGGCGCCGCAGCGCGCTGCCCCCGCACCCGTCCCGCCGCCAGCCGCGCCCCGGCTGGTTTTCCAGAAACGAGCAGCTGCCAGATGCGGGGGTCGGTAGGTTTAGGCTGCATATTAGGAACGAGTTTTTCCCAAATAAAATTTCTTTCCCCGCCACAGGCAGTGGTGAAGTCACCGTTTGGGGAGATTTATTGGGCGCGTGGATGTGGCACCTGGGGACGTGGGTTAGTGGTGATCTGAGCAGTGCTGTGGGAACGATTGAACTCCACGGTCTCAGAGAGCTTTTACGGACGGTTTCAGTGGTTCTCTGATTGTTGGAGGAAGATAGTGAAAGTTACTAAGAATTAGATGTGGGACAAAAACTAGATGGAAGTCCAAAGTTTTATGCAAATCGATAGGTGCTTTGGAGGTGTTACTTGAGATACCTGGTAAGGCAGTGTGTGGGTTTGCAAGGTGGGCAGCCCTAACTTGGCAAAAATCACTGGAGAGTGGGAATTGTGCCCTGGGGACTCCAGCTGTGCGCTAAAGAGGGGTGAGAGCAGCCCCGCAGCACTTCCTCTGTCGCCCAAGCACGAGATGCTTTCACTTAAAGCAAACACAAGTCCCAAGCCACTCCAGATAAAACAATTAGTGGGCAATTGTGTGACTAGAACTCCAGTTTGGGAAACCTGCTGACTTCCAAGCCACGTGGAAAGACTCAGATTCCACCTTTTTTTTTCTTCTGTGAGAAGCCATTTGCCCAGAGGAGTCCCACTGCTGCTGCAAAGGTTCTCCCAGCATGATTTGTAGCACAGAAGATGAGGAGACAGTGCCTGGACCAGAGTGAGGGAATGGCTGAGCAGGAGACTGGAACTGACTGTGGCCAGCCATGAGGCATGCACTCATATTTTCCAGATAGCATTTTTTCCCCCTGCTTTTCACTTGCAGTTCTTATTTAGGATCTCAGCTCTCTGCTCTTAGGTTCCAATGTATACAAGTGTCTCATCTCGAGGCATGGTGCTGCCTGACTGTGCCAGTCACTCCTGCAGGGAAGTAGAAATCTCCTGTAATGTGTGTGCTGGCTCATGTGGTGATGTGGAAGAGCCGCTGCTGGGGTGTGGAAGCCCCTGAGGGTGGGTCTGGGCACCTCCTGTCCCAGAGCAGCAGAGAGCCAGGGCTGGAGGATCCACGGCTGGCATGAGAAGCAGCCCACCCCATCTCCTCCTGTCCTGCCTGCCTCCCTGCCAGCCCCCCCGCCCCAGTACCTGCTGGGCACATGGGGAGACTCAGCAGCACTGAAGGTTTCACTGATTGCTTTCATTTTGTACCCTTTCACTTATTATTTTCCTCACCCTTGTTTTCCTCCCAGAATCCTTTAGCTGCAAACAAAAGAAATAGATTGGATTCCAATAGTCCATTTTTTTTATTATTTTTAATTACACTATCACAGAGAAAACACAATGGCTGAGCTGTAGTGTTGTCACAGGGTGGATAAACTGCAGCCCATGCTGTGGCACTGCTGGAACCATTTCATCTCATGCAGTGAAACTCATTCAGGAGCTCATGGTTTTGGTATCTCAAGGGCTGATGCAGTGGGGAGCCCATTCTGCTCTCCTGCTCAGGCAGGATGTCTTTTTAAGGCAATAAAAGAGTTCTTTAATAAATTAAAGATGTTTTTAAGTTAGATCCCGTTCATCTGGGACTGATGGCAGGAGGCTCTTCTTCCCCCCAACCTCTAAGTACATTGATACTGTGTCCTATGTATACTCATTGTTACTGTGGCACTTTTATATTCCTGTGTGGCAGTAAAATGTGCGGCTCTGGCAGACTCAGGGAGACTTCATGTGGCTCCCAAAGATGTGGGAGTTGTTGGTTTTGGCTTTTCCTTTAGCCTCAATAAGACCAGTTGTTTCAGTCAAACATTAGGTGATCCAAGGTTGCTGCCATGCCAGGTGGTTCAGATGCGTCCTCCATGTACAAATCAAGTGTCTTGGGCTTGGTGGTGTTGAAATAAGTACAGAGATCCCCCAGCTTTAAATTTCATGCCAGATATTCAACAAAACGTTGGCTCCCTGTATTGTTACACTGGAGCAGCAGCAGCAGAGCTGCCCTGTGCCCAGTGTCCTGCTGGCACATTGGGTATGGCTGTCCCCTCCATCTCGAGTGATTCCACCATCCTGGCAGATGTCCTTGTGCTTGGAGCAGCTCTGACACAGGATTCCTTTGGCCTGTGTAACTTTCTGTATTTGGCAAACTGCTTTAAACCGGGTTCTTGTGGGGAGGGGGCTTTGAGGGCATTGTCTCAGCTGCAGGCTGTTTGAAAGGCTGGGAAATTCTGTAAATATATGAGAAAAAGTGGCAAACTAATGTTCACAGGACAGTTTCACCAAAAACCCTGCTGGTTTGGGGTTTCTTTCTGTTGAGGTTTTATCACCAATGGTTTTTCCCTTCTATTACAACACTTTGAGGGGCAGGTAAGAATCAGCCCCTTGCTCTCCATACTCTGCTGTCTGGGCTCCTTTGCTGTTGCCTGCAATTCTGTTTCAT
This sequence comes from Bombycilla garrulus, assembly GCA_013400315.1. Taxonomy (NCBI): domain Eukaryota; kingdom Metazoa; phylum Chordata; class Aves; order Passeriformes; family Bombycillidae; genus Bombycilla; species Bombycilla garrulus. The sequence continues at coordinate 69,601 of VXBU01011960.1, read as the reverse complement.
TCATCCTGTGCTGTTATTAGGAACAAAAGCCTGAACCAAGCTCCCGACCGGAGCATCAGCAGTGCTGACCACACGTCAGGCAGAGGCAGCTGCTGCCAGGGGCGAGCTGGGCTGTGGGCACCCAGCTCACCAAGAGGCTGGGCCCAGGCCCCTGGCATGCCATGGCCTCTGGAGCAGCTGGGTGACACCTGCCCGGTGTGCCAGCCCCCCAGAGGCGTCCCCCATTCATCTGGGACCTGGCTCCCTGCTTTGTATTTTCCCTCCTGCATTTCACCTGTAGCTGAGCCCTGACACCAAACCCTCCTGGGGCAGTGACACTGGGCTTCCTCTTCACCGCCTTCTATGGTGGTGACAAATCTTTTATCCAGTGGTGTCAGGGACCTTTATGGTCGTTACAAGCCGTGCCCATGCCCCTCCCGAGGTTCCTGCGAGACAGATTTAGTCCCTTCAGCTCCTCCTGGCCTGTCCCCCTGGACTTGGCTGCTTCTCCTTGTATCAGCCCATGTGCTGGAGCAGGAGCTGCGTGAGGGTGACTCATGTGCTGTGCTGTCTGGGCAGACCTCATCTCCCATGAATCTCGGCCCTCCAGAGCCGGGGGAGCCCAGCCAAGTGTGTGCTTCCAAAAGGCACCGGCAAGGGAGTGGTGGGATTAGGCAGAGCAGGCAGAAAAAGCCTGCAGAGGAATGCTGCTGTGGGAGGGGAAGGAGCTGTGGCAGGAGGTGCTGGAGGTCCTGTGGATGATCCCCTTGTGCTGCAAGAGCCTTGGAGAAGCCAAACTTCCCTCCCAGAGTACAGCTCTGCTTGAGGTGCCAGGTTCTTCTAGGCTGTTCAGGGTGGTGCCCTCCAAAAGGCGTTCCCTATTCCTGATGGGGGTTGAGAACTTGCTCCCAAGGCAGGTTGAACAGTTTCTCTCCTGATTTTCTGTGCAAGGTAATAGGAAAAGGAAAGTGGAGATTGGTCTGGTTAAAGTGGGTTTTATTCCCTGTCTGTCATCATGGGAAGAACCCATCTAGAATCTGCAGAAATAACCAGGCAGCCCCAAGACTCCAAACAAATTGCTCTGGTTTGCAGCTTCAGTCCGAACTGCTTTCTCTGATTGAGATGCTGGTCCTGTGCTGCCCTTTAAACCATCCTTATTGACATCCTGTGGCTCCTGGGTGGTTCTGTTGTTACCTTCTGCTATTAAGGCACCTCGGGAAGGCTCTGGAGGGTGTTTCGGAGGGACATGGGAGCCATGTGGAAGGAGCCAGGAATTACCTCCTCCCCAAGTCCCACCCATGGTGCTCAGCAGCATCCTGGCCAGGTGGGAATGTCCACACAGAGATGGGCACACTGCTCATCCCAAATGTGTTAGGGCTGGCTTTGATCCCTCTGCCTTCCCTTCCTCTCATCCCTCTCCTCTTCAGCACAATGGCCTGCCAAGAGAGCGAGTACCTGGATGACCAGAAGAAATGTGTCCCCTGCAGAAAGTGCATGCCCGGGCAGGAGCTTTCCAAGGTAAATTGGCTTCTCTGTAAGGAGCAGAAATCATCATGGGTGGCACAGCTGGGTTAATCCTCTGCCAGCCTCCCTTCAGAAAGATCATTTTAGGTCCCAGCAGGTTGGGAAGAGCTGAGACTTGGTAGGATGGGGTGGTGGATTGTTTCACTTGCCCTGGTAGAAGGGTGAGACAATGGAAGCAGGAGGTGGTGCCGGATTTAAGGCAGCACAAGGAGCAACCTGATTTCCTCTTTTGCTGGTAGAAGTCTAAATTTCCTCTGGTCTGTAGCCCTGAGCAAGGTCACATTTGGGCTGCACGTGGGTGGGTACAAGCAAGACACTGATGCAGGGGGCCCTCAGTGATGGGAGGCTTGGCTTGGTGGGAGGCAGCAGGGTTCACTGGTGGTGCCTCCTGGGGCATGGTGCTGCTGGAGCTTTCCAACCCCCAAAGCACACCAGTGAGCCCCCGCTGGGCAGCAGACGGGGTCCCCGAGTTCTCCTGGGAGTTGCACTGGTGGCAGCTGCTCTCACCTGGGTTCTGAGGACCCCATATGAACAGTGGCCCTGCCACCCTGTGTCCCCAAAGAAGGGACACTTTCCCTCAGTACCATTTGGAACCCACGGTGGCCCCTCACCACAGCCATGTCCCCACCCTCGTGCCTTGCAGGACTGCGGCGATGGCAGCGGCGGGGACGCGCAGTGCGTGGCCTGCCCTCCCAGGAAGTTCAAGGACCGCTGGGGACACCACGGCTGCAAGCCCTGCCTGTCCTGCGCCCTCATCAACCGCCTGCAGAAATCCAACTGCACAGCCACGGCCGACGCCGTGTGCGGGGAGTGCCTGCCAGGGTGAGCGCCTGTGGGGAGATATTGATCATTAAAATCCACTTCAGCAGACATGGGGGGGCTGTTGGAAAGATGTTGCTTCATGACAAATGGCTAGACATGAACAGGTAGCCAACGCTGAGGGCCCTGTTGCTCCTGTTCAGCCAGGCAGGGGTGCAGGGTCAGCTGTCCCCCTCTGTTATGGGTGGGTGGCACAGCTGGCTGCACAGCCAGGGTGGTGGGAGCTCAGAGGGGCCAGGCCGTGCTGAGCCTGTCTGCTCTGTTGGCAGGTTTTACCGGAAGGCACGGATCAGCGGGCAGCTGGAGTGGGAGTGCATTCCCTGCACCAAGCAGACGCCATCCTCTGAGCCACAGTGTAGGTGCCCCCACGCTGGTGAGGTTGGGACAGGTGATGTGGGCACAGCAGAGCTGCAGCCCCACTGGAGGGGGGCACAGTCATGGCATGTGATGAGGGATGGGCAGGGACGGGGTGGTCCAGGCCTCGGAGTTTGGCTCCAGCACTTTGTGGATGATGTTTGCAGGTCGGTCCCGGCCAAACCTGGTGAAGGTCGCTGTCCCTACTGTACCACCACAGGACACAGCCCTTCTTGCACTGACCAGCAGTGCCCTGGTCATCATCGTCCTGGTGCTTCTGGCACTCTCCATCATCTACTGCAAGCGATTCTGGAAAAGCCAGTGCCAGAGAGGTGAGTTGGTACTCTCCTCCTTGCTGTGCCTGTGGCCCCTTCTTGCTGTGTAGAGCATTGCCGCTTTCACGGCATAGTGACCCAGCTGTTCCTCAGCTCATAGAGAACAGACACCTCATCCTGCTTCCCATGCCTGCTCAGTGTGCTTTACCTGCTCACAGAGGAGCCTCCCTCCTTCTTAGGGCGAGCAGGAGGAGGCCATTTCACAGTCAGAACTGGCAATCCTCCCTTCTGAGGTTTTTCTGGTTGAGTGGCTCTTTGCTGCAGAATGAAGAGGGCTGCAGGTTTAGTGGCCAGGGTTGGGGCACAAAGGCATCCAGCAGCATGCCAGGGAGCTGCTGGGCTCCAGCTCCTCGCTGGCAGACATACCACAGCGCTGAGGACATGCTAGGGAAGCGAGCCAAACCTTTGCTCAGGCTGTTTCTCCTCCATCCTCCAAGTGTTCCTGAGGACTCAGAACTTCTCGGGCCAGCGAGCAACATTCCCAACTGCAGCAGCACCTGGCAGGTTCCTGTGTGAGGAGCAGATGTCTGGACCCTGCTGCCTGGGTGTGAAGAATTTGAGCCCTTGCTACAGGCAGGCAGAAGGTACCTGCTCTTGCTGCCTTTCCTGGGAAAGGGAGGGCGGTGCTGGGCTCCAGCTCACCTGGTCCCAGCATGAGATGCCCTTAGGCAGGAAGGATGGTGAGCTTCACTGATCCATGCTGGTTTCTGGTTCCAGGCCCTGTGGAAGCAGTGCAGTTCATTTCAGATGGGGAAGCCGTGGGTCTCCAGCTCCCCTCTCTACAGCCAGAGATGGACTTGCCACCAGCCATTGCAGTCAGCACTGCCTCCAAGGCCCAGCTGGGCAGGAGCCTCCTGGAAAGCCAGCCCCTCATCCGAGCCTCAGGCCATGCTGACTGCCTGGACGGGGTCCTGCTGCCCCCCACCCCCAGGCAGGGCCGGCCAGGCACGGTGGAGGCCCTGGCCCCACTCTCCTCCTGTGCCTCCGAGATGCAGCACAAGTGGCCTCATGCACCTGTGGAGTGCACTGAGCTGGACCTCCAGAAGTTCTCCAGCCAGGCAGAGTTTGTGGGTGGTGAGCGGCTGGAGGACACAGCAAGCCGGGCCATGAAGAGGATTCCAGCAGAGAGCAGTGCTGTGGTGCAGGAGGGGGCTCATCGCCTGCCCACGGCCGAAGTCCCACCTGGGGAGCAGCCAGTAAGTTCCTCCTGCCTCATCACTCCTCAGAGCTACTGCCAGTTGCCCAAGGCTCAGGCACAGAGGCTGGGCTCAACACAGGGGTAGGAACATGGACTGGGTTATGCAATATGGGGTGGAAAGGCTGGAGGAGAGGCACCATTCCCTGAGCCCCTGTGACGGCCCTGGGAGCAGAGCCAGGTGTTGCTGCACTAAGCAGACTGCCGCCAACCGTGGGGTCTTTGTCTCACAGGTGGATGATGCCCAGAGCCTGGTGACTCAGATCAGCAGCACAGCCAAAGGTAAGTGGCCTTCCAGTCTCGCCTTTGTACTCCGAGTACGGGCATATCAGAGGCAGGTTCTTGGGAGGGAGTCCCTCCAGAAGCCCACCATGTCCCCACCTGGGATTTACCTGACTTGTGGCCTTTGGTGCTGGTCCCAGGGTATATTTTCTGTGATGCTGCCTTGAGTGGCCTGTGGGCAGGTGGCTCAGCTGTCAGCAGTTACCAGCTTCCCCAGGACTGAGCCAGCTTCACGTTTCTGAGCTCTAAAAGTGATGTTGGTGGAGATACCTGCCCTGCCAGGCTGGCCTTTCTCCTGCTCCCAGTGGCTGAGGCTGGAGGCTGGCTGTTCTCTTTGCCCTTATCCTGTTTGGGTAGGACGGGTACTAACCCAGCTTCGCTGTGTTGCTGCCCCCAGGTCTCCCAATAGCAGAGCTGCCCCATTCCTTGGTGCAGTCACTTGCCTTCTTGTTGGACCCTTCCTTGAACGGCGTGAAGAACTTCAGCCACGTGGCACTGGAGCTGGGGCTCGTGCCCCAGCTGCTGGGGCGGATTTCGGGCTTTGAGCAGCTGGTGGCACACTTCACCCACACGGGAGCCGCGGTCACGGTCCCGCTGCTGGCGCAGGCGCTGCAGCGGCTCCAGCGCTTTGACGCCCTGCTCCTGCTCTGCGACCACTTCACGCTCAGCCCCGCGCCGGATCGCCAGCGCTAGAGAAGAGGGAGGGATGGAGGAAGCTCCATGAACTGTAACTCATTTGAGAGAGGATCCAGTGGCCTGCAGTCACATAACCTCCCTGGTGTGCAGGGCAGGAGAACACAGAGATGGTCTTTGCGTCACAGAATGGAAGGACACGACAGAGGTGTCTGCACAGGGGTTCCAGGAAGCACAGCCATGCCTTTTCGCTGCTCCATGGGAGAGGGCTTGCTCAGGCCTCTCCAGAGGCTGTTTTTCTCTGGCTGTGACACCCTTGTCTGTCAGTCACTGTGCTGCCCGTGCTGTGGTGCTCTGGCTCTGCAGTGAGCCCTGTCCTGCCCCACTGTTGCCATGGGGTCCCTCAGCCATGGGGCTCGGGTTCTGTGGGCAGTGTCCTGCTACGAGCCCAGCCATCTCCTCCCTTCCATTCCAGCTTTCCCATACTTCCTCTGGCCCATGCTCTTCTTTCCCTGGTGCCAGTTGCCACTTTCCCAGTTTACTTTTCAGTTGCTTCCCTCCCTCTGTGCCGTGATTTCCTTGGCAGAGGACCTGGCCATGGCTGATGTGCCAGCCTTTGTCCCTCTGTGCCACCCTGGCACCTTCCTCTTGTGTCCGTTTGTGGTGCAGTGTAGCATCCTGGCATGAGTTTCAGACTGATTCCCAGGATGAACTGACGTAAGCCCTTGTTGGGCTGTGGCTGTTGGCCATGGGCAGGTGCTGGCTCACCCCAGCCCCGTGGCTGTTCACTGCCCATCGCCTCCAAGGCTTCACAAACCACCTGTAGTGGCACAGGGTGTCAGGGGCAGGGACACTGCACCGTGGGTGGCAGCTGAGGGCTGAAGCTGTGACTGTGGTCACAGGCAGCAGTGACGTTCCTGTGCCAGCCACAGCAGGAGCTCCTCCAGANTTTTTTTTTCCCTGCCTAAAAATGGCCTGATTTCTCATTCCTGAGAGTTGCTACTGGCAAGGGGGAGCACCTTTCTTGGTGCTTGGTATTTCACCCTGGGGGATTTGTCATAACTTGCCGTGGCCTTGCTGTCACCAGTCACCCTGATTTCAGCGTTGTGCCTGTGCCTGGGGGCTGCAGGCAGCTGGGCTGTTCTCAGGGGGGCTCTGCTGGTGGCCCTGCACAGCAGCGGGGGCTGCAGGAGCACGTTCCTGAGCGGGGCACAGCGGCGCGGGGGCGGCCAGGCACGCGGGGCCCGCCGAGGCAGAGCAGCTGCTGGCAGGGCTGTGGCTCTGCCCCAGGGCCCGGCAGCACTGACGGAGCACAGTGCTGGGAACACCAGGGCCGAGTGTTCGATCCTCTGTGGGCCATTCAGCTAAGAGTTACACTCTGTGGTCTTTGTGGTCCCTTCCAACTCGGGATGTTGTGTGTAAGTGTCATCCTAGCTGTCCTGAGACTCACAGACAGCAGCGCAGGGGCTGAGCTGGTGCCACTGGCTCTGCCTCTGCTGCTTTGTTCCTCGCTGCCATGGCTGGGCCTGCTGAGTGCTTTCTGCTGTCCTGCCTGTCACCGGGGTCTCAGGCCAAGCCGGTGCTGTGGTGGTCACCAGCAAGTGGCACTGTTACCCCACTGCCTGCAGCCCCCACCCAGGCCCCTCGGCTGAGCCCACAGAATTCTCCTTTATCTGGCCACAGTACCTGAAAGAGGCGGGTGCCCTTCTAGGAAGGCAGACCTCCCCACACCCCGGGTAGTAATAGCTGCTGTGTTTCCTTTCCCTGTTTAAAGATGTTTGGGCTTGAACACGCCCAGGATGTGCTCAGATAGGTGAAGGCATGGGCAGTTTCAGCTAGACTGGGACTTTCCCTCACTGCTTGTTTCTTTCACAGTCAAGGTCGTTTTATTGCTCTTTGCTCCCCAAGACCCACGGAGTTGAACCTTGTGCCGTGTGGGGCCAGGATTAGTCAGACTCTGCTAGGGAGCAGCCGGGAGTGTTGCCATAGCACACACAGCCTGGGGCCAGGGATTTCCTGTTTGAGGCTTTTCTGCGGCGGGGAGAGTGCTGGGTTTAATCACCTCACAAAATCCAATAAATATTTAATCCCTCTGTGGACATAGTCACTTCCAGTGGGAAGGAAAATAACTTCACCCACTGCATCTGAGTAAGAGCCTCCCTGCAGCTCAGCTTTGAAGTTGGAACTGGACTGGGCAGCTTCTCCTGTGTGTTCCTGCACCACCCGTGTGTGCTCACTTGGAGTGCACAGGCACGATGGCAGTGTCAGGAGCAAGAGATGGCCAGGAAGGGCTGTTAACTCATGGCTGGGGATAGCAGGGACATGTCACAGGTGTGTGCTGCAAATCTTTTCACGTGTGGGCAGCTCCATTGGTGTGCCGGAGTGGGACTCTGGGCCAAGCAAGTGGAGTGAGGCTTTTAAACGTTTGTTGGGGTTTTTTTCCTCACTTTTATAAATAACTCAACCCCTTTTCCTTCATAGCTTTTAAGGTAGGCTTATTTTTCAATTGTTTGATGTCTGAGCAATATTACCTACAGTCAAAACTTAACCCCTTCCTTGAGGGTGCAGCACACTGCGGCTGTGCTGTGTGTGGGTATGGGCCGTGCCATACAGGGTGTTTAGGGTGGTGTGTGCCATGCCACAGCTCCTGCCCCACTGGCACTGCCCCTCAGGCCCTGGCTGTGCCACAGGGGTGTGCTGCCTCAGCACTGCTTGGCAGGGACTGGTTTTACATGAGTTTGAGCTGAGTTTCCCCACACAGCCTCACCTGTGGTGTCACGCTGGTTGGTGCTCCAGCAGGACTGGGCACTGCACAAGAGCATTGCAGGACATGGCTTTTCAGCAGCGAGGCTCCCCCAGCTCCCAGCCAAGGGCTGCTCCTCACTCTCACTGTGCTCATGGTGGGCACTTTCCTTCAGCTGTGGTGACAAAACCAGCTGTGTTTACCCGGTAGCCTTTAGCCCAGCCTAAGGCCCTTTGGCCAGGCTGCCTCGAGCCCAGCCAGAGCCCTCAGGGAACCATGAGAGCCTTGAAAACAGGGATAATGCTGTGACATCAGAACAACGGTGATCCCTGAGCAGGGAACTGCTCCAGTGGAGAACCAATGGACTTGATACTTGACTTTTGCTTTTTAATAGTATTTTGAAAATAATACATGGAATGTAAGGGAGGAAAATTCCCGTAGTGCTGGATCTTACGTCACAGCCTCAGGAAGCCATTTGTGCCAAGCTGGCACACAGAGAGGTGAATGAAATCAAATAACTGCCTCTGTGCAAACTTGAGCTGGGACTGAACAGTGGAAACACTCCAGTGCAATGGAGTTATTTTTTCACAAGTGATTGGTTTCCACACCAGTCTTGCCTGGAAGACTGATTTGCAGAGGAATTTGTATGATAAGTTTAAATCTAGCCCTGTTCTGGGAAGCTCTTAAGCATAGACTTAAAATAGGCACATACTTCATTGTTGTTAAAGTGTTTATTCTGGTGAACAATTGGTGAACATCCCTCGGGTGATGTTCTTGAACAGGGGGCTCGTGAGAGCTGTCCCTCCATTGTACTTTTACAGAAATAGGCAATACTTAAGAAAACTTGGTGTTACTGATCTGGGCACACTACTTGGAAGAGTCTGCAAGTGTTGGGGGGAGATACCCTCTCCATGTTGGATTATTTAGTACTTCAGACTCTGGTGCTTTTCCAAAAAAAAAAAAATCACTACATTGCTGTAGCCATGGTTTACCCAAGGGAATACATGTTGTTTTTTATGGTAGATGTTATTTTTCTTTAAGGTTACGAACAGGTTATTTATATTTTTGTAAATTCTGCGCCGTTACCGTTGTAATTCTGCTGTAGCGTTGTTTCTGTTGGGTTTGGGGTGTTGTCTGTGTTCAAATCAAGCAGAAGCTGAAGCTCCTGCCCCCAGTTAATGGAAGGGGGTTGGTCCCTCACATTCCTCCAGACCTGGTGCTCTTGAGTGATGTGTGTTTGTAGTTCAATAAATTTTGGAGCCAGACATGGTGACGCGTGGTGAGTTTTGATTTCTCTCCGCATTGCTGTGGGCCCCCTGCCCGCCTGCCAGTGGGGGCTGGCAGGGCCTGTCCTGGGAGGGTTCTGTCTCCAAGGCAGGCAGCGCTTCTCAGAGAGATGCTGCAGCAGCCCAGCTCATCACCCTCATCCCCTGGCGTGGCAGCGGGCACAAGGGGCTGGAGTGGGTGGTGCTGGATGGGGTGGCCATGGTCCTGGGCCTGTCCCCTCAGGGGCCCACAGGGTGCCTGCCCCCACCACAGGCATCAGTTTTCACATGGGTTTAACATTCCCCAGAGTGGCCAAGTCTCAGGTGTGGTTCACTGCATGGCCTGGGGACAGGGGGAGGCAGAGACCCCTAAACGATGTCCAAGGAACTCCCTTTCCCGAAGCTTCACTGAGGGAAACAGTTGCTGTTTAAGCTCAGTAATTACAGGGCTCGCTGAGCCTATTCATGCCCTTATACTGGTATGTTTAAAATAATTATTAGCATGAAGGATGTTTTCTGGTCTAATTAAAGCTGCGATACTTGTCCAGACTCTGGCAGGCTCTAGGAGTGCTTGCAGTGCTGCAGCTCATCCTGTGTGTGAGGATCCCCATGCAGTGCTGTGTCCGCAAGCCTGGCTGCCTCTGTCACACCACAGGGAACAGCTATGGACAGCACAGCCTCTGGAGTCTTTTCTGTGGAGCAGGTGGGTACCTATTGTCACAGATGCTGTACATTGTACAGCCCAGGAGTGCCCAATCTCACCACAATCTGCAAGGGGTGATGATCCCAGTGTCCCTGCCTGCACCAGCCCAAGGCAGAGGTGTGGGCAGGGTGCTGTGGCCCTCCCATGGGTGCCCTGAGCCCAAACCTCTGCCTGTGCCTGTCACTTGGTTGAGGTCACTGTCACTGCAGGAGGAGAGGGCCGGAAGTGTCTGTTGGGAGAGCATCTTCCTGCATGCTTTTGGGATGGGAATTCAGCGTATGCCATGCCTTACCTTCGAGTGATTCCTAGCCCTGGCTGTAACCATCTGGACTCTGCATTCTCAAGTGCCTGGACACAGTGCAGTAGGCAAAAGGGCGGTGAGTTTGGCCACACCTGGGGTCTGTTCTGGAAGAACAGGGGTGCCCCTCCCATGCAGGGCAGATGCTCCCACCCAAGGCAGGAACTCCCAGTGATCAAGAGGTTTACACCCCCTGTGCTCCTCACCTCAAACCGCTTGTTTTGTCTGGTCTTGCCTTGTTTTTGGCTGGAGCCCAAGGAGCCATGATAAATCAATCGTGTTCCCCTCAAAGTGCTTGGGATTCTGGTACTCCACACTGGGATAAGAGGTAGCTCCTGTGAAGCAGAGCTGGCAGAGAAACACACATGTTTCTTGTGAGCAGACAAATGTGTGGCTGAAGACCCATTCCTTGGTGATCAGAACAAGGCTGGCTCCCGCCCCCAGCCCTGTTGCTGCCTCAGCCACACTTCACAGAGAGGTTGGCAGCGGGTCAGGGTGCCGAGGTACCCGTTCCTTACCTCAGCTGCCTCCAGCAGGAACATCTCCAGCTGGGATGCAGAGCTGAGCAAAGGCACTCACAGCCTGGCGAGCCTCCAGCTGCAGAGGGAATGCCAGGGAATGCTGTTTGGCCCACAGGAGGCACACACACTGGGCCTTCTCCTGAGCTGTCTTTGGAGCAGGAAGGCAGACATCTGTCCTGCTGCTCCCAGCAGTCACAGATCACAGCCTGCAGTCCTGCTGAGGCACACATTCCTGAACGATGGGGTTTGGCTTTAAAGAACCCGAGTGAAACGTGTGGGGTGTGGATACCTCACCTGCACACCCTGAAACGTCCCTGCAGAGTTGGGGACCGTGGCTCTGTCCTTGAGTGGACAGGGACCCCTGAGCAGAGATTATCTCAGACCTGCTAAGGGGAGATTGCATTCACGTGAGGTCTTTGTATCCTTCTGACAGGAGAGCCCGCTCTGAGGGCATGTCCTTTTCCCCACAAGCACTGAGTGGCAAAGGGGAGCTGCTGGAGGAGGCGTTCCCACTAATGAAGTGCTCCAGGTGGGATCCTGCTTGGAGCCAGATTAATTAATGAGCCCTGTGTTAACAAGGACTGCATGGTCTGTGGGCAGTGAAGTCAGAGGAGCTTTCTAAGATCTCCCTCGTGTGCAGGTTCTGGAGGCACAGAGCAAGAGCTTTCACAGTTGCACTTTTTACTAAAGCCCTGTGCTTGCTTTGAGCTGAGATGACCTGGATTAAGAACAAAGTTTTGTTAAAAAACTGACTGAAATTCTGTAGCTACAGGGAGGTGATGGCTGCCCTTTTCCATGCAGGAGAGGGTAAGCACACAGTCCTCAGGGGAGTCTAAGCTGCAGCATTTAGTGAGAAAAAGGCAGGAATGATACCGACAGCTCTGGAAAATAGCTTCCCTGCTTTCACACTTCATTTCCTTGCCTAACCCTAATCAGGAGGCTCCCCAGTAAGGAAACCTTAAGCACCTGCCCTCCATGTGCCCCTGGCCCCTGCACAGGGGCCGGGGGACCAGCAGATAAATTTCCATCGTTAGAATTGAAGACTGAAATCCATTAGAGAGACGTGAATTCCCATTTCCAAGTTCCTTTCCTTCTCCACTTTCCTTCCCCACAAGTGGTGTTTTTGCTGTTTCTTCTCTGATTTTCTCATTCTTTTCCCCCAGGCTTACCCTGAGCACTCAGTTCTTACCTCACTGTGTCTCCCTCGGCAGGAGTGAGGGCAATCACAAGCAAAGGAAAACACACATTTCACAGCACATGATTGAATTGGATGTGTTTGCCAGGAGGCAGAAATCTATTGTTCTTCTGTCTTCCACACTCACCTTCCCAACCTGTCAGCTCACTCACAGGGGCTTTCAAAAAGCCACTGAGAAGCTTCACAGGGCATGTTTGGAGCATGGAGTTCAAAGCTGCTGGATGCCACTGTCACCAAGGGTCTTGGGGGACACAAGAGCCACCAGACTCTGAAGAACTGGGCAGAATGCTTGGGGGAACATTAATGAGAGCAAACCATCTCATCTAGGACCAAACTGTGAGCAACATCCACCACAAAAAGAAAAAAAAAACCTAAAACAAAAACAACAAACTAATTCTTTATATTGGCAGCAGATATTCATTTTTAAGGGGAAACAAATCCAGCTCCAATTACAGAGCTGTGCTGGAGGCAAGAAAACACTGTCTTTGGGGACAATCTGATGCCAGTAATTATTATTATCCTTCAAAAGTACATTATTATCTCAAATGAAATTCCTATATTCCTGCCCTGAGCGCTGGTGATAAATGAGGTTTATGAGCCTGGCCAGGCTGTTTCTCTGCTCCAGTTAATGGGAGCTGGTAGCCTGGGTACTGGGCTGGTTTGTTTTCCAATGCAGCAGCGTTAGGGATGGAATTTTAGCAGAAGAATAAAGTGTTTTTACAACCCATTAAACACCTCTTCACACTCCCCCCATTCTCTTCTGAGCTGGTTTGAAGAAATTACAGGATTACAAATAAATACCCCAATCAAGTACAATAACAACAGAGCCAATGTTCATCATTTTTTACCTCCTACAGTTAATATGAACATGTTGGAGCAAGGAGCACACGCTGGCCCAGGTCTGGGCCAGGGCCATCTCCAAAATCAGACAAGTCAGACACAACCCCAGGCTGGGGCTCCCACCCTGCCCCAGCCCAAGGACATCTCCATCAAGGGCAGGTGGGCTGGGAGCTGCTCTGCTCCACACCATGGTCTCATCCTGGTCCCGTCCAGAGATTCTTCCCCACACCTCTGCTCTGGGCACCAACAGGGCTCTGCTCCTGCCCTGCGGCACCTGTGCCATGGAAAGGCTTTAGAAATGGCAGCTTGGTGTCCAGAGTGTGTGTGTGTGTGGGCACAAACACATCAATACAGACAGAAAGGAAACAGGGGAAAGGCTCCTGTCCCCACTTTGTACGGGGAGGGGGAGCAGAGAACGTGTTAGCCATGTTCAACACTGCAGAGAGAAAAATAGGACACTTTTCCTACCTCCCCCTCAATCCCTCCTTCCTTCACAGTGACCAGGAGAAACAAAGGCAAAACAAACAATTTGACAATTTGGCTTCATATAGAAGCTGAGAATTAGTCAAGTGGTAAAGATGTTCCCATTTATAGCTAAGCTGCCTGAATGCATTGCTAAATATTCATGGTCTTTATTAGCTCTGTTAATCATAACAGTTCCCCTGGAGAATGAATATCCCTACATCCTGCCCTGCAAGCTGTGCAAGACGGCAAAATGCTTATATTCTCCTGAATGGAAGGCAAAGTAAGGCAAGTTAGTGCAATTCCATTAAATTGAACACAGGATGTGTCAAATTTAATAATGGGGGAAAAATTTAAATCCTGACATAGAAACATGAAGAGGAAAGGGACACTGCATTAAAGATTTTATTTGGAGTGCAGCCATTGCCATCTCCATGAGGGACCAGTTGGCATCAGTCACCGTTTGTCTGCACGAGCAACTGGTGTGTTTAATTCCAGAACAGGGTGAGAAATGGAGACAAACAGTTAAATGGAGACAAAAATTAAACAACTGAACTGTGAAGAGAAATTCAGGAACAACAACATACTGTGGGGAAAAAAAACTGAAATGGTAAAAACTAAAATTCTATTCCTTTCCTGCCTTTAGGAGAGACTTGGTTTATTAACCTGAATGTGAAAGGTCCAAGCAGTGTATCACAGTTCAGAAAGAAATTAAACTGTCTGAAATAGCCCAGAGCCACCCAGCCTACTGCAACTCCTCACTGATGGAACTGTGGTAAATCCATCATGGAAGTGATCCGGGCACTCTTTGTATTCTGAATTCTGCCATGTTTGGTTTGTATCACCAGTAAAAGGTCAAAATAAGCCGTGGAAGGAGAAGGAAGCTGTAAAAGGTTAAGGCCATTGATTAATTGATCGCTTAATTCCTGTGGAAAACTGCCTGAGGCAGGATGTGGCTGCAAAAAAACATTGCCTGTCTCAGAAATAGGAACAAAATCTGCTACTCCAAAACTTGTTGCCATCATTTTTGTTAGACATCATAAAATATCTTCTAACAGTACCCACAGTCTGAGCACCTCACAATCCCACTGGTTGTGGTGTTCAGCTTGGCTCCAAGTGTGGGTTTGAAATGGAAATTACTTCTGTGATGCTGTAGGACCAGCAGGAAATGGTCAAAATGAGACTTTGAAAATCCCTGTTGCTACTGTCAGCTACAAACACCAACTGCAGGTCCCTGCAGAGTGGAAATCCTGGAGACAGGAGAGCACCAAGGTCCCACAGCCTACAGGACACAGTATGGATCTGACACAGATGTATTCAATGAAACCATGTGGGAATGATATAGAGGATGTAAACCTTTGTGCTCTGAAACCCCATTAATTGTGAAGCAACAAGCAGGAATTCCATTAATGGGGACACTCCCTGTATTTGCCCCTTAGAGTGTCCCATAAAGCAATTGGGTTTGTCTCCAGCAGATGCATTAGATGGTCCGTTCATCTGATTTTATAAAGCAATTAGTCTGTTCTCATCTGCCAAGGAGACTTTTATGGGCCTGTCATGGAGAAGTCTCTTCAAGTGACAAACTATTGTGTTGTACAACCAGACCTGGTTCCTGCAGAGCTCAGCCTGTGGCTTTTAGGGTGGTGTTATTGCTATTTTTTCCCTCTTACGTCTGGTTAAGTGACAGCTGCTCTCTGCTTCTACAGTTTGGCACTACTGAACTGGGCAGCATCAGCCAGTGCTGGGGGAGTGAAACATCAATCAAGGACCAAGGGCATTCATTCAGCCATTTTACCAGGGCAAATAACAAAATACCAGGGATGGGGAGAAGGCATTTTTGATTTGCTGCCTGTGGAGGGTCCATGTGACCTCCCGAGGGAGGGCTGGCTCCAGCACAGCCCCAGGCACGGTGCCCACACCCCTGCCTGCTCTGGCCAGTCCCTCTCCACTCTCCCAGCCCTGCTCAGAGCAGCATTTGGTACCTGCTGCTGGCCCCCTGCCCCATCCCATCAGGGACCCAAGGAACATTTGTGCTGCTCCAGTGCAGACACCCGACATCGGCAGCACATCTGGGAGAGAGATCCCTCGCACGCACCTGCTGGGCACAGACTGGGGAGAGCCAAGCACTGGGAGTACTCTGGCATCAGCTCAGGGGAGCAGCTTAGGAACAGACCCTGGACCTGGGGTGGGGATCACTGCTGAGCCCTGCTGGGACAGGGCAGTTTGTGAAATGCCATTAGGCTTCAAACCAAGCGCTGACTGCACCCCGTGCCTGCCGCTAAACCTGTCCTCACTTGCCGGTATTCCTGCCTGGGCTCCATCCAAAGTCTGGGAGATCAGAAGCGTTCCTTTGCCCACCGCAGTGCAGGAGTGGTGGTGGGAGGAGGCATCAGGGGAGAACAGGCAGGGTCTGTGGGGACAGGTGAGTTCTTTGGGGGGCAGGTGGGCTCTGTGGGGGCAGGTGGGCTCTTTGGGGGACAGGCAGGTTGTCTCCACAGTCGGCGAGAGGGCAGAGCTGAGTGTCCCAGCTCAAGGGAGAGACTTTGCTGCTGCCTGGAGCACAGGGCGGCTGCACATCCTCTCCCACGCGGGAATTCAGGGTGTGCCTTTCACATCCCATCTCCCAGGTAAGGTGTGCCTTTCTCACCCCTCTTCCTCCCCTGGTCTGTGAGTGACCTAAGATGCCGAGTTACTGCTCAGTGCAAGATGATGGTTTGACACTGGCCCACCTACACCCCCACTTCCAGGGCTTAAGCTGGACTTAACTGAGAACATTCCCCTTTATTCCTGCAGCGTGCTTTGGCCAGCCCCTCCGCACTGTTTTCCACTTGAAGAACTAAGTGATGATAATTGTATTCTGTTTCTCCTTCCTGAGCTAATTTTCTGACTCATTGTGGGGGTTTTTCTGCTAGCTTTTTGTTAATCTAGTTGGCATGTTGTGGTTTCTTTGTTCATTATGTGGTGGGGCTATATAAGAGGATTTGTCTCTGGAATTCAGGTATCCCCTGCACTGTGTTCCCTGTTATCGTCTTCATCAGCAACTCTGCTGAAGGCACTCTGCTGCATTTGGCATGAGCTAACCTTAATAAATTCGGGCTGTTAATCACTCAGACATGTCTCGCTGGATCTTTGCACACTGATTTGTGTGTGCTCAAATAGTTTCCCGGGAGGAGACTCGTGGTGACTCAGTGTTCCAATAATCTGCCCTCCAAACTCTCCCTCGGGGTTCTGCCTCCCGGGGGGCTTCGCCTGCCGAGGGGGCCCCGGCGCAGCCGCCGAGGGCAGCGGGTGAGGGTTCGGGCCACAGAGGGGAAGAGGGAGGGGGCTGCTCACGGCAGAGGCGTCCCGGCGGGCTCTCCTCCCACCGCACCCTCCTGTCCGGTCCCAAACTCGTGCGTGCAGGGAGCGGAGCGCGGGGCTGGAGCGCGCCCAGCAGCTCTGTCAGGCTGGCAGCGGCAGCACAGCCCTGCTCCTGCCTCTGGAGCTCTCCCTCGGATCCCGGCGCCGCTCAGGACGCCGCTTCCACAGGCGGGACTGGAGACAGATTAAGGAATGTTTGTAAGGAATGTTTAAGCATCTATTTACGTGCTGAGTTGACTCAGACCCAGCAGAAGCCCAGTTTCACAGATTCCCTTTTCCACAGCCTGGCTTGGAGTCCAGCAGAGATGCTCTCCAGGCACTGTCCATGCCCTGGTCAAAAGACACTCAGGTTATATTTATA